>OU343220.1:235333322-235677512 GCA_910596185.1 Chrysanthemum makinoi | reverse complement strand
GATCACCCCAATTATATTCTAGCATATGTTAGCGTGTTGACATATCATTATTTACGTTATTTAGTAGTTAATTAGTTAGTTATTAGCTTAGTTTAGTTTAAAGCAATACCATGGAGGAAGGACGGGTCTTCTGAATTGTATGCACGATCCAGTCCAAGCGGGAGGGCCGATTCGCTCGAGCGGTCTATCTTTTATTAGTCAACCACTTGTGAATGGTCAACCATAAAAGTCAAGCATTTCGAGAACAAAATGCAATTAAGTCGAGAGAGTCTAGTGTTTCCAGAGTCGTTAAGTCCCAACGGTACGCGATTGAATAGCTAAGCGCGTAGTGATCGGTGATATTGAGCAGGAAAGGGTTAATGATAATACTAAAGGAAAAATCGAGAAAATTTCTAAAATACTTTAATATAGCGAAACTTAAGAAAAATATAAAAACATATAAGTACTTAATAATAAGCTGAAAAGAAAATTAAAAGCTAAATTATATTAAATAAACGCTATCACTATTTTTAAAGTTGGATTTTCTTGATTTTTCTTTTATAAATTTGAATTAAAAACTAATTTTAAACTTTTAAAACTAAATTAAAATACTAAAAATTATGAAAATTAATGGGAAAATTATAAAACAATTTTTTAAAAAATATAAAATAACTAAAGAGAATTTTAAAAACTAATTTTGTATTTTTCTGATTATTTTTCTATTTTCTACGATTTAAAAACTATTAAAACTAATTTAAATGCTAAAAAAAACAATTTAATCTAAGAAAAATAGGGAAAATTATTTTTCTCTTTTTATATTTTATTAATATAGGAAAAATGAAAAATTATTTTTTGAAGCTTTTAAATTATTTGTATTAAAAGCTATTTAAAAAGTCCTAAAAATTGTTTTAAAATAGGAAAAATACTAAACAGTGATGAAAAATTATGAAAATTTCAGGAAAATTCTAAAATATTATTCTAAATCTATGAAAAATATAAAAGCTAGGGCTTATGTGTAATATTATGAAGGCATGTGCAAAGCTGTCCCTAAATAAGCTAAATAATAAGCTAATAAGCTCTAGAGCGCACGGAAGCTACCTCTACTTAGATTAAGCTACAATTAGGTGAAAAGAACCTAAATCAACTAGTCTACACCTCTAGATAACCAGCTACAAGCTTATGAGTACAAAATCAAACAAGTGAATTAGGTCCCTAGGTGCTTATTTCAAGGTTAAAAATAAGCTATCTACCCTAGTTGGAACCAGAGCGAGATATCACAATCTCAAATGGACCTAGCAAGGAGCTTATAAACCAAATATTAGCCCAAGACAAGCTCTCATGAGCTTGTTGAAACTCTGCACAAACATGCGAGACTTAGTTATCAGGTAATATGTGCATAGGCAAGTAATTGACAAGTGATTGGGAGCTTATAGAAAATTACTAAAATTCTACAAAATCGATTTCGACTAAGACCAATTGAACTAGAAAATCCCAAAGTATCAATTATCTTAACTCAAAGCGAGTTCATGAAAAATCCACAAAGTTCCATGAAAATTATTTTCAACTTTTGACTTTGAACACAGAAATGATATTTTGACTTTAGTGAGATTTTAATCAAATTGATGAACTGATTATGACGAATTATGGTGAAATGAGACTAAATTAAGCTAGTTCTGATATTTATAAATCTAAAATGCAAGACCACACTCTAATATACTTACTTGATATGAAATTTAGAATAGAACTGATGTGATATTGACTTTTGTTGTTCCCGTTCATCGTTTTAAAAGCAGTTTAGCTTTTTTAAAACAAGTTAAAAGTGAACTATGGTGAAATTAACATAAAGAAACACACTTTCAGTAATTTTTCAACGTCATATTCTTATTAGAAATGATTCAACAAAGATCGTTGCAAGTACTTGCGGAATAGTACTTTAAGTTGAAATAAACAAAGTTGGGTGATTCCTCTCTATCCGAGGCTAAGAATGCAGGCACAACTCTTAGAAACTCATGAGTATCTAGGGAACTAAGTTGTATTTGGAGGAGTGAAAGATGAAACTAGCGTGTATGTGTGTTTATACAATTCACAAGCTTAATCTTTTCACTCCATCTCTTATGCTATTTATACATGTATGATATTTGACTCTTTCCTAAAGTGACAAGCTGACATCATCTGAAGACAAAATCTTGATGTATTTTGTCTCTTTTCTAAAGACTATTCTAGGTAAGAGACAAGACTACTTTCCTAAACTTCAGTGATGACACTGAGCACGATCTTTGCCATTAGGGGAAAGTTGACTTTGGTTGATAAGGACTTCGTCTTATCGATTCAAACTTTCCTGCCTTGTCGCTCTTTTCTTGAGTCTTTACATCCTTGAGTCTTCTACTTGATTTGTCTTGATGTAAGAAGTTGGAGAGGAATCTTAGAGATTGATGAGTTATTGTCATCACTCCTTTAGATCCATCATCTTCTTCTTGACTCGGTCTTCACCCATTAAGTTCCGCCTTCTTGAGTGGAGACTCCTTCGCCTCGTCTTGGTATCGAAGATGACTCACGAGAGGCTATGCACTTTCATGACCTGATTAGTGTTAACGGATTAAATACTTGGGCTATTTTCTATTCAAATCCTAGATTAAGGGGTTTGGGTATTTCTTGAACCTTGATCTCCCTATTTGGATATACAAATAGCCTAAGTAGTTGATCGATGTAAGTGAGCAAGAGGCTTCTTCTTACCTTGAATGTACTAATGAATACAATAAGGAACAGGAGTAAATGAATAAAACATACATGGTTTATTGATCAGATTACATAGTTCCTATCACTAGTACAAAAGATAAAACAAAATGATGTCAATCGGATGGATACCAGTGCTTCAAGCTTCACTTGGTGATGAGTGTTTCCCTGTCGGATGGTCTCGATCTTGGCATTCAGGTCTTGTAGGGGCGTTTCTTTGGGGATTGGATCGAGAGGCCGCGGGAATATAGCTGATCATTGCAGCCCTCGGCTGATCAATGTCACTCCATCTTTGAAATGCGGGGTTCCGTAGACATCAATGTGGAATAGCCCTCTTTCGAGGCTCTTCAATCACAAACGTTTACAAACTTTACTCCCTCGAGGCAGTTCTCTGTTGCATTCAAGGCGAGTACTTTGATCTCGGTTTGAAATCAACTCTTTTCCTTTTGCGGTGGAAGCTTGTGGTTGAGATCCTTGAGGTGCGGTCAAAGCTGGTGAAGAGTTGGGTTGGTGCTTCCTTTAGCCTTTCATATCTTTTGCTAAGCATCTTCATCAGCTCCTTGACCACCTTGTTTTGCTTCTTTCCAATGATCGGACCAAGTTCATCAAGTTCGGTGATCCCAAAGTCACTGAATTTTAATGGATCATGAACTTCAAAGTGTCTTTTGTCATCCCCTCTGTAGACATTCATAGCCAATGGTTTGGTGTTGGGAATGATTTTGACATCGATGATTTTTGAAGCCTTGTTTGGTCATTGTCGATTATATTCTTTAATTCTGTTTTGCACGAGAGCAGTTTTCTTTCTCTTTCTTCATACTGAGCTCTCATTGCAGCCATTTGAGTAGCTGAGCTTCCATGAACTTCATCTGCTGACCCTTTTTGAGCATGCTTGCATCTATTCCCACATTTTCAGCTTCTTCGGCAATCACTTTGGTCAATGCCTCCTTTGTCTTTTCATCCTCAGCTTGTTTCAATTTCCTCTCTTCTTTAGCAAGGTGTTTCGTTATTGCTTGTTGAGTGAAGAGATATTGATGTCACGATTTTGTAGGGAATCCTCTCGGGTTGATAGTTATCATTATGCTTTTGCCCTTGCTTTGTCCTGAGGAAGATGATGCAATGATGGGAGGTGGTGTTGTCATGATTGGTGCTAAGACTGTCAGTGTTGTTGTTGCTGGAGGTGGTAGTGATGAGATTGGTGCTGCAGAGACCGGTGTGATGATGATGATGTTTGAGCTGCTGAGGTGGTGGTCTTCGCTCCCCTCAGTTTGAAGAGAGTTTCTTCAGCAATATTCTCCCCTCAACTGTTGCCGTAGCGTCAGTGAGGGCAAGAGGATGGAGTAGGTGATGAGGGGTGACGGTTTGACCTTTGAAGGCTGATAGATTTCAGTCATCATGGCCTTTATATGCGAAATATCTGCTTGAAGACCAGTGACCTTTGCATCCAAGTTCGCATGAGATAATTCCAAGGCCGTCATTGGTGGACCAAGATTCCAAGCCATAGAAGACGAGGCACGAGTTAAAGTAGTCACTGCGTATTTATAGAGTCCAATGTAGCTTGAAGAGTGAGGATGGAAGACCACTGAACATTTCTGAGACTTGAGCATGTTGAGTTCAGGTGAGGTTGGAGGATTGTTTCAAGTCGCCTCGGTAGCCTCCGCACTTTAGAGTTGAGTGCTGGGTCTTCTTTGACAAACTTCCGGATTTCATCTATCGTGGTTCCTACACCCTGAAGATGTTTGAGGAATTTAGCCATGTTTTCATCCAGGCGGTGAATGTTGTCATACATCAGATCTATGCTCATGAACATTTTCATCAAAACCATGTACTTCAGCCTTTAGATGGCATAGCTCGCAGGCTGACCTCGGTGTGTTGCTCCCATAATGTGTCATGACCCGAATATAACCTTCTTGATGCTTTGGTGATCCAGCGAGCGAAATTTGTCTTTGGTGAGTGGGAGAACATTATCAAATCCGGCAAATTCATCAGTGGATGAAGAGTCATCATTGGCGGCTAGCGGTGATTTAGTATGCTCTGTGGATCGGTGAGGTTCTTGTTGTTGAACCTCGTCCATTTCTTCTCCGGTGATAAGATTTCATCATTACTTTCAGCAAGGTCATCATCAGATTGTAGCAATTCAGTAACCTCAGCAACCGTTAACAAGGGGGTGGGAATGGGTTCCATATCGGTGGGTGGTATTGATCCCTCTGAGTCTTTGTCCCCTGTGGACCCCTCGGACACTGGTGGGAGTTTCCCAGTGTCTTCTCGGGAGTCGGGATTGGTTTTGGGTTCCGTATCGGGTTGTTTCTTTCCCTCGAGTCTTTGTCCCCATGACCCTGAGACCTGGTGGGCGTTTCCAGTGCCTTTAGCAGTCGATGAATGTTGTATCCCTATCGGTGGGTTGTTTGATTCCCTCTGAGTCTTTGGGATCGATCGGTGTGCCCTCAGACAAAGGCTTTGATTTGCTAATGTCATCACTGGGCGTTGTGGAAGGCGCTCCTCTACCAGCGGGTTGTTTGTTTCCCTCTGGATCTTGGGGAGTAGTAGGTGTGACCAAGGGCACTGCTTGATATGTCGGTGTCCCGTTGTCACGGGGGTGGTTGTTGCACGGTGTTGGGTGTCTTTTTGGTCTCGGGCCTTTTGTGCCTCTTAGGCGGTGCTCCTGAAGCCTCGGGGCCACAGGACTTTGGTTTAGTCTTAGTCCCGATCGAGACTTCCCCTTTTAGGCGAGGGTTTGGAGACACGATCCCTCACTGTTGTTTGGCAACCATATGGGCCGTTAATTCTATAGGTGTGACAAGGGATGGGTCCTTTTGAAAGTTTGAAGGACTCGAGGATGCGAGTAAATTTCCAAATTTTCATCCTGAGTATAATTGGCACCGACAGCGATTGTAAAGCACAAGAGACAAACCTAGGATCTGAAATATACTTCGTCCTAGTTTTGCTCTGTAGCTTCGTTACAAGATCACTGTAAATGATCTCCCTATGTAAATGATGACCCCATTCATCGAGGCGTATGCCATCATCAACTGAATGGAGTTAACTGTTCGTGGATGAGTGGTTCCTGCCGAGGACCTGAATCACAAAAGTGAAAAAGATCCTCCAAGCCACGGGGAATGAACTTTTAGTGGTGGGGTCTGTCCAAAATGTGGGATCCAAAACGATTTGTTTTAACCCATCCTTCACTGTGGAAGGTTGGGATGGGCGACATAAACACCTTTGTTGTAATCTAATCCTGTTGAAGTGCAAAAGGTTTTGAAATCCAGGGTATGTTGTTGCCCCCCATTAAGACTGAACCTGATGAGATACTCCCTGAGTGGTCTAAGGTTATTCTCATCAGTTGAAGGTTTCGGGTCAAAGGCTTTAGCAGTAGCCCAAAACTCCCTAAGGTAGTTTGGGTATACTACTTGAGGACATTTTACAAAGGCCGTTTTGAGTGGGCAGTTGAACAAAAATTTTACAAATATCTTTATAAGGTTGGGACATTTTGAGTTATTCAAATTCTATGACATATCTATTATTAAGAAGTTTTAGGGTTTTAAAAAAAATGTTTGGCAAGAACAATCGAAATGTTTAGATCTCTCTAGTTTGTGAGAAAACTTTTGTGAATGTTTACAAGGTTTTCCAAAAGAGATTTTGAGCACACACAAATGTTTTGAAATTTTTGAAATGATTTTGACAGAGTTTGATTGCAGAAAAGATTTGTGTGTGTTGATTGTGTTTTGAAGAGGGTATTTATAGAGTGATAAGAGGGGTGTTTTGTGCACAAATGGAAAAACTAAGAGAAGGTTTTTGAAAGACTTTTGAATTTCCCATTTAATGCTACCACTCCATTACCCGATAAAAATCGATTTTCAAGGGAACAGTTGCAGTGCACAGTAAAAAGTGCACTTTTACAGTGATTAAAATATCAATTTGATATTTTTGTGAGAGGCATTAAATGCCAAGTGGGATGATGATAAGACAAAGAGACATAAATTCCTTTATTAAATTGGCATAGTTACCAACCTAGGACATTAAAGTAACGATACTTGGACCATTAGTTACTCATTCAATGCTCTTTGTCAAGTTAATGGGACCTGAATGAGTCTTACTCATTCGGTGAGAGGTTTATTTTGGATTTTAGGGAGGATGAACCATTTCAGAGACCTTCGAGATTGGTTTTCGATACTTGACTTTCAATGTCAAGCATTCCCAATTCAGCTTTCGGTCTCACGAAGGTAGGTTCATCCAAGGGTTTGGTGAAGATATCAGCAGTTGATATTCAGTAGGGATGAAATGAAGTTCTATGTCTCCTTTCATTATGTGATCCATGATGAAGTGATATCTGATATCAATGTGTTTGGTTCTTTGGTGGAGAACAGGGTTGTTGGAGATTGCAATTGCACTAGTGTTATCACAGAAGATGGGCACCATTTTATAATGGATGTCATAGTCAATGAGTTGACTTTTCATCCATAATACATTGTACAGCATCCTGCTGACTACATATTCGCCTCAGTGAGGACATAGCCCGATTGTTGCTTCTTTGCACTCCAACATACTAGTTTTCCTCCAAGAAATTGAGGACCACGAGGTACTTTTCTGTCCATGTTGCGGCCAGCATAATCGGAATCGAGTAACCCTTGAGATCAAACCACAGCATATTGGATAATATAGTCCAAGGTTTGGGGTTCCTTTCAATACTGAGTATTCTTTTGGCTGCGATGAGGTGGGATTCTTTGGGATTGGACTGATATCTTGCTATTAGGCAACTGAAAATGTATGCGGTCTAGTAGCGGTTAGATACATCGGTGAGCCAACAATCCCCCGAAATGAGTTTGATTGACTGATTTGCGGTGAGATCGGGCCCAAGGTTGTTAGGTGGAACCATTGGTGTCTTCACCGAGGCATAGTCAAATATCTCATATTTCTTCAAGAGATTTCGGTGTATTTCTCTTGGTGATGGATATACCTTTATCAGTTTGCCTGATTTGTAGTCCAAGAAAGTATGTGAGTTCCCCATCATGCTCATTTCAAACTTCTTTGTCATTAGTTTTTCAAACTGTTTTGCAAAGTTTGTACTTTGTTGAGCCAAAGATGATGTCATCAACATACACTTGGACTAGTATCACATCTGTTGGTTCTATAGACAAATAGTGTGTTGTCTATCTTTCCTCTGACAAACTTGTTTTGTATCAAGAAGGCTGAGAGAGTTTCATACCATGACCTGGGAGCTTGTTTAAGTCCATAAAGGGCTTTGTCAAGCTTGCGGACATGGTCGAGAATCACTACTCTCAAAGCACGGTGGTTCTTGAACATACACATCTTACTTGAGATCACCATTTAAGAATGCACTTTTAACATCCATTTGGTAGACCATGAAGTTCATGTATGTTGCATATGCAAGGAAGATCCTGATGGCTTCCATTCTTGCAGTGAGGAGCAAATGTCTCATCATAGTCAATGCCTTCTTGTTGACTGTAACCTTTGGCTACAAGTCGGGCTTTGTTTTTAATGACATTGCCATTTTCATCAGTTTTGTTTCTGAAAACCCACTTCATTCCTATGACTACGACATCCTGAGGACATTTGATCAAGGTCATGACCTTGTTTTATCAAGCTGTTGCAATTCTTCTTGCATAGCTGAACCCGGCTTGGGTATTTTAGAGCCAGTGACACTTTTGGGTTCAATGTCGATAGGTAATCGGCATATAGACATTCATTGGCGAAGCTGCGGTTAGACTAGCGCCATGCTTCAGTGAGAGCATACCCTGGGTTGCCAATGATGTTTACAAGCTCAATGTCACGAGATCTTGTCCACTTACTTTGTGGTGGGGTGCGAGCATGAATATGTCCTTGGGAGTTGGATATGATTTCAGGTGCAAGGACCACAGAATCATTTAGAACATCTGTAGAGATGTCTTGATCGGGTTGAGGACATGAGTTGCGAGTTCTGATCATTTGGATCATTGTTACATATCAGCGAGGGGCAGGCTGATTTTCAATGAACTCATTAATGGTTGGTTGAGGTAGGTTGTGGGGTAAGACATAATATGAGATGTCGGCATCGGCTTGATATGAGGAATTGAGTGTTGTACTCATCAGGAGGATATCTTGATGAGTTATCAATTCCTATTTCTTCCACTGAGGTGTTGGTGAACTTGATGCTTTCGTGCTTTCATCAAGGTGACATGAAAGGTTTCCTCAACTTGTTGTCTCCTTGTGTTAAAACCACGAAGGCTTTGGAGATCAGTGAGTATCCTAAAAAATATCCATCATCAACTTTTGCATCAAATTTTCTTAGATGATCCTTGTGGTTGTGAATGAACACAGGACATCCAAACACATGAAAATAGTGATGTCGGGAAGTCTACCTTTGAATATCTCATATGGGGTTTTATTATGTCTTTTGACAATGACTGACCTGTTTTGGGTGTAACAGGCAGTTTTGACTTGATCCGAAATGTTTTGAGAGGTGAGCCATTTAACATAGTTCTAGCGGCCTCAATGAGAGTTACATTTTTCCTTTCAGCAACCCCATTTTGTTTAGGGGTATAAGGAGATGAGAAATTTTCAGAAATTCCTTTTTCATCACAGAAACTCTCAAGTTCTTGATTTCGAACTTCGGTGCCATTGTCGATCCGGATTTGTTTAACATTATGTCATTACGGTTTTCAATCTTCGATGAATGACATTATTGTATGTTGCTTGACTCTTTTTTAGAAAGAAAGTATACCCAAGTGTATCTTGAGAATTCATCAACAATGACAAGTGTATACTTCTCATGCTGGATTGATCTGGGAGTGACAGGTCCAAAGAGATCCATGTGCGAGGAGGTGAAGCTGCTTTGATGGAGAAATTTTGTTTGGTTTTGAATGATGCTATGTGGTGTTTACCCTTTTCACAGGCAGAGCATGGTTTGTCTTTTGCAAAGACCAGTGATGGCAAGCCAAGGACCTTGTTTTGTTTTGCCAAGTTGTTGAGGTTTTTGAAGTTTAAGTGTGAAAGTCTCTTATGCCACTGACCAATTGATAGTTTCGATTGGCTTTAGCAAAGATACAAGTTCCATCTTGGGAGAGAGTTGACATGTCAAGCACATAGACATCATCTCTCCTAGGAGCTATCAACACAACTTCCTTGTTGGCATTAAAAATGGTACCTTGTTTATCATTGAATTGTACAATGAATTTTGCATCACATAGTTGGTGAACTGATGAGATTGTATTTGAGACCATCGACATAGGCTATTCTAGAGAAAACTATTCCATTGCAGTTTCTTGAACCATAACCTTCCGTGGGACATGATGAGTTATCACCAAATACTACCTTGGGCCCTGGTTCCTTTACATACTTGTGCGATATTCTTTCACACCAGTCATGCTTCTTGAGCATCCACTGTCTAGATGCCAGATAGGCTCCCTGGCATGTCTCTGCACAAGTAGTAAAGTGAATTAGTTTCTCTTAGTGACCCACTTACCAGTGGGCTTGGATCTCAAGGTCTCTTTGAACTTAACAATCGATTCATGGTCGTTAGTTGTGTGCATGGTGCTACCACGGGTTTTGCATTTTAGAGGTAATGACTCAGGTTCTGCATGAATGATATGTTGGGATGTCTCATGTGGATTACGCATATATCACGGCATGTATTCATGAGACAATCATCACGATGATGATCATTGAACCCACAGTGAGGCGAGAGAGGGAAAAGGTTTTGCTATCTTCTTTGGAGCAGTTTTAGAGGATGAAGCATACTGATGACCAACTTTGGTATAGTTTGCTTATTTGTTATATGGATGATCTGCTGTCATGTGATCATCCTTTTTGCAGATCATGCAAAAAAGGATTCTATAGCAGATTGTCGTGGTATGGGTGGTGTAATGACCAGCTCACACTTTTTGTTTTTAGGTTGACTTAGACTTTGAGGAGTGGAGGAAGTGACTTTGTCTCCTTGATTGGTTCAGGGACCTTTTCAATGGATTCCATTTTTTCATTAAGCTTCCTCACAAGTTCGGTCGATTCTTTGGATTTGATCAGCTTCCGTGGGGACGATGGATGATGAAGTTTCAGTAGGAGTAGACTCTTGTTGGATTAGTTTTGCTTGTCTTTGTAGGATGGTTCTACCAAGTCTAGACTTTTCTTTTGGTGAATGAGGATTGAATTGTAGTGGAGTAAGCTCAGAGCTTGGAGCGGCACCCTGAAGAGATTTCAGTGGTGGAAGCGGTGCTTGAGATTCTGCTTCATTCAGAGATGTGTTCATACCACTGGGCACATCGGGGAGTCAAGCATGCTCTTTAGAGCTTGACTTTCGAGGCTCGAATCCTTCCAGATCGATGTTTGGAAGCTTACTCTCAGGATTGACTCGTTCAATCCATTCACTGGAACTAGAATCAGCCAACATACTTGTAATCATGCCACCAGACACAAATGGCTTAGGAGACTGGTCTTTGTTGAGAGAGTCAGGAAGATGATCTTCACCTATGACTCTTTTCTTGCTACTCTGGGGGCTCCACGAGTATCAAAGACCACAGGGATTCTTAGCAGTCCAACTTTTAAGAACATCATTTGCCTTTTTAGTTCATCTTGAAGAGCTTGATTTCTTTTAACTAGTTCAGTGTTTTGAATTTGCAAAGTGACAGCCTCAAGCTTAGCTTGTTTTAAAATAAGCAATTCATCCCTACACTTATTCAATTCAAAACTTAACTTGTTGTACTTAGAAAAGATTCAGTCTTTGCTCTTCTACAAACTTAAGGTCAACATTTAGATAATTCATATAAGGCAATCGAGAGTCATCATCCATAGAGAGTAAAGTGTTTACCTTCTTCATTGTGATGTTGACCCATTCCCCGTTCCTAGCATGATTCTTCCCCTAGCTAGCTTGTCTTCTTACGAGAGCCATTAGAGCACGACATGTACCATTTCATCATCCGATGAGATTGGCTCTTCATCGATCAAAGGTTTCACAACAAGGCCTTTGTTCTTACCCACCTGCACAGATTGAACAATTTTTTTGTTTCGAGGGACTGGCCTCAAACAATGCAAGCTTAGCTTTTGCTTTCTTATACTTAGCTTCATAATCAATGGTTTTGTTAAGATCATATTTGTTTTGAACATTTTGATGAGACTGATAGATTTTTGGTTGAAATTTGCTAAATCCACGAAGACTGATTTGATCCGATGGTTTGTAAGAGGGTTGAAGTTGTTTTGAAAACAGTCTTTTGCAAAATGGCCTCTTTTATGACACTTATAGCATTCATGTCTTGATTTGCTTTAGCAGTTGAAAAACCTTTGTTTCTTTTTATAAACCTTCGAGAGTTAGCGAGTGCCCTTTCCGAAATTCAGCATTCAGGTCATTTAGGTACTCTTCACTTGATCTCTCATCGGGCTCATCATCGAGTTTTCTTGAAAATCTTGAACTACATTGTTAGAAAAGAAAGCAATTGATATTGGTGATGAGGTAGTGGTGGGGACTTCTTGACTTCCTAAGACTTCTTTAAGTCAGGGTATCGTCTGTTGATGAGGTTTTCCTCGTAGACAAATTTCCCATAAATTTCAGGAAGCTCAAGATTTTGGATATGATTAGCATTCCGAGTCCACGAGAGAAATTCAACCACTTCTCGGGGAGACTGTTTACAAAACCAACATTGATTTCATGCTTAGACAACTTAACACCATCATTTGAAAGTTCATTTAAAAGAGTTTTGTATCGGGTGTAAGTTTGAGAGAGAGTTTAGAGTCCTTACGAAGGTGTTATACTCAAGTTTGAGTCCATTATCTTTTTTCCTTGGTATCGATGGTCCTTCATGACTATGAACTAGGTCATCAGGTTTGCTTAGCGATATTACGACTTATAACAGACTCCATAATATCGTCAGGAAGAAAAGATATTATTATACTTTTGAGTCTTTGGTCACGGTTGACCACTCTCCTTTCATCACAGGTCCACTGAGCCGAGGTTTGGGCAACCCTTCAGAAGTCTTTGGGATAAATGGACCTTCATTTATACACTTGATATAATAAGGTTCCATCCCAATCAAATAGCAAAGCATTCGCTTTTTCCATTTGTTGAATTTGCCAACTTCAAGTCTAGGGGCAACATTTGAATAAGCTCCACCATTTTTATCGACTAGTTGGGGTACATCAATTTCGACATTAAGGATCCTAATTTAAAAACTTTTAGAGCGCCAAAAAATGAGTTTTATAATGCCTGTCTCCGATGATACCACTTGTTGTTCCCCGTTCACTATCGTTTAAAAACAGTTTTAAAACAAGTTAAAAGTGAACTATGACTGAAATTAACATAAAGAACACACTTAGTAATTTTCAACGTCATATTCTTATTAGAAATAATTCAACAAAGAATACGTTACCCAAGTACTTGCGGAATAGTACTTGGGATTGAAATGACAAAGTTGGGTGATTCCTCTCTAAGCTCAGGCTAAGTCTGAGCACAACTCTTAGAGCTCACAGCTATCTCGGGAACTAAGTTGTATTTGGAGGAGAAAGATGAGAAACTGCGTGTATGTGTGTTTATACAATTCACAAGCTTAATCTTTTCACTCCATCTCTTATGCTATTTATACATGTATGATATTTGACTCTTTCCTAAGTGACAAACTGACATCATCTGAAGACAAAATCTTGATGTATTTTGTCTCTGTTTACAAAGACTATTTTAGGTAAGAGACAAGACTACTTTCCTAAACTTCGGTGATGACACGAGCGATCTTTGCCATTGAAAGTTGACTTTGGTTGATAAGGACCGTCTTATCTGATTCAAACTCCTGCCTTGTTCCGCTCTTTCTTCAGTCTTTACATCCTTGAGTCTTCTACTTGATTTTGTCTTGATGTAAGTTGGAGGAATCTTAGGGATTGATGAGTTATTGTCATCCCTCACTGAATCCATCATCTTCTTCTTGACTCAGTCTTCACCCATTAAGTTCCGCCTTCTTGGTGGTGGAGACTCCTTCGCCTCGTCTTGGTATCGAAGATGACTCACTAAGAGGCTATGCACTCAGTGACCTGATTTGTGTTCGGATTAAATACTTGGGCTATTTTCTATTCAAATCCTAGATTAAGGGGTTTGGGTATTTACTGAACCCAACATGATAATCCCTCTCATACCTTTGCTGCTCAGCGTCAGGGAAGTAACGGTTATATAAGATAGTCTGAAACTCAGTCCAAGTACAAGTAATAGCAAAAGCATCTCCTCCTCTACTTTGTTTGAGTGCCTTCCACCAATTCAATGCATCACCCTCCAACTTAAATGCAGCCAAATGGGTCTTAAATTCATCTCCACAACCCATTACTTCAAAACAGCCTCTCAATATAGTGATCCAGTCCTACCGGCCTCAGTGGGAGTAGCAGCCCGTGCTAAAAAGGAAACTGAGCTTACCGGCGCTCGAGCCAAGTGTGAATCTCGGTGGGTTGATTACCTCCACCACTACGAAGCACGGTCTGGTTCTTGAATGTGTCATCATCTCGAGTGTGGTAAGACGAGGGGAAAAGAGTGTTGAGAGCATTAGCAATCGCAGCATCAAGTTAGGAGCATCATCGATGCTCCATCCACGCGTTACCGTTACGGTGAGTTTTAGCCGAACCATCGAGCGATATTCAAGCGATTAGCAAAATGAACAAGGTGAATACGAAATGGAAGTTCGCGAAACCTAAATCTACCAATCCTCACCGAGATAGCTTAAGCTCTAGGGTCTCAAAACCTAAGGTCCATATGTCCGCGAGTCGACTACAAGTAAATGAACCTAAGCTCACGATACCATAAATTGTAACGCCCCGACCCGACAAGGGTAAAGGAATCACAAATAATGGTGTCATATCAAAGCAAACATAAATATCCAAAAAGTCTGTAAATGCGGAATAATTCAAGTCAACATGACTTCAATACATAGGTCCCAATGGAAAATAACTCCAATAGAAATAATCTGAAATAACAAAGTCTTAAATGGCATCATAAGATCAAAGCTAAATATCTCTAAGGTAAGTCCACTCATGCACTCATCCCAAAGCAAAACCAAGCTCCAATGCTTAGATACGCAGCGGAAGAAAAATCTGGTGAGAGCTAAAAGCTCGATGAGCGAGATATAAAGCAAAGCAAGTACAGCTTGATATCGAATCACGAATATAGTGAGCGAAAATAGCAAAATCATAATCATTTTCAAAGTATAAATTGATTATCGAATAAGTTTTATAGTTAACTACCACGGCGAAACAAATATCGATCATAATCATATTCACATAAGGCAACATTTGTAGGAGACCTACCAGATTTATGAAGGGGCGTGCATGCGGCATCAATCATCGAGATAACATATAACAGTCTTGATAACAGATCTAGGATGCATCCACGCCTGACAGCGGATGTTGGTCATATAACATAACTTGAGCTCATACTTGAGGATAATAAGGGGCGTGGCAGAGTATCACTCACTACTTGCCCTAGAGTCATGTCGGATGCATCAGCGACACGGACATGGGACCCCCATGACTAGTGAAATATTTGGCTCGGGTGTCAAACTATCTTAGGTCAAATCGGAATGTCAAACGACACAGATCATACTTCATCATAAGGTTAATCATATTTTCAAAATCAGAGTTTTCATATCATATAGTTCAAAATCAGCTTGTTTCACAATTCGAAAAAATCGAGTTGAGATAAACAGCATTTCAAACAAAGCGAGATGGGGTTCATAGCAAAGGCTTAGGAAACCTTAATATAAAGCTAACGAAAGCGTTATAGGAACCTTTACTAAAAGGTGAATATATGTACCCTTATTCCAAGCAAATGACCAAATCACGCGGAAAGCAAAGCATTACTCCTTCTTCACAGAACCTATACATAACGGTGCGTACATGTTATTTATGATTCCATAATTGTCGAAATGATCTTTTACTATTTGATGTTTATACTTAGTGTATTCGATGATCTTAATATTTTAGAGATTTATGATTAAATGAGACTTAAGTGTTTTATAACTGATATTATAGATTAGGGTTCATTATGTCATTTATTAAAGTGTAGGGTTAAATGTGAAAATAGTTTAAACGTCATAACTCACACATGAAATAATGAATTATTATACTTAGCTTCAAACCTTAATTGACTCTCATTTATGTTCTAGGGTTTTCTCATTCTTTTAATATCATATTAATGCACAATTACTTTACATATTACGTCATTTAATGACTCATTACTCTTGTTTATTTACTCAATACATTCATGACTTAACCATACGTTACTTATACACATATATCGTCAACTTTTATATCCATGCACGTTTATGATTTCATGTGACCCCAAAGTTACTTATTACTCAGATTAGTTACACATTTACACACACATGCACAATAGTTTAGACTAGATATGACCATGTACTACGTTTACATATCAACAAGCTTACTTGACTTATAAAACACATGCATGATACACGGTTCACAAACCAATTAGGGTTCGGCATGCATGGTTCGGTTCACACCTCAATCTAGGGTTTAGGTTTTACACGACCTTTCTCGTTTAACACACGTTCAAAAACCCTCACATGGTTCGGCTAACATGTAGGTTTCGCTTAACATGTTTTTCGCAAAAACCTAGCTCATCTACGTATCTTACTTAATCACGTTTGCATGTTTTACCTTGTCCGATTCATGATATATGTGGTTCGGTTTTCTTAAGCTCGACATACTAATGATCCGATTCAAACAATACATATATATTACATGTTCTCTTAATATTACAAGGTTCAATTCATATTGGTTTGTTGGTTTCATATGGTTCGGCCAAAGAACACAAGCTCGACTAAAACAATTATGATACAACATATTATACGTTAGGTGTTATCAAAATAAGACGAAAAGATCATTGTTATACCTTAGCTTGTTGGACACAAGGTCTCGACACAAGGGAGTTGGTTGGCCGAATAGGAAGAAGAGAAAACTAGGGTTCCAAATTATGTTTAATGTGTTGTATATATATAGCTAGTACAATTTTGGTTTAGGCTTGAGATGGGGTGGGCTTGGCTGTCCAACGAACAAACAAAACTCACGCCCCTTTGGGCTCTCGGCTCACTAGTCCAACAGGACAAAATTACACGGCCCAACATGGTTCACCAAATAAACGAAACCAAGGCCCATACTGATTGTCCCAACTATTTAACGAGCGTTTAACTTCCGTCATACAATGTATCACGATCATTACACATATTAGTTAAGTTTTAATTATAGATAAGTTAAGTTTTAATTTCGTTAAATGAATATAAATATCTTTTACATATTTTATAAATTTCGATTCCAAGGGTATTTTAGTCTTTATTCATGTTTTAGATTTTCAGGTTTTACATAGCCCCTTGTACTTTGGTTTGGAACGAGATTAAGCCAACATTCACCCCCTAATATCGTACCTAATCCTTTCAGATCTTTTACGCCTAACAGCTCTCTTATTTCTGTGTACTTGGTCCTTGCTAATGCCTTGGTAAGTATGTCCGCCTTTTGTAGGTCTCCACTTACATGTTCGACTTCAATCTGATTCTTTTCAACACGTTCTCTGATAAAGTGGTAGCGTATATCAATTTGTTTGCTTCTGCCATGAAACACGGGGTTCTTCATAAGTGTTATAGCCGATTTCTTTGTCGACTTTGATCGTAATCTTTTCTTCTTCCCATCCTGTTAATGCATTTAATAGTCTTTGTAGCCATCTTGCTTGACAAAATGCTTTGTTGTTCTTTGCCATAAACTCGATTCGCATGATGATAATGCAATGAGTTGTTTTGAGAAAACCAACATAGGTGAGTTCCGGTAAAATCTGATCCCTGTTGTTCCTTTGCCCTCTTATATGTTGATGCCATAACTACTGTCACTATATCCAAGTAACTTGCATCCTCCTGTCTTGTGGTAAGTTATACCAAAGTTTGAAGTGCCTTTGATATAACGTAACACTTGTCTAATTGCCTTCATGTGTTTCTCCCTTGGTTCTTGCATGAACCGGCTTAATAAGCCAACTGAGTAAGGTGGTTTGGCCTTATATGAAGTAAGTACCTCAAACATCCAATTAGACTTCTATATTATGTAGCATCAACTAGTTCTCCTCCTTCCGCTTTTACTAGCTTTGTTCCTGGATCCATGGGAATCTTGGTTTCATTGCAATCTTCCATTCTTGCGTCTTTAAGAATCTTGTTGGCATATCCTGATTGCTTTATTGAGATTTCATCTTCTGTTTGGATGACCTCTATTCCCAAGTAGTAAGCTAATAATCCTAAGTCACTCATCTCAAATTTTTCTTCCATTTGTGACTTAAACTCTTGAAGGTCTTTCTTGTTACTTCCGGTAACTATTAGATCATCCACATAAACTCCAACAAGCAGCATAGAGTCATTGCTTACTCTTGTGTAGATTGCTTGTTCTAATGTGCATTTCTTGAAACCTAGTGATTTCAAGGTTTGATCTAACTTCGTGTTCCAAGCGCGTGGTGCTTGCTTCAATCCATAAAGTGCCTTATCAAGTTTATACAATTTATTTTCATTCTTGGTTTCTTGAAACCTTCTGGTTGTGCAACATATAGTTCTTCTTTAAGTTCGCCATGTAAAAATGCTGATTTTACATCTAAATGGTGAACTTCCCATCCATGATAAGCTGCTAATGCAAGAATTAACGTAATTGTTTCCATTCTTGCTACAGGAGCAAAGACTTCGTCGTAGTCTATTCCATGCTCTTGTACGTATCCTTTTGCCACTAAACGAGCCTTGTGTTTTATTATTCTTCCATCTGCATCTCGTTTAGTCTTAAATACCCATTTTAGACCAATAGCTTTCTGATTGTCTGGTAAGGTGGCTAGTTTCCATGTCTTGTTTTTGTTGATTGAGTCAATTTCTATCTGCATTGCCTCAATCCATTTCTTATCTTGTGCAGCTTCCCTATAATTTCTAGGTTTTTCCTCTAATAGCATTAGTTCATCAACTTGAACTCTTCGTGCACGATCATATATGTTAGATAGGTTTCTGTATCCCTGAACTGGAGTATGATCGTATGGTCTTGCTATAGATGATATTTGTCTAGTAGATTCTTATGAGTTTGGCTAGTAGATATACGGTGTAAGTGTTGATGGATTGTCCATTTGTTCAATCTCATCATCAAATACACTATGAGTAGTATTCTGTATGGGACTTGGAGCACTATCTTCATCATTTTCTCCCGAATTTTGAGTGCTCTCTACATCAATGATACTTGATGTTTGGTTTTCATTTATAATGAAATCCGTCCATTCTGGTTCAGTTGGATTGGGATCATCCAAATAACATTTCTAGTCCCATCCTTCATTCTCTTTGAACTTTACATCTCTACTTACAATCATAACCTTACTTACAGGATCAAATAATCGATAAGCCTTTGATCCTGGTTCACTTCCTAGGTAAACCAATTCCTTGTTTCTATCATCTAATTTCTTTAGATGTGGTTTGGTTACCTTTGCATATGCTTTGCATCCAAACACTCTAAGGTGTTTCAGGTTTGGTTTTCTATCCTTCAGCGTTTCATAAGGACTAGAATCCTTCAGAGCTTTTGTAGGCACTCTATTTAAGATATATATAGCATGCCTAATTGTATTAAAAATTTTGTGGCATATGCATAGCCTTTAACATACTTGTTTTCCTCATTCAGACCTATTCCTTCTCTCTACAATACCATTTTGTTGTGGAGTATTATGGTCTGTAAGTTACCTAAGTATGCCATTCTCCTTACAGTAGCTTGTGAATTCTTTTGATGTGAATTCACCTCCTCTATCTGTTCTAAATGCCTTTAACTTTTTCCCGACCTCATTTTCCACCTTTAACTTAAATTCCTTAAAGGTCTCAAACGTTTCATCCTTTGACTTTAAGAAGTATACCCACATGTATCTAATACAATCGTCTACTAGCAAAAACATGTACTTCTTTCTGATTCATTTCGGGAAATAGGTCCATAAATCTCCAAATACTAAGTTTAAAGGTTCCAAAGACTTAGTATTTGTTTGATTTGGAAACGGAGCTCTACTGTGCTTTCCTAGTAAGCATGCATTGCATACTTGACTCTTGTGATTACTCTTGGGTATCCCTTCCACTAATTTCTTTCGAGTCATTTGTTTGATAGAATTGAAATTCAAATGACCCAACCTAGCATGCCAGAGCCATGCATGGTTTCTAAATTAGCCAATAAACACATAGGCATACCAACATTCAAGTTAATCTTGTAAAGTCGGTTTATTGATCTCTCAACTCTCATGAGGAGTTTTTGATCCTGACCATATAGCAATAGAATGTTGTCTTGCATAATGATCTTACAGCCATTCTCTGTTAATTGTCAATATATTGCTTTTTTAAACTGGGAATGTAATAAACACTAGGAATCACCTTTTGTTCCTTGTTTTTACATTCCAGCAATATGGAGCCTTTACCCTTAATCTCTACATATGACCCATCACCAAAACGGACTCTTCCTGAAATTTTCTCATTTATTTCTTTAAAGTGTGTCCTAATCCCATTTATATGGTTGCTAGCACCATTATCTAAGTACCATAAGCTTTTATCTGAACGTATGTACTTCTTGGGTTCAATCTCCTTCTCATTTAAGAAGATTTTCTCCTTCATCTCCTTCGAAACAGCACAAAGAGCGTTGGTTCAACATCTTCTTGAACCAATTGGATTGCTCTTGTCTCCTATTCTTTCTTTGCAGCTCTTGAAATGTCCAAGCTTGTTACGCTTGTAACACTTTACTTTACTTAAGTCCCTTTCTGAAAATTATTTTTCTTGAACTTATGTGAAGTTTTCCTATCATTGTTGTATTGCTTGGGTTTTCCATCTTGGTTATCTTCAGATGATCTAAACTTCTCTTGTCCACCATTCTTATGACTTGTACTACTGTCATAATTTGTGAACAGAAGTTTGTCCTGATTGTCACTAGGGTTTCCATCAAAGAATTTTACTCTTTCCTCAAAGGCTTTTAACCTTCCAATTGTCTCATCTAGGGTTGTGTTTTCTAGATCATAAAATTGTTCTATGGCTGCCACGATTTGTATAAACCTTTTGGGTACAGAACTTAATAGTTTCCGTACTAAGGTTTTTTGATCAAAGGTTGATCCTAAGCCACTAGCCCTTGTGAAAATACTATTGAGTTTTTGCCGAAAACGTCAATACTATCATCTTCTTTCATTTTCAACATCTCAAATTCAGTTTTGAGAGTTTGTAGCCGTGCTTTTTGCACTCTATCTACACCTATGTGCCTAATTTGTAGTGCTTCCCAAATCTCTTTCGCACTTTTACAACTAGCTACTTGTAAAATCATATCCTCTAGTAATGCCTGGTACTGTGATATGCAGTTGTAGTCATATCTTTCTTTGTATCCAGTTCTTCATTACCCTTAGGTTCTTTTAATTCCCACAGCCCATTTGCTTTTAGTATGGTTTTTATACGAAGAGCCCATACTGTATAATTTGTAGGTTTTAAAACGGGACATTGAAATTGGGAAAACGATGTAACCTCTTTGTGAATTACAATTTTCTTGTTTGTGTCTCCAGTCATTATGTCTAGAAACTATTCCTAACTCTAATAGGGAATATATAGTAGGAATCTAGGAAAACTTATAAATTCTACTAGGAATCAAAAGCAAAATTTCTAATCTTATCTATGTATAATAAGACTAAAAATTATAAAAGTTCAGATTTTAGTTTAGAATATAAAACCCGAATTTTGCGATTCCTCCACGATACGATTTTCTTTCGGTAGGAACACCCGAATGTGTTCACTTTCTTCCTTGTACAATCAACCAAACGCTCCCCTTGGTGTCTTCTTTTTTTTCGAACCAGAAAAATATGTTCTTCTTTGTTTTTTTTTCCGAAGCAGTAAACACAAAGTGTTCCCCTTTCTTCTTTCTTTTTTGAACCAGCAAAACACCCAAAAAAATGCTTCTTGTTTCTTCTGTCTTCGAACCAGCACAGAAAAAAAAAGCCAGCACCTTTTTCCTTTTCGCCCTTAATCTCTTCGCCAAGGAACAATTGTTCCTTCCTCGTTTCTGCCTGAACCAAACAGCAAGGCTGTTGTGTTTCTTCAGTTCCAATGATTTGCAGAAATCTCGACCCCAACTCACTTTGATCTTGTGTCGCAAAACAAAACAGGCTCTGATGCCAATTTGTTGCCCAGCGGGGTTTGAAGCACTCGAAACAAATAAGTAAAGCGAAAAACAAAATAACTAAACGACTTGTATTTATAAACGTAATTGGTTTTCAATGTATTTGTACAATCTAATGATTCCTAAACGAAATCTTCTAAGCCTATTTACACTAATTGAAACGACACCATCTTGAAGCATCGTATCTCTTCCTGCCTCTCCAAACGTTGTGTCGATTCACAAATAACCGTTTAATGGTTATTAGGTTTGTGTTAAACCTATTTGGTCCTTGTATCTTCTAAAGTATACATGTAGCCCCTTGTACTTTGGTTTGGAACGAGATTAAGCCAACAGGAGAATATATACGATTCTTATGTTCTATCGATATACATCTTTTGTACGTATCCTATAAATAAGAGATGGATAAATTGACAAAATCACACCTCATTCTTCACAGTCACATCTACAAATTCTGCTTCCATAGTTGATCTGATATTCACACTTTGTTTAGATGATTTCCATGATACAACATCCAATCCAGGTGTAAATACATATCCACTTGTGGACTTGCCTTCATTATGGTTGGAAATTCAATTAGAATCACAAAATCCTTCTGAGGATATTTAGTGAAATGTAACCAATGAGCAATTGTATGCTTAAGATATTGAAGCACCCTAATTAGTACATCTCTAATCTCTCCTAGGGTTATGTGAATATCGACTAAGTCGACTTACACTATATACCAAATTTGGTCGTGTAAAGTTCATTATATACATCAAGCTTCTTAGTACGTCTGCATATTGTAACTGAGATACACTTTGTCCTTTATTCTTCTTTAGTTGAATGTTAGGATCAAAGGGAGTTGCAACTGGTCTATTATCATAGTGCCCAAATTTCTTAAGGGTCTTCTCATGAGATTGAGTAAGGATGTATCCATTGAATTCATTTGAATTCTAATACCAAGAATTACATCAGCTTCTCCCATGTTTTTCATATCAAATGAAGAATGAAGAATTTTTTTGGTTTGGTTAATAACATCCATATTTGTTCTCATAATCATCATGTCATCCACATATAAACAAATAATGAAAAATGTAATTTTTGTATTGTTTAACATAAACACATGTATCACATTCGTTTATTTGATATCCGTTTGATAATAGAATGTTAACAAACTTCTCATGCCATTACTTTGGAGCTTGTTTAAGGCCGTAAAAAGATTTAACCAATTTACATACATTCTGCTCTTGACCTTTGACAACAAACCCATTGGGTTGTTGCATATAGATTTCTTCATCTGTTTAACCATTTAAGTACGCAATATTCACATCCATTTGATGTATAATCAGGTTATGAATTGTTGTTATGGCTATTAACGTTCTTATAGAGGTTATCCTTTTAACTGGTGAATGTATCAAAGAAATCTTAACCTTCTTTTTGACGGTATCGTTTGGCTACTAAACAAGCCTTTTACTTCTCTATGGTACCATCGGGTTTTAGTTTCTTTCTAAAGATCCATTTATGGCCTATTGGTTTATATTCCGAAGGTAGATCAGCCAATTTCCATGTATTGTTATGCACAATTGAGTCTATTTCACTTTAAATAGCCTCTTTCCAATAAGTTGCTTATGATGACTCCATAGCAGCCTTAATGTCTTTGGTTCTTCATTCATAATATAGGTCATAATTAGGTCCAAAGTCTTTAGAGACTTTTTCACGCTTAGTTCTTCTAGGTTCATCATTCTTTTGTGTAACCTCATAATTGTTATCTCTTTGATCTTGAGACAATTGTTATCTCTTTTCTTCAAGGTTAAAAGATTTTTTATACCTTTTTTTTATTTTTTTAATGTGTATTTTTTTCTTTCCAAAGGTACTTTTACACGTGGATAAATGTAAGTCAAGTAAAAAGAGGTTGAGTAGCCGACGGTTGCGCAATATGGGTAGTTATTTTGGTACAATGAAAAGTAAAAAAGTGTACTTGCAATTGGACATATAGCGAGTTTTTGGTGGAGCTGCGAAGTCGAGTAGTTGCACATAACCATTTTGGAGATTTGAGTTTAAAAATGACCACAATTGAGACTCCAAGAAATATTTTGGCCCCTTTTTGTATTTTTTTTTTATGTATTTTACAGTTTAGCTATGGGGCCCACAAAAAGATCTGTTTCTTTCTTTTTCTTTATTTTTTTTTGCCTTGATTCTCAAGAGGTGGTGAGGACCACCTTTATAATAGCAAAAACACCCCCACTGTTTCTTTTTCTTTCTTTTTTTTGGCTTGATTCTCAAGAGGTGGTGAGGACCACCTTTATGATAGCAAAAACACCCCCCCCCCCACCGTGTGTGGTGGGTGGTCACTTTTATGGTTCATAGTCACTTTTATGCTTCACCAAAACTAGCATTAAGTGGAATAAGTGTTAAGTTTAAGATATATGATAACCAATAAACCATATAGACACCACATAGTACACAGCGGTAGACTTAGGATCATAACAAATAAATAATTAACTGAAAGAATTACGTAACGTACCTCTTGCAATTCAGTAGATCTCTTTAATGGATGTGACAAAGTGGTTTAACGAGTTATCCCTTACCGTTTTATAACTCAAACCAATTGGTGTAAGAATAGTGTCTTACTACCACGTTTTTGTACACACGAATTAACAAACGAATAAATCGATTGCTAGATCTACAAAACTTTGTTTTAGAAAAACAAAACCAAACACCCTATAAAAGGGTTGGCCGTTTTTTATGCAAGAGAAAACAAGAAAAGGTTTAGGTTAATGTGTGTGCAAAAAAGCTATGAAAAACATTAACCCTAGCCTTTGTTTATATAGTGTTCTAAAATCTTTGGGAACAAGTTAGGGTTTTGGATGTGTAAACACACCCTATGGCCGGCCACCATATTCCCTAAAAGGGATACCCGAATCTTTTCCTTTTTAAGATTTTTCACTACTAGTCCTTCTCTTTACACTTAACGGTCGTTAGTTATTTTCCGTTAAATACTTAACGATCGTTAGACGAGTTTTGTATTATAATTAATCGTAATCATTTAACATTAATTATTAACTTTAATTCTCATTCGTAATGTGTGTAATCCCGTGGTCACGAGTTCGAATCCGGACATTCACGTATTTATAAATATATACATTTCCAACAAACTCCCACTTGGATATGTTTACAAAAATGACATTGGTTAGCATCTAGCAACACGCCAATGCCCCCGGTACAACTCGTGTATGGTTTTCTGGAGAAAAACCAAGTTTCGATGATTCATCATCATATTCATCCTTTTGTTTCTAATACCATGTTAATAAGAATATGGATCTCACTCGTTTCTTAATTAACTATTCTGTTTCTCGCCTTATGTGATTGATCAAGATTACCAACTCTTCTGAACATATTCCAGAAGACTTTGGGCATGGCCATGCAAACATCTTGACAACCCTACGAGGGGCCCAGTAGTATTATACTTCAAAATAAATTTGAAGGAAACAAATCCCGTTTTGACTACAAGCAGAAATCATAAATTTCGCAACACTTCTGAAAACAACCCTTATAACTACTAGTTACGTATAGCGTTAGATTGCCTCACAGAAATGCACTACATCCATGACATTTCTCTGGTATCTCAAGTCAGAGGATAAATATTCATGATGTACTTAATGACTAAGATCCATAAAGTATCATCATGTGGGTGGGATAAGTCATATACTCAATCCATTGAATATCATCTGAAATTAGTCATGCTATGCATCAATATACTTTCAAGTATATTCTAACTAATACTCAGATTTGTCTTAATTCAATATCATTCCCATGTTATTGATTGGCAACAGACTATTTAGAATAACTTAAGTTATTCAAGGATTTAAACATGCAAATACAGGACACAATATTATAAATGAAATTAAACGTATACCATACTTTAATTCATTATAAATAATAATTGTTTAACATCCTATATCCAAATACTAAATAGATCAATGCATGATAATTCTTAGTTAATGAATTTTGCCTCAAGTCATGATAATCATACTTGTTGACAGGGCATAATTTCAACTAACTTTGATCTATAGGAATTTTGAGAATACTTATTTCAAGAATTCAAATCAATAAGTGATTTCTTGTATGTGTTTACACATATTTTGATATTGTCATATCATTCCATAAGGTGCGTGATAACCAGAACCACCTTGATGACAATCATCTTTCAAAACTTTAAAGTTTAAAAGTATTCTTTATTCTTTAATATATAATGCAACTATGCTCTTAGTTGAGCATAACTAGTCAGCATGGTCATCATCAAGGATACCGTGACTAGAATTGAGTTTCATCTCAATTATTCTAGCATCATTGTGTACAACCAACAATATGCTCTTTAAACATCCGTAAACTTTGAACAGTTATAGTGTAATGTTGGTGCCTACCAAAACTCAAGTTTGTCGGCAATGACAATTATGAAACAATTGCCATATTTTCATCCATAGAATCTAGGAGCATCTCCAGACTGTGGAATGTGATTCTAAATCCAAACATATTCCTTTAAAATATTTATTACACTAACAACTTTCAATGTTGTCAAATCATCATGTAATCAAGCATTACACAACAATCTTACAACATGATGTACATGATGAATCTTTAAGTTAGACTTTAAGATCTCATTATATATATCCATCATGTTCTATTAGACTCATTTATTTTACCGCATATGTTTATAGTAATAAACATATATTCCAAGGTTGTATGTCTTATTTCCAAATCTTACAAACGAAGTTTCATTCCCAACTAAAACTTAATTTAGGTGGAATGTAGTTGCCCATACAACATATAAGATTTAAGAAAATAAAAAATCCCACTAGCTTTCAGGAATACTTATGAGCTGTCTTATTTTAATTATTAAATCAAACATGTATTTAATATTAAACATAAGAATCATCTCCTAGATGCATGCATATATCCATTCATGGATTCTTGCAGTCTGTACATATTCAAAGATTATTTGAATTCATAAAAACTCCTTTGCATTACTTATCGTCATCGCAAAAGTAATTCCAAAACAAAGAGTTTTGATATTCATAGTCAAAATTTCATATCAATGAAACTAAGTATGACAATTATAATCTTTATACTTCTATTTAATGTATCTAGGAAAGAATATTCAATCATAGTTAATTGCTTAAATATGATTAATATTATTATCACTAGACATACATTAAATACGTGTACAATATTGTCCATATGATTTCTACACAAAGATTTAAACCACTAGGGTTTTCATCCTTTGAAGAAAATCATCTTCATTAAGATAAACCAAGTATCTTAAGTTGATTATCTTTATGGACAGCATCTCAACATTCATAGTATGATTGATTTACCACAATTCAACATTTGGTAAATTTATCATTATAATTAACAGGCTTACCATGATCCTGTAACTCATATTCCTCAGCATATTAAATATCTGAGATATCCTTACGGATCTATGAATGACAATTCCATCATATTGAGGTCTATCATTTACATGTTTAGCCCCATCATGATATTTGCTAGTGCATTTAGAAGATTATGTATTTTGTAATTTAATCTTTCAAGATCTAAACAAAACTCCCACTTGCCTTTAACAATTTAAAGATTTCCTTTAAATAGTTTAGCAAGTAGAGCAACAATACATTGTTCTCTTTTGGGACATTACAAAACACATTGACAGTTCCTGACATTAGTTTGTTACAACTCACTCTACAAGTAGTTTAACAAATTCAGAACTTCATTTATAAGACTTAATGTGATTCATCACATTCCATAAACAAATGGTGTCTTATCAATCTTCTAGGTTGAAGTCTTATTGATTATATTCAATCTATACTCAATCTACTAACCTTGATAACTTTTTGGAAGAAACTATAGTTATCCTGAATCAAACAGCGCCAACAGATTTTGATTCTTCTAACTGAACATACCATAAAACTATGGTATTTCCTTAGAATTAATCTTGTAGGATAATCTAACAATATTTTAAGATAACCATCTACTCTTTGGCTTGCCTATTTACCAACAAAGTAAAACTTA
Source organism: Chrysanthemum makinoi (assembly GCA_910596185.1). Classification (NCBI taxonomy): domain Eukaryota; kingdom Viridiplantae; phylum Streptophyta; class Magnoliopsida; order Asterales; family Asteraceae; genus Chrysanthemum; species Chrysanthemum makinoi. The sequence continues at coordinate 235,649,615 of OU343220.1, read as the reverse complement.
ATGGTACAATAGAATTACCAAGTCAATTGCATGTATTATAACACAAGTATTCTTGACCAAGTCAAAAGACATAACAGTTATAATCCCACTATACGTTATAAGTCATTGATCAACTCATTGACTTCATGCATATGTCTTAAAACATAGCAAGTTAACGTCTTACTTTATATTGTAAGTCTTGTATTAAAAGACTTCATGTTTGTGACTTTATAAAATCATAAACATTTATAATTAAAGTAATTATGAACACCGCCTCGGGTTTCAATTAATATTTCAAGTTAATATTTACTACATATATTTAAATCATTCAACGAATACTCAAATTCAAAGTAGTATTAGATTACTTCATTTTAATTATGTCATTCCATGAAATGTTCAATGTAAGAAACTGCAGAATCATCCATGCTCGTTCTCACGACACGTGGATATTTTACTTTGGGCTACAATCTAGTTCACATTCTCACGTAACATAAATTGTAACTACAAGTGTTTCTTAAATATTGAATGACATAAATATTTAAAATAAAGTAGTCTTTGTTATCATCTTGACATATGTTCTTAATAGGGCAATCATACACATTTAAATGTATAATTCCTATTAGAACGTTACTCTCTTACCTTGCGGTCAAGAGAATCCATTTAAATCATATTTATATGTGTTGTACCTTGCACACAATAAAGATTTCTCCCACTTGTGCATGGAACAACATCATGTAACAGATAAACAACACGATACACGTTTGTTTATTTGATTAATATGATTTGTGTCATAGATATAACAAGTAGATGTAGAACTATATTGTTTAGTAAGGAAACGTACACGACTATCCTTAAAAACATAAGTGTCTACAATTGGAAAGTAATTATCTTTGAAGATAATCTGGGTTACTACACAGGAAATAAAGCTTGTAGCTCCCACTGAATTAAAAATCAATAAAACAACTTCTTATTCAGTAATGCAACACAAATGCTCCCACTGAATCTGACAACATTGTAAGTGTTGCATAACCAGTGAAAACAACTTGCTTGCTTTTTACTTTCCTACACATTTGAAGAACCATACGTAATCATTACTAAGGTACTAAAAGGTGTATTCTACTATATGAATGATGGGTTATCCATCAATGTTATTAACTCGAAAAATTGGGTATGCAATTTCTTCCTTAACAGGCCTACCATGCCCATAAAGGTATGTAGCACCTTTGAAGGTTAAAGCAAAACAACTAGATAAATAATGCTAGTTTGCCTTTTACCAATTTTCGCGGTAAATAGTCTAACTTCTAATTTAGTAACTCATATACATGTTTTCCAGTTAACCAACATTCATGTTGTTACAAAATGATTCATTAACCAAATGAGGGTAATGAAATCTTTATGGAAAATATGATGTGCAATTCATTGCTATGAGTTACATTAGAATTTAGACAATTCAAATGTTCCTATTATACCTTTCTCATTCATGAAAAGGAATAGGATTGAGTCTCATGCTTTTCTCATGGAAAAGAGACTTCGTTTGTCTTTTCAGTAAATTATTCTCGATCAAACATTTGTTTGAAAGCAGAATTGATCAATTTACTAATCAAAGACTAAACCATGTTTACGGTTAAATGTTGCATTTAAACATTCAAAAGAATTACAAAATTCAATTTTAGTATTTTCGATAATTAACATTTTCAAAAAAATTAAATACCCATGGTTCATAAACATATAACCATTTAATTTTCATTGAAAACTAGGATCCAAATTGACATATTTTCATCACATCAGTTGATCTGTTAGTAATGAAAGTATTCAAAATGGTACGAGTCGAACCTCAATTGCCAATTTTCAAATTGCAACTCCTAGATTTATGGGATTTACATTTAGCCAGTTTCAATTGCCATGTAAACATGTTTTATCCCCATCTTATGCCTTGAGTTGCCAGTTCTCACCGTAAAACTCAATTAAGTTGTCCAATTTAAGAAAATGCAAAATCATCCATGCCCGTTCTCACGTCACGTGGATATTTTAACCTTTGATTACGATCTAAATCACGTTTTCACGCAAATAAAAGGTAATCTCAGGTGTTTCCATTTCATTGGATGGCATACAACTTAAATTAAGGGTAATAAATTTGATTTTGGTGTCAAATCAAATATGTACAAAGATGTCATGCATTCATCTTCGTAGCATAAGGTTTTATTAAAACAGTCATATCCTTATTTTAATGTTTAAGCTTTTCATCATCAAACTTTAATCGAGGTATTGGTTACACCAATTAAAGAATTACCTTTAATTACCACTATATCCTACTGCTGCATGAGTCATAAGACCCAAGTTATTCGGATAATTACCACAAAAGTGGCGCGTAGAATTTAAAGTCAATTCACCCTTAAGATTTTATGCACATTATATAGGAATACTTGGTAACTCCATTAAGACGCACAAACGAGCGGAGAATTAGGTCAGCGCGAAGCATATTACATACCCTCATCTTTAAGGTCACAATTTAATGCGCATACAACCTTATACCCATTACACAGTTTGTCATTAATGGGTGAGCCGTTCTAACTATTTTGTGCAAAAAATCAATCAATTAAACGATTATGATTACTATGCTTAAAAATACATGTTTCACCATTATTTAGGTCAGTTTATTTTTCTTATAAAAATACCCTTGTTACACATAACAAACAAGCAAGTATTTAAAAAATAAACAAATAAACAATGAATGTATAACATAATAATAAGTCATGCATATCAAATAGCCACATGCAAACCTTTTGATAAATCCTATTAATAATCAATTCTAGATCTGTCAATATGTATATATTTAATTAAGACTTTCACCCTTTTTCAGCTATGTACAAGGTGAGCCACATGCATCGATTCATCGATTGCGTAAGTCAAAATTAAACATATACCACATAGCACATAATTGATTAAATAATAATAATTGAGGTATTCCCCAATTTTAGATCTATCATAATATTTAGTGTATATCACTTAACCAAGTAAAACATACAATAAAAGCTGATCCATGATAAAAACATGCATGTAATTATCATGGATGTAAATCACACTTAACAATTAATGCAATTAAATAGAGTTACGCAATACACATAAAATTGCATGCAACTTAGGGTTTCTAATCCAATTAAAACATAAGTTTACAAAACCCTAATTAGGGCACCAAAAAGCGCCCCCCAAAAATTAGGGTTTAGGTTTTGCAAACCCTAGATCTACGCATACAATTAATAACACAAGCAGTTTATTTTATTTTATGTGTTTCAGTAATTAATTACTTGTTAAACCTGGCTCTGAAACCACTGTTGAGTTTAAGATATATGATAACCAATAAACCATATAGACACCACAAAGTACACAGCGGAAGACTTAGGATCATAACAAATAAATAATTAACTGAAAGAATTACGTAACGTACCTCTTGCAATTCGGTAGATCTCTTTAATGGATGTGACAAAGTGGTTTAACAAGTTATCCCTTACCGTTTTATAACTCAAACCAATTGGTGTAAGAATAGTGTCTTACTACCACGTTCTTGTACACACGAATTAACAAACGAATAAAGCGATTGCTAGATCTACAAAACTTTGTTTTAGAAAAACAAAACCAAACACCCTATAAAAGGGTTGGCCGTTTTTTATGCAAGAGAAAACAAGAAAAGGTTTAGGTTAATGTGTGTGCACAAAAGCTATGAAAAACATTAACCCTAGCCTTTCTTTATATAGTGTTCTAAAATCTTTGGTAACAAGTTAGGGTTTTTGATGTGTAAACACACCCTATGGCCGGCCACCATATGCCCTAAAAGGGATACCTGAATCTTTTCCTTTTTAAGATTTTTCACTACTAGTCCTTCTCTTTACACTTAACGGTCGTTAGTTATTTTCCGTTAAATACTTAACGATCGTTAGACGAGTTTTGTATAATAATTAATCGTAATCATTTAACATTAATTATTAACTTTAATTCTCATTCGTAATGTGTGTAATCCCGTGGTCACGAGTTCGAATCCGGACATTCACGTATTTATAAATATATAAATTTCCAACAATAAGCACTTACACGAGAGGCATATCGCCGAATCTGATGGATGAATAACAAGCACGTGTGACCATGAACTTTTTCATTTTGTAGGTCAAAAGTAATCAACGTGCATATTCTAACTTATTTTTGTAACAGTTGAGTTTTGCATATTCGGGGAAATAATTTGCATTTAACATATTATCGAACGCGGTTGAAAGTACATGGTTGGAAATTTAGGTCCAATTCTAGAATTCATAAAGTAGCCCATACTAATTATGAAGACTTTTGAGAAGTTGGCATTGCAAGCGAAACTCCAGAACCACCGGGTAAATCCTTCCATTGTTGAGTCACGGTCTTGATCTGGGTATAGAAGTTGACTCCAGCTTTGCCTGCAATTTTGCATTTTAGACTATCAGAATAACTATCTGCTATATTAAACATGTGTGTAAAGAAAATGTTTAAAACACCAATGGTTCAAGCCTAGCATGGAAAGGCGCACCATAGAAATTGAGGTCACCAGCAAAAGATGCCTTTGAGCCTGTAAACGAGAAAAATGGCAATGGAACTGGAATTGGAACATTTATGCCAACCTGATGCAAAATTAGCAGTGCAACGGTTAACAAACGGAATGCACCTACATTTAGTCATTAAGGTGTCCTATCACTGTTTATTATAGCAAATTTAAAATCCGCTTACCTGCCCGGCCTCAATATCAGTTTGAAATTTTCTAGCAGCCACACCAGATGATGTAAAAATAGCTGCTCCATTGCCGTATCTGCAGAATAAGTTCCTCTTTAATACTGAATTAAATAGATAAAAGTAATTTCAATCAAGAGCATTTTTTTTTTCTGGAAAATTTACTTATTTCTGTTGACAATATTTATAGCCTCTTCCAAGGTGTCAGCCTGAAAATAAGGTGCAACCAGAAGATTAGATATTAGGTTGCCCGAGAACGAACATATTCTTTTAATCAAGTGTAAAGTATTAACAAACCTGCATGCAGAGCAGAACCGGACCAAATATCTCTTCCTGCAGAAAGATGCGCATTTAAAGCTTTTAACATGACACAATATTCAAGATTCTTTTTCCATTCTCTCATAAATTGGAGCCCAATAAAGTAGAGATGGCTATTTCGACCCGTCTATGACTAAACTGGGTCAATTCAGGCCATACTTTATCTAAAAGGTTGAATTCCAACATTTTCTCTAACGGTTTCAACGGGTATCTTAGAAACTTGGATGCGATGGAAACTAAGTTGAAGAGGTCAAAAGTCACCAGCTTGTATTCAAAATGCAGACTGCCTAAATAATTTTATTTCAGAATTGATCTAACACATTAGTACGAAAGTCAAGAAAAGAAATGAAATAAAAATGCAGATTGACACATTTTGAATGAGGCATTTGCAGATTGACCCATCCCGACCCATTTTGGCTCCTGCTTATTAACTATCCACTTTGACCCCAATCATTTTAACAGGTTACCCTGCCTGTCACACCTCCCCATTTGGCCACCTCTACCATAGATAATTGAACAATGAGATCCTGAAAAAATACATACCTTGTAACATTCCATATCTTCAGTAACACCAGACAAGATTGTTGGTCCCACAAAATTTCCTTGTTCATATCCTGGAACCTAATCGACATTATAACATAAAGAAGTAAATCAAAACATATATAAATAGCGAAGTGGAGAAAGTAGAACAAAAACCACAAGCTAGAGCATCCTAATCTGAATCATTAGGCGACATATATGACTAAATGAAACAAAAATGTTCTAAAGTTGGAAAAATACCACAATATCTCTTCCATCAAGTAGCAGTTTTGCACCATTCTCAACTCCGCTCTGGATCAATCTGCACACTCGGTCTTTTGCCTGGTTATTGCAGAAATTGATGTACAAAACAGATAAAGTTAAAAGCCGATTTGTTGATGCGTCGTCAATATTTAGTGGTTATCCATGCAACTTATAACTGTAAATAATTGGGATAATAAGGTAAACAAGACGTGCCTGTTTGCTAATTACTGGACCTAGGTCTGCATCAGGTTCTGTTCCCGCATTTACTTTTAGTGATTTGGCACGCTTCACCAACTCATTTTCCCTAAACACAGTTAAAGGAATCAAAACATAACAATTAACCAAAAAAAGAAGTAAATATAGTAAAACTGTAAAATGATAAATAAACTACAAGAAAGCAGAATACCATTCAGTTGCATCACCAACAAAGACGACAGTGCTCAAAGCCATGCACCTTTGCCCTGCAGCTCCAAATCCAGCAGCAACTAGAGCATTTAAAGTAGCATCAACACTTGCATCGGGCATAACAACACCATGATTTTTAGCTCCCATATTGGACTGTAGGCATTGGTTAAAAGCTAGTCAATGCAAAGAAACTTCAAAAGTGTATCTGGCTATAAACTCATAAAGTTAGAAAGAACGCTTAACATCATAGAGATAGATAAAATCATTATACCTGCACACGTTTCCCTTTTGCTGATGCTCTTGTATATATATGCATGCCAGCCTTCGAGAAACCCATAATGGTAAAAAGTAAAGAAAAATCAGTTGCTAATAGCATTATAACATTGAAGACATAGAACCTTGAAAGTTACCTACCGTGTTTGAACCAACAAATGATATAGCTTTAATGTCTTCGTCATCACAAATAGCATTTACAATGTCCTGTCTCAAACATATAAACAAGAAAGTATCATTCAAAAGCTTCGTGTAATGTTACATATGCTCCTCACAGAATTTAAAAACTAACAAATTTAATATTCTATAACAGATTCTTAAATAGACTTCTCGGCGATGACAGAAGACTGATATGAGTAAGCAAGAACAAACATACATGGGTGCCATGTACAATATTCAAAACACCACTGGGTAAACCGGCTTCCATCGCCAACTGTGCAAGCATCATAGAAGCCCCTAAAAATGACACAAAATTATTAAAAGAGTATCAGTATAAATAAATAAATAAAACCAGAACAAATTTTTTGTGAATGTTCCATTTCTAGGTAATGAAAACTTGTCAACAGGAGGTGAAACCATATGAAATTTAATAAGCTCGTGCGAACAGGAAGTATATGAAAAGGAAAAACTGAGTAGCTCCTTTTCGGTCACTCACTCAGTCATATAACAATAGTTGTGTAACTGTCTAACTGACGACATAACTCTCCCATCTAAACAATGCAAAGCATCATTACTGACTAGAAAAACTGCAAACTGGAAAGGTTTTACTCCAGGGATACACAACGTGGATTCCCTTTACGTCAAGATTCTTTCCATTATGTAAATGTAAGGGTATAGTGTTTTATGGTGCCATATATCATCGTTTAGAAAAACAGAGAAGGGCACTGACCTGGATCTTTCTCTGATGGCTTTAGCACGAAAGTATTACCACAAGTAACAGCAACCGGAAACATCTGCAAGGAAAATATGCGTCAAGATCTTTTCTTGTTTCTTGACAGGTAAGAAAAATAAACAAACCAATAAAATTCTGAGTGCCGACTTTTAATTTGTCTTTGCCAAAAAAAAACTAAGCTTTATATAAGGCGTGCTTACTGTATCGAATAATCTATGAACACAAAGGAATCATTGCTGGGAATCAAATTCCGAGTGTTTGACTTATAATTTTCGTCTTTGCCGAAAAAAACTAAGCTTTATATAAGATGTGTTTACTGAATCGAATAATCTATGAACACAAGGGAACCATTGATGGAAAGAAGATTGAGAAACATACCCACAAGGGAATCATTGCAGGGAAATTGAAGGGGCATATACCGGCACATACACCGAGGGGTTCTCTAATGCTATAAGTATCAATTCCATGAGATACATTTGAAGCAAATTCACCCATTTGTAAACTCGCCATTCCACTAGCATGTTCCACCACCTCTTTATTAACAGAAACACACCAGTTATATCAAAATATTGGTATACATGTTTAGCACTGAGCTATAAACATGAACAGACATACCCAATCCACGGAATACATCACCCTGTGCATCCTTCAATGTCTTTCCTTGCTCTATAGTAATGTTCATGGCAAGCTTGTCCTAAGTCAAATAAATAACAATACTGGTCACGATGAAAATATGCCATACACAAGAACATTTAAGGGAAAATTAAAATATCCATGCTGCTAACCATGTCTCTTCGAATAAGTTCTTGAAGTTTTAACATGACGCGCTGTCGGGTAGTAATTGGTGTGTTTCGCCACAATGGAAAAGCATGTTTGGCTGCAGATACTGCAGCCTTAAACTCTTCATCTTTCGTTAAGGGTATTTGCGAAACGGCTTGTTGTGTCGCCTAACTCCACAGCAATAGCCAAATTATCAAACACATGACACAAACAAACAAGAAACAAGGGAAAAGTAAAGATGTTCAAGAAATGGACTTACAGGGTTTATGACATCAATAAATTCCGATGATTGCGAGTATACAAAGCTTCCTCCAATTAGGTTTGGTACTTTCTGATACAAATTAGACCAGTTAGTCATAAGTAAATTAGAAAAACTGAAACAAAAAAGTTTTAAGAACTTAACTATCAATACGTCTATACTATAATACTACAATATACTATAGGCCTTTACGTTTTCATTTTAAGACATCTTCTCTTAAAGTGAAGTGTTTTACTATATTATGTCCAATACTATTTTTATAATCTTCCATTTAATCGAGGTGGCCCGATAATATACTAATCATACTATATATGGAAAGCAACGATGAACGCCAATTTAAACCAACTATTTAGGAATAGCGAGAATAATTGTCAAATTAATAAGCTGATTCCAAGCTGTATAACACGGGTACCCTGCTAATAAATACTAAAACAAACATCCATGTCCTACTAATAAAAATAATAATAAAAAAAGGACATACCGGAGGATCACTATGTCTAACAGACTGTTCACTAGCAGTAGATAAGTTGCTATTTTTAATAGCAAACATTTTAGGAGTCAAAGTTGTTATTGATGCTGTTACACAAAATCAATAGCATAATATAATCAGTCAAAATACATATATAACTACTACTATCTTAATCAAAATGAATAGGGAATCAAGTATACCACGTCGGATTGATAATCGGAGCATTGTTTAGTAAAGGATATGATATTATAGAGATGATGATGATGATGATGATGAAAAAGTGTGGTATTATTGAGTTATCATCCGTTAATATATAGGTGGAAGAAGTGGGGTGTTTGGATCAGCACAAGTGTAATGTTTAAACTTTAAAGTACACTACTTGTTGGACTGAACTAATTAAGTACTACGTATAATATATTATAAAAATGGAAATTGCACAGTACAATTAGAAAAAATTTAACCCTTTCATTTTTGGCTAATTTTTTTCCTGATTGGTTGTCAAAATAATTACTGTATGTAGCATGACAGTACCCCAACAGTGGTGTAGTGGGGCGTGTGGCATTTTTCCATTGGCCCAAAGGAGTTGCAAGTTTTTCAGTTCACAACCATTTTCACGTAACAACGTAATACAAATTTAACCTAATAAGATGTCATTTTTATTATACTAAAACCCAAAATGTAGTTGGGTTATTAAAGCATCCACAATGCAAAAAGTCTTCAATGACTTTTTGCATTTAATGCATTAAATGAATATCACATATAATGAAGAAGACTTTGAGGAAAGACTTGATTGTCTTTCTTAAAAGTTTTTTAAAAAGCTTTCAAAGCAATGCAAAAAAACTCTCTCAAAAGGCTTTTTTAAATAGTAAAAAGCTATTGTCATTTGATGCATTGGAGATGCTTTTAGCACATATTTCCTTGCACAATTATCTATATCTATATCTATCTATAATACTTATAAAATATGGATGACCTTCTCTCCTAACTAATATTTTAAGACAACCATTAATACAATTTTAAGCAAATACAACTCATCAAACATAAATTACAAGCATGTTAAGCACAAATAATTCTTATCTTAAAACACTATTTCTTATTTACAATTAATACACCCTTCACCAATAAATACAAATCAATAAGCACAATGTACACACAAATATAGAACAAATAAAACTAAAAAAAATATTCCAACACATACAATTAATACACAATTTAATTCACATCTTCACCAAAATATACAATTATTTAACCCCAATGTACACTCAAATCAAGCTAATAAGCCAAACACTAAAAAAATAAATCCCTTAGGCTGTGATCGATCGGTTTGGTCGCCGATGTGCCCGCATGGGGGTCAAACTTGGTCGGTCGGCTCCAAAAATTAACGAACGGTCCGTCCCTTCAACCGATAACTCCCGGATATTTTTGTGAGACTAACCACTTAAACTCGAGTTACCACAAGATAACTGAACCAAGTGGGTTTAACCAAAACTATCATAAGTATAAGAAAGTCCAACGAAAAAAAAAAAAGAAAAAAAGACAAATCAAATTAATTGTCTACAGCCAACAACAAGATCAAACCACTCCCCATCTCACAATCCTAACTAACAAAAGCTTCACAACATAAACAAAAAAAATATGATCTCAGACTGTGTTATCTCTTATACAAATCTTAAAATATTATTTTTAACTTGAACATCAAACCCATCATTGATCTTAAAAAGAAACAAAACATCTAAGTCACGCCTACCCAAGACTTTTGCCTGTTACAAAGATCTTGATGCCAAAATCTGTGGGACACTACTAACGAAAACAAAAGTCATAAAGTGTGTTTGAGTGCTTGGTTATCTTTAACAGATTGAATTAGAGGTGGTGATTTTTTATGGGTTTGAGTTCGAATCCAAAAGAGAAGAAGAAAGTTTGTGTTAGGAGGCTCCAGTTTTGGAGTTATAAGGTGGGAGACGTTTGTGATGTATGGAGAAAGGGGTAGGTTATACAAACCCCCCTTTTTCTACAAAGGGCACCCTCTCTTTTTTGTGATTATTTTTTATTTTATTTATTTTTTTTATAATTTTGTTTATATCAAAAAACTATAAACTTGAAAGTATGGAACAGAAAATATAAAGTTTAATAAGTCAATCGCTTAAAACTGTCAGAAATACGGAGCAAAAACTGATAAAAAACTGTGTTATACTGAAAAACATGTGGGACAAAAGGAATAAAAGTACAAAACCCCCTGATTTGACATCCTAGGGGGTTTGTATAGTATGACCCATGGAGAAATAAGGATGGAAGTGTTGACTGCAAATGGTGAAATGAAGAGAGATGGGGCCGTGTGATTGTTTAAAAAGTTATTAGGGTTAGTTGTTTCTTGGTATTAATATACTTATAAAAATAGGGTTGTTATTTGGGCTGGTAGCATTTTTTAATCAGAAATATGGTTAGTCTATGGTTAGCTAATTTTATTTTATGGTATAGGGTTGTTTTAGGCTATAAATTTTTGACGTAAATTTTGGATTTGGGCTAAATAATTTTTACGGGGTTTGACTATCTTTTTGGGATACCTTTGTGCTATTTAATTGGTTAGGAGTTATTTTTCGAGATCACGTTTCGTCACGAGATCCTTATGCTTCATGATATTGAGAAATTTTGGTCATTTGGTTTGTTTGATAAATCACGAGGTTGCATACTTATTTGACTTCATGAGTCGAGATGGTTGGTTGGTTGCATGATTCGCGAAGTTGTTTTAATTTAAATTATCATTATTTGTACGGTTATTGTTAAAAAAAAATAAATAAATAAAAAAATTAAAAAAAAATGTTACAGAACAAAATTTGCTTGCCGCAAAATATAGTCACAGGGTATCCGTCGCCGCATCGCGCGGGTACCCTGCTAGTCCATTAATTAATAAGGGTCCTGATTAGTCTATTCTTAATACTTCACGAATTCCAAAGCCCAACTCATATTTTGTCAAAATCTGATTGGTTTGTTTATACATATATACAAAAGGCGTGAATTGTTCCTCATAAGGACTGTAGGTCTACAGTGCATTACGTAGATAATTAATTACGTAGATACTTGAGGCTAAGTGCAAAGTTAGCTTATTGGTTGAACATGGAAATGATCCTTAGAGAACATGGCCAATATGTTTGCTTTTTGCAGCCATGGCTGGTATTTGCTGTCGATTAATATATGGTCAAACATTTCTATGTGCCAAAAGATATTATCATCTTTGAAGTTGAAATTCCCATGTTTGACTTCAAAAGTAACATGGTGGTAATTGTTAATATAGGTTGTGGAGACAGCGGTAACATTGGAGGAATAATTCGGCTGTTTTTTTGTTGTTCTCGAATGTGTGCATGCACCGGTCGCTGCAGCCGGGACTTCTGCTCTTCAAATTTCCACCATTGGTGTAGCATTTGGTCCATTTTGCAGTGTGTAGGTCTCAATCGCATACATTTTTTTTCTTGATCATTTTTCCTACAAAAGTTAAGAAATATACGGCATTAGTACATATTGAACTAATACTTTGCAGCCAACTGATGTTGTTCCATGATTCCTCAAAAGGGCTTTCTAAACATTAGCGTGGGCCATGTAATGAGTTGTGTGAAAATAGATTAAAGGATGCACATGAAAGAGGTATTATAATCTTCATACAAACAATGCCCGATAAATTACTTTGCATACCAAAGTGACAAAAAAAACAACTTTCATTTGCATAATGTGGTTTAAACAGGCTTTTGGAGTGCGGTGACAGGTAAAATCTCATTTGCGTAAACTATTTTGATGATCTAAAATGGAATTGTTGTTATATATGATTATAATTGTATGCAATATGTGTTGTTGCAGGTCAAAAGGTTATCTTCTAACTTAGTTGGCCTATCAAAGTTGTTGGTCTCCTTGCTATTAGTATATTATGGTTTGTTGTGGAGATGAATATCTGGGATATGTTTCTAGATTATTGTACAATGGTCTATTAATTAGTGGAGATGCGTAAAATGCTAGCATAAGCATTATTATTGTAATGTTACTTCAAAAGATTATGCTACGAGAAAGAAAGCCGAACATCAGAGAGAATTGGAAGCCTAGAATTTCAAGGTTAGCTTTCGAATCCAAGTACCAATTATCCGATTTTTTTAGTTTTAAATTTGATATGTTTTGTTACTTTTAATGTTATATTCAGTTGTGTGAATTTATAGGACGTGCCATGGTAGTTGTACTGAGAAGATATCATCTTCTGCTTCAGCTATAGCTGATAGGCTGAAGGACGTAGTTGATACATGGTTTGGAGGCAAAGGGGACGCGCCACAATTCAAGACTATCTATGCATAAGAATAGTGGAAAGGTTCGTGTCTTTAACATAATTTCATATACAAATTTAACGGAACATTTGCTAAAGTATAAATAAAACAAGTTTTCCTATAGTTGGTTAAATGATTACTACTTTGACAGTCACTTTTTTTTAGTTGATGATTAAAACAAACTTTAATAACTCATGATAACAAATATAGGATGTAGAGTTCCGCGTATCCAAATAGTGCTTCAAGCTAATCCAAAGCTCGGTGAGGCGAACATAAGGAGTCTGAATTGCAAAGAATTCTGCAACTTGTGATCTTCCGAGGTTGTATGACAAGGTAATGTCTAATGACATAATTTCTTTCAAGCCTTATTGTGGTTTCTGAAATAGCACGCTTAGGTGAGACATGTTGATTCTCTCTTTATCGCGAGGTCTAATTTTTTTCTTTATTATTATAAATATTGAACCTTTTTTGTTTTTATTATGTATGCTTTATGTTTTATATCATATTTTTCTGATTGATGAAAAAATCAACCTCTCTAATAGATGTATACTTTTATACACGGATGTTCTAATTTTACTTTCTTCGCGATTGACTTTAGTTTGTAACATATAAATCATTTTCGACCTACAAGGTTTCTAACTGTTTTTGTTTTTTTACAGATTGTGCAATCGAATGTTTGCCATCTGAAAAAGAAATGTTGCATGACTTAGAGGAACTTCAGTAAAAAATGGAAGCCCATGGAAGCTCGAATTCAGCTATACACTCATTGTTGATTATCAGGTAAATTATACCATTTCAGGTATTCACATCTACTTCAGCTCTTACCATCATCATATTTACAAAGAGCGTTGATAAGGATTTGAAACATACGTTTTTAGGGAGTCATTTAAGCCCTAAATCGACACATTTTATATCTGTTACTACTTAAATGTGAGGTTCGCCCCTAGATCTAGAGGAATAAAAGAATTCATATTTAATGCTTAGTGAGTGTACCGGTAGTATAATAGATTCTAGAACTTGTTTTGTGATGCATTCCGAGATCGCTAGTGAGACTACATTCATGTAGTTAGGATTAACTAAATGATAAGACGCATTAGGATAACCCTTTTTTTAAACATGTAATTTAATTACGTCACCCACATCGGTTGAGTAATTTTCCCCACACCCTTGCGATGTACTCATCTTTAGTACACGATACCCCTAGTTAACCCCTCAGAGCCTATCTTTTCACGGTTCTCGTGATGTTCCAGTTTTCAGAATATCAATGAAGAGCATTGTTTATAATTCACCCCAAAATGTTACACCCAAATCGCCTTAGCCCACCTTGTATGCATTCATCTTTAGTGCATTATTGTAATCATTGTTTAAACAATTAGTTCAATTATCTAGTTACTTGCATGGTTGCTAAGTCGAGTCATATCCTTTGTACACAGTTTTGGGACGATTGAGACTCATGGGTTAAAGTAATATTTTATGGAGTAACGGGAAAGAACGATAAATACAAATTCTCTTTGTCTACGTAATTAAGTACTCCAAGTGTTTTGATCTTTTCAAATTGGGTCAATTAGTGTTAGTGAAATAAAAACTCAAGTGTAGGGACGCTCTTATAAATCCCTTTATTTTGATGTTATCGTAGAGGATGGTAGAGTAAAAAGATATTAAAAAAAATCTAAAAAAAGAGAAAAAGAGTTGTTAAAAAAAAGAGAGAGAGAAAAATATACGAGATTTGGCTTAGCAACGCTACACTTTACATGCTTGTAACATAAGATTTTTGACTTGCCACCACTAAATATCCCCTATCCAACAAAACCCTTTACTTCCCTACCCTAAGCCTAACGTTACAACCCTTTGTAAAGACTTCTTAAATAGTTATTCCAAGATGCTTACGACAAAGCGGTGGAGGTTTGATCTATTCTCAAGCCTATGGTAATATATGTACTATGCCAGGTAATGAGTATTTATCTTCCATTTCCTTACATGTTATATTTCATATAAACCCGAGAGATGAGAGAATCCAAACACCAATTGTGAGGTGCTAGTGTATAGTTTTCGTGCTTGTTATGATTATTGTGGCGCTTGTACTTGTTGTAAATTACTTTAAACCAATGCTACATGACCCATAACTTATAAATTGATTGGCCAAAAAGCACATTTTCTTGAGGACAAGCAAATTTCAAGTGTAGGGATATTTGATAAGGATTTAAAACATACGTTTTTAGGGGGTCATTTAAGCCCTTAATCGACACATTTTATATCCGTTACTACTTTAAATCGTTCCTTTTCACACTTTAGGTCTTTTGGAAGCAAAATGCTGGAATGAAGCAAATTTGGACGAAAATGAGCGAAAACATGAAGAAAAGGCAAAGTCAAGATCCAAGGACAATTCTACAAGCTTGGTTGCGTCCCAACCAAAGGGCGACGCCGTCCCTCAGGAAGAAATCTATTTGGAATGCAAGCGACGGCTCAGGTGAAATTTTGGTTCTAAAGCATGACGACGTCGCGCCTTGATTCGTTGAGGTTTAGGGGTGTGTGTGTATGGATAAAACCACAATATCGATATAAAAAATACACAAGGAATGATTAAGTATTCCTTTAGGAAAAGTGAATAAGCAATCAAACCCGTGAGTGATGTGTAGTGAGACGGATTAGACAATCCGGGTCATTTCCCAACGGGGCGTGAATGGCCAACGTCGTGAAAGGTTTGGTATTAAAATGCTCGATTTTTCGATTTTGTTGATTTTGATTTAATTTTAACTACGGGAATTGGGAAAGTAATTAAGGGAAATTACACTATAATAAGCCTAATGCAACTAATTAATACTACTCTAGACCACTAATGATGCCTTACTAAGATTTGAGCTTATGAGATTAATATTATCCAAACAAAGATTCATGGGGGCACCTTTAAGCACATGCATAAGCAATCCTAATAAGCCGGGAAAAAACAGATATTGGGTTTTCAAGATCACCTAGCAGACTACACATGGACCAAAAATCAGCTCCTAATGAGCTCAAATGAACAAACTATCTTATCTCAAGTTTGTAAAAGCAATGCAGTTTGTGATACAGGCAAAACCAGGCTTGTTCAAGTGCTTATTTCTCTATCCAAAAAGCTTATATAAATTTGACAAAAATCAGTCTTAAGATCTTGACCAACCAATGTCAAACATATCACAATTTCATAAATTTTGGTTCAGAATTGAAGCAATGAAAAATCAACAAAGTTTCCCCAAAACTGGTTTTTCAACTTTTGACCAAAACAATGACAGACATAAGATTTGACTTTTATGAGATTCAAATGCAAGTTTTGTACTGAGATCAATGTTATAAGATGTAATAAGACCAAATTAAGCTACTCCTACAGTTTCTAAACCTACCTTAAGCCATTTTAGTTACTAAATCCTAACAGTTTTTTAAGCCTAAGTGCTTTAGTGATTATTTTGACTTTTTCTTAAAAACTAGCACAAACCTAGAACTAATATGACTGAGTTGAGATTAACTAAGACTAAAGCAAGAAACATTAACCACTAACAGGCACTAAATCATCAAAATAAACACTAATCCAAACACTCCTTTAAGCTACTTAATAAGCATATTTAACCATCTATTCCTATATCTATTTAAGCAGAGATTAAGACAAGCATAAACTAAGGTCCTAAAGAAAACAAGATCAAATCAAGTACTAACATAATCAAACATGAAGAAGAACTTAAACATGAATATGGCATTTGTAATCAACTCACTTGTAGTCCAAATGCCAAATTTGGGCATTATAACATTCAAATCAAGAATAAAAACACAAAACTAAACCCAAATCATCATCAAGATCACCCCATATCCATCTCTGAACCAAAGATAATCAACAGTTTGACTTTTATTGACCAAGGACTTTCTGTATGTGAATGAATGAAATGAAACAGTTAAACACTAAATAAGCTTACAACAGCTTATGTGAAGCTGAATGAGCTTATTCCAATCTTAAAAACACCATTATTCAACATGAAAAACTGAAATGCAAGATTATAAAGAAAATTGGAATTTTATTAAAACTGAAAATAAGAGTACACTGAAATCTGAGATTACATAGAGCTTAAAAGGAAATGATTTTAAAATAATACTGAAATCGAAACATAAAACATAAAACTTAATTAAAAGGAAATTAATGCACACTTTGTAGAGGATGCCAAGGGGTCTATTTATAGGAATTCAGCCTTGATCCTTGATGGAAGAGCCTAGAATGCTATCCTCACCACACAAATCCTCCTGAGTCACAATCACCAATCATTAGCCTCCAAATCACCCAATGATGTGTTAAGGCCCAATGATGGAGCTCTGTTTAGCCACTGGCATTCTATCCGACAAGTCGAGGGTCTAGAAGCTCATTGGGAAAGATGCTAGTACGAGGTTGTACTTGGGTAAACGGTGGTGGGTAAATGGCGCGTAAATGGCTGGGGAAGATGGGTTGGGTAATTTTTTTATTATTCTTTGACTTGGTTATTATTGTTGGGCGGGTTGGGATAAAAGGTTTGTTAGGAATTAGAAATTCCAGGTATTAAAGAGTCGGTCACCTCAAGTATATGTAATCGTTAGAAAGCTTGTAGTCATAGT
This sequence comes from Chrysanthemum makinoi, assembly GCA_910596185.1. Classification (NCBI taxonomy): domain Eukaryota; kingdom Viridiplantae; phylum Streptophyta; class Magnoliopsida; order Asterales; family Asteraceae; genus Chrysanthemum; species Chrysanthemum makinoi. Next base: position 235,631,808 of record OU343220.1, on the reverse strand, counting down.
TATTTTATGTTAAGTAGTATTTTGTGAAGTAACACCGTGGAGGACGGACGGGTCTTTACCCACTGTATGCCTGATCCACAGCCCGTTGTGTGGCGTTTTATGTAAGACTATAAATACTCTCTACCTCCCAAGGTAGAGAGTTGGAGCTCATAATAATATTTTCTTTTCTCTCACTATAGTTCCCAACTCTCTTTTTTTCTCTCACTAGAACTCTCTCTCTCTAACATTCTTATACGCCTACTTTGATCATGGTTTAGAGTGTTTGTGAAATCCAATATCCAACAATTGGTATCAAGAGCCATGGTTTGATCACTCATCTTTCATGCTCTTTGTTTTGGTGGATTTCATAAGGTTTTTGGAGTATTAAGGGTTTAGGAGAGTTTGATTCATTTGGACAAATTCTTGTGTTAAAGTTTGAATTTTGCTTGTACTTTTGTGTTTAGGATCATCATATGTGTTTATGTTTTGAATTGGAAGCCTTAAATCATTTTGGTTTGGTTGTTTTGGATTGATAAAGTGGTTATTTTTGAAAAAAGGACTAAGCGAGTTGTATCTCGGACTTGTGTTTCTTCAAAGCGAGTTGCTTTGTTATTTAAAGCGAGTTGGTACATGCGACTTAGCTGTTTAGCGAGTTGATATTTATGCTACTTGGGTTCTAAGCGAGTTGTTTCTTTAATCGACTTGAGATCTAAAGCGACTTGCTACTTAGCGAGTTGTAACCTTAGCGAGTTAACTTAAGCGACTTAGTGTTCAAGCGAGTTGATTGTGTTGCGAATTGAGACTAAAGCGAGTTGGCTATTTAGCGACTTGATTAATTAAGTGAGTTGAGTGTGTCGCGAGTTGACTGCTTATGCGAAGTTGTGTGTTTAGCTTAATTTGTTCATTTAGACCTTTTTCTTCTTCGTGTTACGCTCTTACGGTTGTTCTTTTGGTTTAGTAAAATCCCGTGAAAGAATCAATTTCCGGGTTTAATCAAAGAATTGCAAAATCCCGTAGAGCTTGAAACATGTCTACAAACGCTCCTACTATCATCTCCACTGTTGCCGAGGATGTTCAAGCACCGGTTCAGATACTCGTCCCACCCATGCTTGACAGAACAGACTACGATTCTTGGGCTCAACGAATCATATTGTACTGCCTTGGAAAGGAAAATGGTGTCAACATTCTCAAATCCATTGATGAAGGACCGTATCGAAGTTGAGACGACTAGAGATGTACTTGATACTGCCAAGATGGAACTCGATTTACGGAATGGACAGGCCTAAAATGTATGATGAGCTTGAGGATAAGGAGAAAAAGAGATTCGATGTCGATATCGTGGCTTCAAACATTGTTATTCAAGGTCTTCCTAAAGACATCTACAAGCTGATCAATCACAACACCGAAGCAAAGGCAGTATGGGATAATGTCAAGATGCTTCTCTCGTGTTCTAGAATTAACTATGGAAGACAGAGAATCACAACTCTATGACTAATTTGAACACTTCAAGATGAAACCAGATGAGAGTGTCTATGAGTACTATGTGAGATTTCATAAGTTGGTGAATGACATGAGGAACATCGAATGACAATGCCTAACATTCAGTTGAACTCAAAATTTGTGAACAACATGAATCCCGAATGGCACAAGTTTTTCACCTCTGTGAAGCTCACTAAAGGATTGAAGAATACAAACTATGAGCAACTCTATGCCTTCCTCCTTCAGAATGAGAGACATGCTATGTTTGAAAATTGGTTCTTAATCAGTTCAAAACCAACCAGGGAGAGACAAGCTCGTCCTAATGACTCAACCGCCTTCTACTCAAACATCGGAATCACAACCAAAGCCTCACAAGTCATACCCATGGGAAATGGTAATCACAAACTAATTCCGGATCCTATGTTCAAACAAGTCGATGCCGATGCACACGTGGGCAATTTCATTAATCAACTAGCTCTTCTGATTAGTCAAAACATGAATTCTCTCCCAAAACCAATAACAACCTCGAACAGCATCTAACCCACACAATCAAGCTACTGTAAAGATGGGAGGATCGTGGTGCAACCGTTCAGGAAAGACAGTATGATCAGGGAAGAGGTGGAGCCGGTAGAGGTTATGTTGGTAATCAGAATCGAGGAAGGAATGGTAATCAAGGTCAAGCTAAGCCGATCAAATGTTATAATTGTGGTGGTGAGGGACACATTGCAAGGAACTGCACATCTCCAAAGCGCCCACGAATGCCGATTACTTCAGAGATAAGATGCTGCTTGTGCAAGCTCATGATAATGGTGCTGCTTTGGATGAAGAGGAATTGTTGTTTCTAGCTGAGGGCAATGCCAAGACCTATGATGCAGATGTGGATGAGCAGCCTATTCAGAAGATAGGTCACAATCATCAGAATGCCTTTCAAGTCGCTGATTGTGATGCATACGACTCGGATGTGGATGATGGACCTACTGCACACACAATCTTTATGGCTAGCATTTCTCCAATGGTTTCTCCCAAGGTCTCCTCTTCACCACAAGCTGGCCCATCCAAAGACACACTCATCTCAGAGGTACTAAAACTATACGATGATGTTGATGTGCAAAAGATGCATGACAAAGTACTATCAACTGAAACTTTTGTATCAAATATTGAAAATATGGGTAATATCAATGTTGTCCCATATGATCAATATGTGAAACAAAGTGAAAGTGAAGTTGTACCAAGTGATGCATCTCCTGCAGTCAACAATGACTATATTTTTGATGAATACACCTGCCTGCCCCGATGAGTTCTGTAATATCTGAACTAAATGCCTATAAAGAACGTGTTGCTATTTATGAACAACGTGCTAAATTTGAGTTGACCACTCGTGAGCGGGAAATGGATGACCAAGTGCGTACAATTATTAGAAAAAGTAATTTTCGAGAAGAAGTATTAAAACAAGAGTTAAATTCCTTGCAAGAAAAGCTTTCTAAAACTGCTAAGCAAAAACAAGAACTTCAAGAAAATGTGAAAATGCTTAAGCAAGAATTTAATGCAAAGGAATCAAAACTCTTGAAAGATTTTTCTAATCTGAAAACTTTGAAAAACAAACTTGAAAACAAGTTGTACATACAAGGGAACACCATTCAGACTGCTCACATGATCACTAAGCATAGGGTCCTAAGCGATAAGCATAGCATTCCCCTTGTTAAGGAACCAAATCCAGAGGTCATTAAAAGGGCTAGAAATGCTCATAAGGTTCTTTATGATGGCAATGAAATCCTTAAACCTAGACAGAAACCTAGTTGCGTTGAGTGCACCGAGGAAGATAAGAAATCAGATGAAGTCACTAGGTAAAAGATGAACAAGAAATTAGATGATCCTAAATGTAGAGAGAAGAAAATAAAGATCACACCCCATGATTACAAGAAGGAAAACTGGATTTCCTTGAACATGTTTAAACCTCGACATTGTTGACTCAACAAGTTTTCGGAAAATGGATTTAGATAAGCGTAAAGTCAGAAAATATTGTTGAAACGAACCCTCCTCTTTGGAAAATGCCTAGAGCGATTGTGTATCCTCCTAATACACCAATGCATCTTGTTCCTAGAACAATTGCCACTAAAAGCAAGACCTTAATTAGCCAATATGTTATACTTCAACTATTTGTTGATTTTGAGAAAACTTGCAAGAAAAGGATCACACCCATTGGTATTACGGAAGGAGAAAGGGGTTTTGAGCAAATGAAAGAATGTTATTTAACCGAGGTCATGCCTTTCTTTAAACTTCTAAAAGATCACTTTGAGAGTCTTAAAAGGGGATAGAAACTGATATTAAGGGAATGGAAAAGGAATTTGATGCAATGATAGTTGAAGTTAGTGACTATGAGCGAGCACTAAAATATAATGAGATTGAGAGGAAGAACTTGCATACACTAAATGAGAACCTGATTTCTGAATGTATTACTCAGATGTGTTTTTCACTGCTACAAATTGTTCCATTAATGCTTCCAAATTTCATGAATTATCGGTTGCACCGAAAGTCTCCCATGATCGTGTCATTGAGCTTGAAAAACTAATTCTGAACTAAACGAGAAAATTGAACTGGATGATCACGACAATTTGGTTAAACATTTTTCTAAACTGGAAGTTGAGCATTTTAATTTACAACTAAAATATCAACATCTTAAAGAAAATGTCAAAACTTCAAATATCAAGACATCCTCGGATGCTCCAGAGTTTGATGCAGTTTTTCAAATTAACAAACGTGATGAATAGATTCAAGCTCATTGCAACACGATCAGAAAGTTGAAAGCCCAAATCTCTCAATTAAAGGGTCAAACGAACAATATGACAGGCTCCCAAATGCCTCCTCCTTTAGATTCTCGAAATTCTCAAACTTTTCATCTTCAAAACTTAGTTGATGCCTTACAAAAGGAAAACGAGAGTTTTCTAGAAGAAAATGAAAAAGTTAAACGACATTTTAAAGAGTTATATGATTCAATAAAAGTCACCCGTGACCAAAACAACGAAAAATAACGTCTTTACAAAAGGAAATTGAGAATCTGAGAAGTCGTGGAAATGGGAAACGCCACTTGTTTTCAATAAGAATGTTGTCTCAAAGTCACCCTTAGACCGCAAATACACTGGACGTTAAATATATTCCTTCGCATCTTAGGAATAATGAACATGCTTTTCATGAATACTGTGCTCACCTTAAGGATAGTCTAGAATGTCTCCGTGAGATTGTCGAAGAGGATTTCATTAACAAACCTCTTGATAGTGAAATTAGGTTTGCTTGCCTCCGGGCCAAACGATCTCAAGAGTTGCTAGAATGTGTAATTGCAACATGTCCCAAATCCTTAACCTTAGGTGCAAAAGGCAAAGCTGTGATGCCTTGTTCTATGCCTAGTGCAGAGCCTTCAAACCATTCTAGGCCCGCTTTTAAGAAAGTATACATCAATGTGTCGCCTAGTAATACAGATCCTTGCACGCCTAGTTCAGTGAATGCAAAAGTAGATCAACCAACTAATGTTCCCATAATTCCCTCTATAGGAGTAATCAATGACATTAAAGCGAGCATGTCAAAGTCTCAAGACAATACAAGGAATGATAGGACCTCGCAAGCTAAAAATGTGCATTGGAAGAAAGTAGAAGACCAACCTAGGATCTTTAAGCTTGTGTTGAATAAAACGAATCGTGTTGATTCTAGTATTAGCCTTAGGCGCATCAGTAATTAATTCAATTCGATACTATTTGCAAACCTTGTAATGATGTCCGCTTGAATTCTGTTGCTAATCATGAATGTGGTGTGAATGCTTTGTCTAATGCGTCAAATGCCCATTAAAATTGTTAATGCTAATAATCGTGCAAATAAGGCTAAAAGGCAAAAACGAAAGATTGTTAGAAAACAGTGGAAACCCACAGGAAGAACTTTTATAAAGATAGGTTATTATTGGATACCTTTTGGCCATAAGAATAATCAGCTTTGTTCTCAAACTGCTAAGATTATGCCCACTAGAAAATGGATGCCTACCGGTAGAACTATTCCCTTAAGAAGTGAACATACTTTGAATAGGTCAAATACGACACCGCATTGCATCTATTCCCAATGATTCCATTGCTTCTACCGATATGGATGTTTCTATTTCTCGATGTGGGTGTTCCAATTACTAACCAAGTGGAACCCATTCTTGCATGGGGATCCCAATTATCCAGCTATCCATTCTTGTCTGTGTTCAACTGCAGATCGTTCAAATCGCTTTGTGGTACCTGGACTCAGGCTGTTCCAAGCATATGACCGGAGACCGTCGCTCATGAACTTCGTGAGCAAATTCATCGGGACAATCAGATTCGGTAATGATCATTTCGGTGCAATTATGGGTTATGGTGATTATGTTGTTGGTGATAGTGTTATCTCTAGAGTATACTATGTGGAAGGTCTTGGTCATAATCTATTCTCTGTCGGTCAATTTTGTGACTCTGATCTAGAAGTAGCCTTCAGAAAACATACTTGTTTTGTTAGAGAACTTGATGGTAAGGAACTTTTAAGAGGAACTCGTGGTTCAAATCTTTACACCATCTCTATAGAAGATATGATGAAGTCTTCTCCAATTTGCTTGTTGTCAAAGGCTTCAAAACCAAAGTCATGGTTATGGCATCGTCGTCTCAATCACTTGAACTTCGGCACCATCAATGATCTCTCGTAAAGGACTTAGTTGTAAGGTTACCTAGACTAAAGTATGAAAAGGATCATCTTTGTTCAGCATGTCAATGGGGAAAAAGCAAGAAGTATGCCCATAAACCCAAACCTACTAACTCGTCACAGAAGTTCTTCATACAATTCATATGGATTTATGTGGACCAATGAGAGTGTAAAATATCTTTGGGAAGAAATATGTGTTAGTTATAGTTGATGATTACTCTAGATTCACCGGGGTCAAGTTCTTAAGGACAAAGGATGAAACTCCAGATATCATCATCAAACTCATCAAACAACTGCAGGTTCGACTTAACAAAACCGCCGTCAATTATCCGGACAGATAAAATGGAACTGAGTTTGTTAACAAACAACTTAGTGAATTTTATGAAAGCATTGGAATCAGCCATCAAAGAAGTGTTCCACGAACTCCTCAACAGAACGGTGTAGTTGAAAGGCGAAATCGAACTCTTGTAGAAGCCGCTAGAACAATGCTGATTTACTCAAAAGTTCCAATGTTTCTCCGGGCTGAAGCTATTGCCACTGCATGCTACACACAAAATCGTTCCCTGATTCACACCGTTCATGGAAAGACACCATATGAACTTGTCCACAACAGAAAACCTAATCTCTCTTTCCTTCGTGTGTTTGGAGCATTGTGCTATCCAACTAATGAGGGTCAAGACTTAGGCAAACTTAGAGCTAAAGCAGACATTGGAGTATTTGTAGGGTATGCACCAAACAAAAAGGGATACCGAATCTACAACAAAAGAACCCGAAACATCATGGAAACAATTCACGCTACGCTTGATGAGTCGACGGTCAAACGGCTCCTGAACAATTCAGGCTCGGACCCGCACTTCAAATAAGTCCAATTGGTTCATCCCTTGTTCCAAACTCTTCTCAAGAAACTCCATATGTACCTCCATCTCAAGATGATTTAAAGAAATTGTTTGATCCTATGTTTGATGAACTTTATGATCCGAGTACTAATGAGGTGTTGATCCCTACAACAGAGGCTGCTCATATTCCAGTGAATGAAGTCAATCCCTCAGCCTCAATATCTTTAAGTCAAGAAGCACCTGCTGCTGATCCTTCAGCCTCATCAACAAATCATCATTCTTCAAATGTACATCATGGAACTGTTTCAGGCTTCAATGATGAAGTTAATCCCTTTGCTACTCCTGAAGATGCTCCATTTGAAAACATATTTGCTCCTGAATCTTCATCGAACCATCTTCGTCATGAGACATCAACTCTGCTACTTCAGTCCCTCAACAACTACCACATGAACACCTCAGAAAATGGACTCACGATCATCCATTAGACAACATCATTGGAAATCCCTCTCGTCCCGTATCCACACGGAAACAACTTGCAACCGATGCCTTATGGTGCTTCTTCAACTCCGTACTCTCTAAGATCGAACCAAAAGATGTTAAAACCGCCATGAATGAAGATAGTTGGTTCAATGCTATGCAAGATGAAATTCATGAGTTCGATCGACTAGATGTATGGGAGTTAGTACCGGCTCCAGATTGTGCTATGATTATTGCTCTAAAATGGATCTTCAAAGTGAAACTTGATGAGCATGGTGATGTGTTGAAGAACAAGGCTCGATTAGTTGCTAAAGGATACCGTCAAGAGGAGGGTATTGACTTTGAAGAATCTTTTGCTCCAGTTGCTCGAATCGAGGCAATCGAATCTTTTGGCTAATTCGCTAGTAAGAACATGGTAGTCTATCAGATGGATGTGAAGACGGCATTTCGAACGGAGACCTTAAAGAAGTCGCTACGCCGCCAACCTGAAGGATTTGTAAATCAAGAGCATCCTACTCACGTTTATCGCTTGAAGAAGGCCCTCTACGGTTTAAAGCAAGCTCCAAGGGCATGGTATGATACACTGTCAAAGTTTCTTCTATCAACCGGATTTAGCAAAGGAGCAGTTGATCCAACATTGTTCACCAGGAAGTCGGGCAAACATTTAATTCATGTTCAAATTTATGTTGATGATATTATTTTTGCCTCGACTGATCCAATGGAATGTGATCGCTTTTCTAATGAAATGAGTTCAAAATTTCAAATGTCAATGATGGGACAAATGTCATTTTTCTTGGGATTACAAATTTCACAAAGTCCCGAGGCATTTTCATAAATCAATCTAAATATGCAATAGAAATCTTAAAGAAATTTGGATTTGATTCAAGTGACCCTGTTGACACCCCCATGATTGATCGAACCAAACTAGATGAGGACCACTCAGAAATCATGGTAGACCAAACAAAATATCGAAGTATGATTGGATCCCTGATGTACCTCACAGCTAGTAGACCGCACATCTTGTTCTCTGTTTGCATGTGTGCTAGATACCGTGCTAAGCCTACTAAAAAGCACCTTGAAGCAGTTAAACGGTCTTTCGGTATCTCCAAGGAACCATCAATATGGGACTATGGTACCCGAAAGACACCGGTATGTCACTAACGGCCTATGCATGCCGATCATGCAGGTTGTCAAGATACACGCCGAAGTACGCCCCGAGGTGCTCGTTTTTGGGTGATAAACTTGTGAGTTGGTCTTCAAAGAAGCAAATGAGTACTTCTATTTCCTCTACAGAGGTTGAATACATAGCCATGTCATCTTGTTGTGCTCAAATCTTATGGATGAGATCTCAATTATCTCGACTATGGCTTTGAATTCAACAAAATCCTCTGTATTGTGATAATAACAGTGCTATTGCTCTATCATGCAACAACGTTCAACACTCAAGAGCAAAGCATATCGACATTTGACATCATTTCATCAGGGAACAAGTGGAAAAGGTGTGGTGGAACTCTATTTTGTGAGGTCTGAATATCAGCTAGCAGACATCTTCACCAAAGCTCTTCCAAGAGAACGTTTTGAGTTTATTCTTCCACGACCTGGCTTGAAAAGCCTTCAACCGTAAACACTCAAACGCCTTCGTGAGGAAGACGAGGAGTAAAGGTCTATCTTCATCTATATCTTGTATATATCTATTCAAAATCAAATACAAAATTATAAAATTTTCAAAATCCATAAAAATTTGAAAAACTTGAAAAAAAAAATATATATATATATATATATATATATATTGTTTTTTTGTTTTTCTCGGTTCGATAATATCTACGGTCTTTGTGCTGTCATTCAAAGAATGACACGGACTTTAGATGTTGTTCGAATTTTCATATAAAAAAAAAAAAAAAATTAATTTGAGGAAAAGAGAAACAATGGCTTATTGTCATTTCAGCAAGAACCCGCTTTTCAAAGAAAAAACAGAGCCATGCTTTTTCATGTATTTCAAGATTTGAGAATTTGTTTGAACGCTCATCAAAAGCCTTCTTATCAACCAAATTCCATGCTCTGATTCTATAAACATTTATCTGCTGAAAACTAACTGCTTTGAAAAATAACTCGGTCTCTATTTTTGATAATCATCACGACTTATTTGTCAAAATATCTCTCTCAATCAACAACCTATGTCATTGATTGAGGGGGAGAATGATTTCAATTAAATTAAAAAGTTATTTGGCATTCAATTGTTTTCAAAAGATATTCATGCATGTTTTATCAATGGAGTTTAAAGTCTTAACATCCGATCCTTATCAGTTAAAACGCTTTCATAATCAAGTCACAATTCTCCTTAAAGCTTTCAAAATCAATTTAAATCTATAAGAGATCACAAATCTCAAATGATTTAATAATTGTGATCGGGGAAGAATGTGTGATTTAAATTGGATTTAAATTGATAATTCAGTAAATGGTTTTATAAGGATGTACATGCTCTTCTTCCCACATGTGACAAACGATTTCAAATTTTCCATGCACATGTTGAGGGGAGCATCTATCTTAAACCTATGATTTGAAACGTGATCACTTATCTCAATGTGCAGTTCCCTCTAGTATGTGAAAAACTCTTTTCAAATCTTGAGGCACATATTGAGGGGGAGCAAAACTTATGAAAACATCATCCTTCCCAAAAATGCTTTATCTACTTGTCTTGGTTAGGGAAGTGATGTTGATATCTTTTAGAAAAATGGTAATCAAAGAAGTAATTTCTTCCTCTTGCTCCTGTGGTGCAAAACTATTTCAAACATTTGATGCACATGTTGAGGGGGAGCACTTATTCTAAAAATATCAAAACAATTCAGGTACAAAATGCTTTGATAAAATATCATAAGTATCCGGATTGATTTTCAAATGATTTTCAATTGGTTCCTATGGCAGATGAACAATACCAAAAAGACCGACCAACTTTACATTATGTATGGTGATATAAGGACGATAAGGTTAGGTATGTGTTCCCATGATCCGCCGGAACCGGAGGGATCTACCCAGGAACTATCCACTAGTTAGTGTAGAGTTCTTAGGTATGATGATAAAAGGAGAAAAATGAGATATGGGAAGAGTGCGGATCGAGACTGAGCTAGTATCGGAATAAACCCAACAAGGTTCTAGCTATGAAGTCTCGTAAGCAATCTGAAGGGGTTGAAGAGTTAAAAAGAATTGAATGAGAAAAGGGTGAAAACAAATAGCCCTCCATTTATTCAACCTTAGGGCGTAAACCGGTTCAATTCATATGCTACTGATGGTAACATCGGTATTGAAGACAAGACGCCATGGACCCAGTGACGCACTGCACTTCAACTTTCCAAACCACTCAAGTTCCTCTTAAAAGGACTTGTTTCATTCTCACGGGAACCGACATTATCTATCGACTTTCTCTTAGAGATTGTTGATATTGAAGGAGGAGACCCTCTCCTTAGTCTCCGATATAGGATCCAAATATGCACAAATTGAGTCTAGTGCCACGAGATCATCAATAAATCTCATTAGGACACTTTCAATGAAGACTCTCTGTTTCACACAATGTGGAAAGAGAGATTATATCTTGAGTCCTACGCATTATCCTTGTGGTATTGCCGTAACATCCGAAAGTGATGTGTTTACAAATTCACTGTGAAGATGGAAAGCCTTCTGGAGCCAACATCTAACAAGCTCCCGGTAGGTGGCATGTGAGATCTATTATACAGATCAACCATGTGACAACCGAACAGAAACAATGGGGCGATTCAATCTTTTGAATCAATCCCGTTCAAAGGTTATGGATTGACGGATACCTTTGAAAACCGGTCTTTGTGCTTTAAAACTCTTTTCATTAGCATGTCGACCGTGTACTAATTTTTCAAATCAAAAGGTGTTTTATGATTGATAATTGATTTTCATTAAAACCTTCGTAATATTGCAAAAACAATTTCTATTGAGCAATACACGATTGTTTTTCAAATCTCTTTTCATCAATCAGCGGACGTAAATTCGCTGGTTCACTCACTTCGTGTTGTCTTCTTTGAGACGCTCCGGTTTGAGAACGGCTAGAGCAGCTGCTAAACCCTGTCAAGGAAATTCTTCGGAATTATACCTGACACAGGCAGTACTTGTACTGATCAACGGGGAACCGTGGGCCGTGTACCTCAATTCATCGAAAGTGATCAAAGACACTTTCGTGCGCTTTATTGCTAACTGTCTTATGCGTGTACACCCCGACGCTTGTACAAATGATCGAATGAAGCGGTCAATACATAGCCGCATGCTCACCTAACACATTCATCTCAAAAGAAATCATGATTAGTGCATCAATGACTCGGATATTTTCACTCCATGCTTCGCTACGCCGCCAATATCATGAATCAACTAAAGCTTCCGCTACTCTGATGAGAAGATATCATGATCCGAAATGTGAGCATGTCGGTCCGAATGTCACAACATCACATAGAACCAACACCACAATGAATGTCTCAGAGATTTTCATTAGCCGATGATCTCAAAAGCTTGCTCAAATTTATTATCACGTGGATCAAGAAAAGACCTCCTTCTAGAGTAACCAAACATGCAATGAGAAGAATCAATGACTACGAAGCCGGAGCAAAGTACTACACCAAGAATGCAAGAACAATTGTTAATGTCATATCTGTTTGTATTCAATGTAATTTTAGTATATGTTTGAGGTGACCTCCTTTAGGGGGAGATTGTTAGGAATTAGAAATTCCGGGTATTAAAGAGTCGGTCACCTCAAGTATATGTAATCGTTAGAAAGCTCGAGTCATAGTTATTTTATGTTAAGTAGTATTTTGTTAAGTAACACTGTGGAGGACGGACGGGTCTTTACCAACTGTATGCCTGATCCACAGCCCGTTGTGTGGCGTTTTATGTAAGACTATAAATACTCTCTACCTCCCAAGGTAGAGAGTTGGAGCTCATAATAATATTTTCTTTTCTCTCACTATAGTTCCCAACTCTCTTCCTTTCTCTCACTAGAACTCTCTCTCTCTCTAACATTCTTATACGCCTACTTTGATCATGGTTTAGAGTTTTTGTGAAATCCAATATCCAACAAGGTTGGACCGGGTATGGTTGGGATTGTTTTGGTGTTGGGCTCGGGGTGTATGGGCTCTGAGCTTTGAGTTTGGTATTGATTTGACTTAACATTTGATCCGGCCTATATAAACAAGGACTATTCCTGTAATTTGGAAAAGACCAAGGACCATTTGTGTATTTTGGGGAAAAGGAAGGGTGATTTTTGGGATAATGGGGATAAATGAGATGAGGGGTAGATTGTGTAAATATGGGATGGTGAAGGGTTAGAAGTGTAATTATGGGAAAGTTAAAGGGATGAAAGTGTAATTTGGGAAACTTGAGGGGTAATTGTGTGAACTTGATAAAGTGAAGGACCAATAGTGACAACTCTTCCATTATGCTCTCTAAATCAGATCTTGATTTTGAAAACTCGAATTCCACAAAAATCTAACCCGCATCGGGCTTATTACACTCTTCTTTCTCTCTCGTGCTCGGTTTTAGCGATTTGGCTGATTTTTGTGTGTTTTGTTATATCCGTACCTGCACATGCATAAACTCAAGAAAACAACAAATATTAGCAATAAACGGCTCTTTCTTGGTTATTTTGGGTCTATATTTGATAAAGAAATGATATGTGTTTTAGCACATATCAAAATACCCCAGACGAGACCATTGTCGTGTCCCCACGCAATGCAATCAACTCACGCTTCTAAAAGCAAGGATTTCAATCTCTTTCTACTAGACCTATGAAGAAGTAGCAAAGATTCCTCAAAAGAGATTAAGAACTCTTAATTCTAAAAATGCCCCGTTTACCTTTTCTATTTCACATATAGATATTACGATTAAGCACATTCTGATTATGAGTGACGGTTTGTTGAACTTTTATGTCGATCAATAACTCCAACATTTTTCAAACGACACGTTAGGATCACTGAATAGGAAACACAACACAGCGTGAAATGACCATACGGATAGAATACATCGTCCCTGATTTTTCACAAGTTCCCAAACTAAGCGTAAAATTGAAATCATTGTTAAATATGATTCTAGATGCTAACACTACCCATGGAAATTACTTGTGTAATTACCTTTTACTCCCATTTTCCTATTTGCCTCTAGATTTTTTTATTTTTGTGAGAATTGAATTTCTTCAAATTTCTCGTTTCGATAACTTTTATTCCGATAAAGATATAAAGCTAAGTCGCTAATTAGTTATCCACCTTCCCTCGAAAACCATTGCACACAAGAATGAGGTCCACATCAAGGTCCTAATTTAACATGATTTAGAGAGATATCTCCCGGATTCAAAGTTTGGCTTAACACTTATTTCAAAGACATTTGCATTTTTGTAATTCAGGCCCTTGGTCTTTTCAACCACTAATTCAACGGGATTACCGTTTTATCAGGAGTCTTATTATGACTTTGGATTTTCCTCAACCTTTATAGAAGTCTATGACAACTTTTATGGCTTTGGATTTTTCAACTTTAATACATTTGGGCTTTATTTCATGTTAATTTTGTGCCAAACTCCGAATCCTACGGCTTTTATAACAATAGAAACAATAGCAAAGAACTATCGTGAATCAGCTTGTCTATTACACCAGCAACATCGATAGTACCTTGATGTGTACCCAACTCTCATAGGCAAGGATTCTCTAAAGAAGAATAAAGAACTAACTATCGTCAAAAACTCAACATCTTTAATTATTATTAGCAGATATGGGGTGAAACAATTTTGTGGGAACAAAAAGCCATAAGTACCTTCGATGGGCTCTAAAGAGAACCAACTACTCCACGTTTAGCATCTAAATTCATAAGTAACTCTATCATTCCTCTATCTCCGCAAATTTAAAATCCCAAATAATGAGATCCGCGGATGCTTAGCCGATAATTTTTATTATCTATGGTTAAGGGAACAAGCTAGGGCTCAACACGCCCGGTCAAGTCAGAATTCTATTCCTACTCACCAATGAAAGTCAACAAGGTGTCAAAACATATATTAACTTAGCAAATGCTTTGTCTAAATGAAATTAAGTCATGCATATTTAAAGTCACTCAGGGAAACTTTCAAATTCTTGGCCTTGTGAGCTAGAATTTGCATTTTATAGCTTCTTGTCTAAGAGACTAGCAAACTTTTCAATCAAAAAGACTTAACAAAAGCTTTAAAATTTTTAAATTTTTCACAATTTTTGCACAATTTTTTCATTTTCTAAGGAAAACGGGTTGCAGAGTATACGACGAAAAACAAGCAAGTGCGGTCAAATCAAATCGAAGATTACCCACCCCAGACTAAAACGAAACATTGTCCTCAATGTTTAAAGGCAAGGGTAATAACGAAAATCTAAAAGCCGTTTATTAAGTATGCTCAAAGATAAACGTTAGTCGATAAGATTAGGATATCGGATTTCCATTAGCATCGATCATGAAACTCGAGTGGAGAAAATGACAAACTTCGAGCACGAGAGTCTTCATATCGGGAAAATCCTACACACAACATCGCAAACAACCAAACACGAGAAATCGAAGAGGCTGACCCCTTCACGTCACTTATTAGAAAATAGAAAGAAGATAGAGATAAGCATGGGGTGCCTCCCACTGCGCTATCGTTTTGATTACCGAGTCGCTAGCTTGACTCGATCCCAATTCAATTGTCCTTGGGAAAGTTTGGAGATCCGGAACAACCATAGATGGGATGTCTCCTCCAAAATAATGTTTAACACGATGACCATTCACCTTGAAATTTGGGCCATCTCGGCTGAGAAAGTTTCACCGTCCCATACGGGAAAACTTGAGCGATGGTGAATGGTCCGGACCAACGGGTTTTGAGTTTTCCCGAGAATATCTTCAATCGAGAGTTATAGAGGAGAACTTGATCACCAACGTTGAAAACGCGGTTCTTGATTTTAGCATCATGAATCCTCTTAGTCTTCTCTTTGAAAATCAAAGAATTCTCGTAGGCCTGATCCCTAAGTTCGTTTAATTCATTCAATTGAACTTTCCTATGATCACCCGCGGTCTTAAGATCAAAGTTTGCATGTTTCAAGGCCCAGAATGCCTTATGCTCGAGCTCGATGGGCAAGTGACAAGCTTTTCCATACATCAATTTAATGGGGTGCACCCGAGGGTGTCTTGTATGCGGTATGAAAGCCCATAATGCATCATCTAACTTATCGCCCCATGAAGCTCGATTTTCTCCTACGGTCCTTTCTAAAATCCGTTTCAAACCACGATTCGAGACCTCAACTTGTCCGCTCGTTTGCGGGTGATACGCGGTAGAAAGACGATGGGTAACTCCATATTTAGCCATAACTTTAGCAAATTGTTCATTACAGAAATGGGTACCACGATCATTGATGATAGCACGAGGTGCTCCGAATCGGGAAAACAAATTCTTCAAAACTTAACAACCACTCTGCGTCATTGGTGGGGAGCACCTTCGCTTCAACCCATTTAGACAAGTAGTCGACGGCCACGAGGATATACTTATTACCCTTAGATGAGGGAAATGGCCCCATAAAATCGATGCCCCACACGTCAAAAATCTCAAAAACTTGAATAGCATTTTGTGGCATTTCATCCTTTTGCAAATTTTCTTTCCTTGACGCTGGCAAGAATCACAAGACTTAACTAAATCATGAGCATCTCGATATATGGTAGGCCAATAAAACCCGGAATCAAAAACCTTCTTAGCGGTGTAGCTTGCACCATGAGGGCCACCAAGGTCCTTATGGCAAGCATTAAGAATATCAAGAGCCTCTTGGCCATGAACACACCACCGGATTACTTGATCCGCACAAATCCTAAACAAGTAGGGTCGCCCTAAATAATGCTTAACATCTTTGAGAAACTTTTTCTTTTGTTGGGACGACATCCCTTTCACGATGAAATTGCCCGCATGGTAATTTGCAAAGTCGGCAAACCATGGGGTGTTCGGGTCTTTCTTAGAAACCATCCCAAGTGTCTCAAGAGGAAATGTTTCCGTGATCTCCTTTTTCTCGAAAGCGACTTTGATGGGGATTCTCAAGTCTAGAAAGGTGATCTACAAGCAGGTTCTCCGCCCTTTTTTGTCAAGAATGGTAACATCAAATTCTTGAAGGAGGAGAACCCAACGAAGTAATCGTGGCTTAGCATCTTGCTTTGCCAAAAGATACTGAAAGCGTAATGGTCCAGATACACTATGGTCTTCGATAAAACAAGGTAGGGTCGAATTTCTAAAGCGCAAAACAACGCCAATAATTCCTTTTCAGTAGTCGATAATTGTGTTGGGCCTCGCACAATGTCTTACCGCGATAGTGTATGGGTTGAAAATGTGTCGATTTACGTTGCCCCAAGACTCGCCCATTTGCGTAATCACTTGCATCACACATGAGCTCAAAGGGCAAATCCCAGTCGGGGCAACTAAGATCGAGCTTCAGCTAATTTCTTTTGAGAAAATTAAATGCTTCAATGCATTAGTTGGTGAAGATAAACGGAGCATCCTTTTCAAGGAGATGGGTCGAGGCGGCTATCTTAGAGAAATCTTGGATGAAACGGCGAGAAACCGCATGACCCAAAAGCTCAATACCTTTGACACGGTAGATGAGGGAGTTTAGCTATGACGTCGACTTTAGCTCAGTCGACCTCAATCCCAGATTTTGAAATCTTATGGCCGAGGACAATGCCCTCTAGAACCATGAAATGGCACTTCTCCCAATTCAAGACCAAATTGGTATCTTCACACCGCTTAAGCATGGTCTAGATGAGAGAGGCAAGAAGTGAAAGAATCTCCATAAACCGAGAAATCGCCCATAAAAACTTCCATAGAATTCTCGATCATGTCGTGAAAATAGCCATCATGCACCTTTGGAACGCTCCGGAGCATTGCATAAACCAAATGGCATGCTCTAAGCAAACGCTCCATAAGGGCACGTGAAAGTCGCTTTCTCGATCTTTAGGATCGACGGAATTTGAAAATAACCGAAAACCATCGAGGAAGCAATAGAATTCATTCCCCGCTAAACGCTCGAGCATCCGATCCATAAAAGGTAGCGGGAAATGGTCCTTACGAGTAGCATCGTTCAATTTTCAATAATCAATACACACCCTCCATCCGACGAGGCGTGGAAATCAACTCATTATTGTCATTGGCAACGACGGTCATCCCTCCCTTCTTCGAGACACAATGGATAGGGCTAACCCATGAGCTATCGGAGATTGGATAAATGATTCCGGCCGAGGAGTTTAAGAACTTCCTTTGATAACGCCATGAATTTTTGGGTTAACCCTACGTTGTTGTTGAATCACGGGTTTACAATCATCCTCCATCGTAATTTTGTGGGTACGTAAACGGGATTGATTCCTTTGATATCGAATTTGCCGCGATTGCATTTTTATGTTTTCGAAGGATATCCAAAAGTGCGGTTTTCTCCTCATCTTTCAAGTTTTTAGCAATGATGACGGAAATTTGTTTGGTTCTTCAAGAAAAGCGTATTCAAGATGAGGAGGTAAATCTTTGAGCTCGGCTCGGAAGCTTTTCATCAGACGCTTGTACTTTTTGAGCTCTTCGATCGTAATTTCTTCGAGGAGTGACGGTAATGGATCTTCATTTAACAATTGCTCAAGATAACGGATATCTCCTCCTAATCATAAACACCATCATCAATTCCCGATGGAATCGATTCATCATCAGCAAGAAACTCATCGATCTCTTCCAAAACGAAATCACCTCCCTTGAACGGAGTGAGAGAGGGGAAGAATCGCAATAATCGGCCTAAGATGGTTCAATATTTTCGTAAGGAATGGTGGGATTGCCACTCATAAAATCAAGAAGCTTTTGAGCATACTCCTCCGTAGCAATATCAAGAACGCCGACGATTAATAGAAGCATCCTCATAGTTGGAGGAGTATCTCGAAGGATGGTTAATATTAAACGAGACGGTTTCCTTGTTAGATCGAGTGATTTCTCCTTCATAAACATCAATCATCGACGCCCGTTCTTAAGAAAGGTCTCCGAATAAGAGGTACTCGGGTCGCAAAGATCAAAGTCAACGACAACGGTCGGCGGAAAATGAAGTGGTCCTACTTTCACATAGACGTCTTCGCGATTCCTTTCGAATAGAAGTTGAGCGTCCGCGAGTTCAAGAGTCATCTTAGTAGGAGTAAGATCCGGAGAGAAAGCTTGTCAGTAGATCGAGGGGCATCAAATTAATGCTTGCGCCAAGATTGGCCAAGGCGGAACATTTTACTATTCTAGGAAACTCACAAGGGATAAGAAATTTGCCGGGGTCTCCTAACTTTTCTGGAAGTTTCTTGAGGAGCACCGCCGAGCAATTCTCATTCAACGGTGTTTTCGCAATTTCGGCCAACTTTTCCTTATTACTCACTAAATTTTTGATCATAGCGGCAAATTTCAGCATGAGAAGTAAAGCGTCGGTGAAACTGATGTTAAAATTCAAGGATTGAACGATTTCAACAAATTTCTCCATTTGGTTTTCGGTTTTATCACCTAAGCTTTTGATCATGAAGTCTAGAAGGATAAGGAAGTGAAGGTTTAAGAGTAGTCTTGAACATCGGGTTCGAATCGAGTCCTGAACGACCGGAGGGGGCGGTGCGGGTTGCACATTGTCATTAAAAACCTCGGTTTCGCTCCACCTCCCTTACCGGCCGAGTAGGAAACGAGGGTCCATCATAAGCCTTTCACCCAGTGGTTATAGTTTTCAACTCACCCTTCGGCTTGGGAATGGTATCACTTGGAAGAGAGCCCTCAACTCGAGGGTTGACTTATCTTACACAAAACAAGCATTCAACATGTTTTCGAGTTTATTCTGCGAAGCATCCAATTTGTTGTTCTAAAGTCGAATCTCATTCCTAAACTCATTGCTTTGTCTAGTCAACGAAGATTAAAACTCGCTTCAAACTCAAATCTTATTTTGCATAGTGTGGATGGTAGCATTGTTGTGTTGAACGTAAGTTGTGAATTCATTTGAAGGCAAAGGCTGAGCTTGATAACTCGAAGCTTGATATCCTTGATTGTAATTAGCTCCTTGGTTTGGGTATTGATTCGGTGGGGCTTTGAATTGGTTTTGAACATTTGGTCCACGAACTTGATTCGATTAAAACGATTCTCGATTGTTCGATTGAGAAATCCCGAGGTCCCATTTGATTACTAACACGAGGGTTTGTTTCAACTTGAGGACGGTATTGGTTACCTCCTGTTACGGCATTAGCTTCGAAAGGATTTCCATCGGTGGCGGTACAATTGTAGTAGGCATGCGGCCACCACGTAGTACAAGTCGCTTCCACCGCTTTGACTTCGAGCTGGAGAAAATTAACCTTAGCCGTCTTAATCTTAACTAAAGCCTGAATCATATTCGTAAGCTTATCAATCTTAGCATCGGTGCTAGACGTATTTTCGTAAGACGAGGACTATGGTGTAGCACTCACTGCGGCAACCACCGATTTGCTACGTGAGGTACCTAACTTTAGATTTGTTTTCAATAATCAACAAGGCATCTCTTGTTGATCGGGTCAACAAATTACCACCCGCGCAGATTGAGAGAGTCTTGATCAGGCTTCATTCAAACCGTTATAAAACGTATCAAGTTGATGTAACTCGTAAAAACCATGATGAGGACATTGCCTAAGCAAATCTTTGAATCGGTCCCATGCGTCACTAAATGATTCATCAAATCTTTGTGTGAATTTTGTTATTTCATTTTTAAGCTTGTTGTTTTAGACGGTGGGAAGAATTCGTTCACTAATTTTGACACTAAATTCTCCCATGTGGTTATCGATCGAGGGGGTAGTTTTTCGAGCCAAATCCGCGGCCCTCGAGTGAAAACGGGAAGAGTAGTAGCTTGATAGCCTCTTCCGAACGTTCGTACTTGATTGTGGACGTGAGCTTGTTAAACCGTCGGATATGAGAGTGAGGATCGTCTCTCTCAAATCCGTAAAATTGGCTCGACGATACCAAGTTGATCAATCCGTGTTTAAGTTCGAAATTATCGGCAACGATTTCCGAGACGACGATGGCTTCTCCATAACCCTCGGTGGGTGCTTGAAGTTGTTCTAGCATAGATTGGTTGTCCTCTGCCATTTCGACGATGGGAGTCGGATTAGTTCGAATCTCGGTTCGACTAATGGAGCACGCCTCTATTTCGCTTTCTCGGAATTGTAGCGCTTCACGTGAGCGGTTCAGTAGTTATTAGAACGAAAAGCGCATGCACTTTCAAAAACCAAGGCAATTAAATGAGAATGGAATTCGAAAACAACAATGAACTTAACCAATAATCCCAAGTGAATAAATTACTTCTATAAGACAAACGCACAAGCGAGCGGAGAAGCTTTTTAGGTCACGAAAGCTTATTAAAACCCGCTTCTTTTCAAACGCAATTTAATGTCAGCCGTCCTTATACCCACCACACGCTTTGTTTATCCGATAAAAATAAATCGACTCACAAGCGACACAAAGGCAAGTTTTTGATCTTTGGTTCGGGAACTTACTAATGATAACACCTCCGTTGAGAATGTTATATAATTGGTGTCTTCTATTTATTAGCAAAAACACAAGAGAAAATCTTTTTGTATTTTTAATATGATATATATATACAAAAGAAAAAGGAAAATATTTTTACTTTTTTGATTTTTAGAAAAATAGTAACTTCACGAATGAAGGATCTCGAGTCACTAATCGTCAAACCTTACACGATATTGTCGCGACACGACCTCCCCGGCAGCGGCGCCAAAATTTGATTCGTTGAGGTTTAGGGGTGTGTGTGTATGGATAAAACCACAATATCGATATCAAAAATACACAAGGAATGATTAAGTATTCCTTTAGGAAAAGTGAACAAGCAATCAAACCCGTGAGTGATGTGTAGTGAGACGGATTAGACAATCCGGGTCGTTACCCAACGAGGCGTGAATGGCCAACGTCGTGAAAGGTTTGGTATTAAAATGCTCGATTTTTTGATTTTGTTGATTTTGATTTAATTTTAACTACGGGAATTGGGAAAGTAATTAAGGGAAATTACACTATAATAAGCCTAATTCAACTAATTAATATTACTCTAGACCACTAATGATGCCTTACTAAGATTTGAGCTTATGAGATTAATACTATCCAAACAACATTCATGGGGGCACCTTTAAGCACATGCATAAGCAATCCTAATAAGCTAAGGGGAAAAACAGATATTGGGTTTTCAAGATCACCTAGCAGACTACACATGGACCAAAAATCAGCTCCTAATGAGCTCAAATGAACAAACTATCTTATCTGCAAGTTTGTAAAAAGCAACAGCTGCAATACATGGCAAAACCAGGCTTGTTCAAGTGCTTATTTCTCTATCCAAAAAGCTTATATAAATTTGAAAAAATCGCCTCTTAAGATCTTGACCAAAACATATCACAATTTCATAAATTTTGGTCTCGAATTGAAGCAATGAAAAATCAACAAAGTTTCCCCAAACCTGTTTTTCAACTTTTGACCAAAACAATGACGACATATAAGATTTGACTTTTATGAGATTCAAATGCAAGTTTTGTACTGAGATCAATGTTATAAGATGTAATAAGACCAAATTAAGCTACTCCTACAGTTTCTAAACCTACCTTAAGCCATTTTAGTTACTAAATCCTAACAGTTTTTTAAGCCTAAGTGCTTTAGTGATTATTTTGACTTTTTCTTAAAAACTAGCACAAACCTAGAACTAATATGACTGAGTTGAGATTAACTAAGACTAAAGCAAGAAACATAAACCACTAACAGGCACTAAATCATCAAAATAAACACTAATCCAAACACTCCTTTAAGCTACTTAATAAGCATATTTAACCATTGATGAGTGTCTAAATACTCATCATTTTTGTACTGTTTAGAATGCCAAAAACATCTGAAAACACTCAGAAATGCATCAAGATGATAAAAATATCACAAACAAGTGTTTTATGTGTTTTAAATGCAAAAATGCCAAAATCTGGTGAAAAACATATCAAGTTTGCATAATTGGCAGTTTTAGTCCCCCAAGTTTCAAAAGTTGTCAAAAACAGTCCCTGGTAAATCATAATAAAGAAAAATATCATTTCAAGTCCCTAGGGATTCATGAGTTGTCAAAATTAGTCCTTGAAATTCAAAATTGCAAAATTACAACTTAGGTCCCTAAACTTTGAAAATTGTCATAAATGGTCCTTGTACTATTCAAAAATGACAAGTTTGGTCCTTGTAATATCTTTGGAAAAGTGGCAGGTTTGGTCCTTCAATAATTCACAAATTACAACAATGGTCCTTGTAATATTAAACAAACCAAACGGCCCTTTTGTATTTTGATCCCCAGCCAAGCCACTTGACCCCTGCCAATTAACCTCGTGGACCCCCATTTTGACCCTCCACTTATAATATCCCACGGTCAAATATGGTCAACGCTACCAAAACCGTAACTACTGTTCTTCTCCTTCACCTCACCAGAATCAAAACCGGTGGTTTCACCACACTTTCCACCTCACCCCAGCTGTCTAAAAACACTCATCACCATCCCCTTTCCACCTATACACCAGCCCACAACCAATTAATGCATCCCCACCATGAACCTTTATCGCTACACACACAAAACGGTTTTGCTTTCCAAATCATCCCCAGCCCCATACCTACTATCTAAATTGTCCCTTACACCTCTACTATACTCCAAACTTCCTTAATTAGATTAAAACTCCCCAAGCCCTATTGGACTTTTGGCCAAAAACAGTTGAAACGGATGAGATGAGTTTGATCAATCAATGGCCAAGATTGTTGATGGGATATGATCAAAGCATGTGGGAGTATCTCAATGCTATAAAGAAAGAGGAGAAGCAGAGGAGTAATATATCTAGAATAATTGTAATTTAGCTTATGTCGTTTTAGCTTAAAATAAAATTCCAGTGTATGCTTTAGCTTTCAAGCTTTGTATTTCAAGTTTTCAGTGTATTATAAACCTTTTTTAATTATCAATTTCAAGTTTCAAGTTCTTTTTCGTTATGCATTTTCAAGTTCAAAACCTCATGATTAATCAAATGTTGTTGTTTGTTGTTATTAAGGACTGAGTAGACCACATAAGCTCCTAGATAGCTTATATAAGCTATTAGAAATCCATTAAAATCAGTTTAGAAGCAAAAAGCAATAATTCATAAAAATCAAGAAAAAATCAGTCAAAAATCAAAAATCACAAGTAATGATAATCACAGTTGGAGCAGGGTAAATATTGGATTGCCTTGGGTTAGAAGCTTTGTGGAAAGCTATTAGGAATGGTCTTGTGCTTTGTTCTCACTTTTACTTGGAATCAAACTTGTAAGCTTAATTCTCAATTTTAGCATTTCACGTGTAGTCATCATTAGCTTAAATCATTGTGTTTCTATGTTTATAAGTTATAGTTAAGCATAATTAAACAATAAAATAGTTAGCTTGTTCTTTAAAATTTATATTTACTAAAAATCTTATTTTAACAGTTAAATATAGCATAAGTGTAATTTTTAGTTTTATGTTGATAGTGTTGTTGTTTAATGTTTATTTAGCTTTAATATATGATATTATAAGTTCTGTAATCAAATTTATGGTCTTAATCTGTTAAAGTCTTTGAAAAGTTCCAAAACAGTCATATAAAGTATTGTTTGGATTTGCCTTGATAACTGATCTAGAGAGCATAGTTGTCAGGATCCCGATCCTGATCTTAGGATCTTACGATTTTACGATTCTACAAAGCAAAAACGATCCAGATCCTACGTAGGATCTTAAAAAGCTTAAGATCTTACAGGATCCCGATCTTAACCGTACGATCTTAAGATCTAATCCGATCCGATCTTACTTTTCTCGAACCGCAAACTATATAACCACAAATTTATGAGTTATCTTTTAATAGAATTAAGAAAATTACATGTGATTCTTTCTAAACATTCAATATTCATAATTTAGGATAATGTTTACATAAGACATTCATATAATTTTTTATTTATGATATATTGTAATTTGTAGATTTGAATAATATTATAAAGACTATTAAAAAATGACGTTGTAGTAGGATCTTAAGATCTCGATCCGATCTTACGATCACGATTTTGCAAAGACGAAAACGATCCTAAGTAAGATCCCGATCTTAACAACCCTGCTAGAGAGTGTTTGAGTTGTTGCTTGTTATTGGTTTGTGTCACTTAAGTGCCTAATATCTCAGTTTAACAAAGAAAACTAGTCCTAGTTTACTAAAAAGTCAAATTAGCTTCTAATCTCATATTGCCAGTTAACTGTTAGGATTTTTGATTACATAATCATCATTATAGCTTTAAAAGTTGTTAAGATTAGTTAAAACAATCTTATTATAGCTTAAAACAACATAATCAATCAATTAAAGTTAATTAAAATTCACTTAAGTCAACTTAGCTCATTAATTAAAAAAGTCAAAATATCACTTAAGCAGTTTTTGAATAAAATGAATAATTTTATATAGGATTCAATATTAAGATTTAGCTTAAATCCTTATGGGATATTAAAATTTAGCTGCTAAAATTAATTAGAAAAATAATAGTTCACTTCTAATCAGCTTATAAAGTGCTTATCTCTTAGCTTATTTCAACCACTGTTTCAAGAACATGCTCTGTGCACAGTTGAGATAGCTCATTTCACAAGCTCATCTAGAGCTCATCAGTTAACTTTAGCTTGTGAAATTTAGCTTTTTGAGTAGCCAACCTAGCTGTCTCAAGATACCAATGTTCATTTTTCACTTTGTAGCTTATTTGATAAGCCTGCTTATGGCTTATTGTTTTGTCCATTTTAACTAAGTACAAAAACCAATCAGTGTTTACCAGCTTTTTCATAAGCTCATATCAAGCTCTCTAGTGAACACTACAGTTAGAATTTTAGCTTTTTAAGAAGCTCAGTTGGTCAACTTGTTAGTCCAAGTGTTTATTTTCAATTCCTAGCTTATTATAGTGCTTAAATATTAGCTTAAAAGTGCCTAGTTAAAACAAAAGTGTCATGTGCATACCAGTTTATCTAAGTGCTTATTTAGAAGCTATTTAGTGCTTATTTCTTAGTAATCTTGCTTATTCAGTTGTTACACTAGCTTATTAGCAGTTACTTAGCTTATTTCAGTTTATCCTTTGCTTATTTTCTAGCTTATAAGTCATTTTAGCTTAATCTTGTTCTTATTCCAATTTTTTGTTCACTGTTGAGATAAATAAGCTCAAACTGAGCTTATTAGTGGTTTTCACAAAAAGTTGTAGTTTTAAAATTTGCTTATCTTAGTGTACTTAAGCAGTTTGTAAAGAAAAAAGTCCAAAAATAAAATAAAAAGCAAAAAAAGCCATTGCTGGGATTCGAACCCTGGCCACCCAGCTCACCACACACACACCATACCAACTGCCCTTGGGTCTTTGACTGGTATAGGTTTGCACAATTTAATACATAACCCTTCCTTGCCCATTTAAGCTTATACGAGCTTATTAGCTTATTTTCAGCTTATTTAATCTAGCTTTTTCAACTTTTGAATTTTTCTTAACTTTGTATTAGTATAAAGTAATTTATAAAAAAGTTTCAGATTTTTCTAAATAGTTTTAGTATTTTTAATCATTTATTTAGTCTAAATTAGTATTTAATTCATAATAAAAAATATAAAAGTCAAAAAAATATAATTCTTTTTTCTAAACTTTTCTTTTGTCATATAGTACGTAAGAAAATTGTTTTTACACTTGTAGGACTTTTATTTCAAAAATTTTACGTTTTTACTTGCGCACTTGCGTAATTTTTATACATAACGTACGTTTTCATTTTAAGTCACGTTTTTAGGTAATTTAAGTTTACGTTTTAATTAAAATAGTTTATTTAAGTTATTTTATTTTATAAATCAAGAAAAACATCATTGTAAAAATAGTGATAGCGTTTATTTAATATATTTTAGCTTTTTAATTTTCTTTAATTTGCATTTAAGCCCCTGTAATTCACAAAACTTTCTCTTTAGGTATAAATAACTCAAAATCCTTACTGATCACTATCCTTAGTGATTATTCGACATCTGTCTGTGTTAAACACCATTCATCCTCCGTGGGACTTAACGACCCAGGAATCCACTATATTCCTCTGATCTTAATTGCATTTGCTTTCTGAGCTGTTTTAAGTTTATTACGGTTGACTATTCACAAGTGGTCAGCTTGTGTGATTAAACTTGACTGTTCAGGAGCGGATCAACCATCTATTCCTATATCTATTTAAGCAGAGATTAAGACAAGCATAAACTAAGGTCCTAAAGCTGAAACAAGATCAAATCAAGCACTAACACAATCAAACATGAAGAAGAACATAAACATGAATATGGCAGTTTTGACAGAATCAACTCACTTGTAGTCCAACCAAATTTGGGCATTATAACAGTACCAAATCAAGAATAAAAACACCAAACTAAACCCAAATCATCATCAAGATCACCCCATATCCATCTCTGAACCAAAGATAATCAACAGTTTGACTTTTATTGACCAAGGACTTTGTGTATGTGAATGAATGAAATGAAATGTTAAACACTAAATAAGCTTACAACAGCTTATGTGAAGTGAATGAGCTTATTCCAATCTTAAAAACACCATTATTCAACATGAAAAACTGAAATGCAAGATTATAAAGAAACTTGGAATTTTATTAAAACTGAAAATAAGAGTACACTGAAATCTGAGATTACATAGAGCTTAAAAGGAAATGATTTTAAAATAATATCAAATCGAAACATAAAACATAAAACTTAATTAAAAGGAAATTAATGCACACTTTGTAGAGGATGCCAAGGGGTCTATTTATAGCTGGAATTCAGTCTTGGATCCTTGATTGGAAGAGCCTAGAATGCTATCCTCACCACACAAATCCTCCGAGTCACAATCACCAATCATTAGCCTCCAAATCACCCAATGATGTGTTGCGTCCAATGATGGAGCTCTGTTTA
Organism: Chrysanthemum makinoi; assembly: GCA_910596185.1. NCBI lineage: Eukaryota > Viridiplantae > Streptophyta > Magnoliopsida > Asterales > Asteraceae > Chrysanthemum > Chrysanthemum makinoi. The sequence continues at coordinate 235,604,363 of OU343220.1, read as the reverse complement.
GCCACGCTGGCATTATATCCCCGACAAGTCGGAGGGTCTAGAAGCTCATTGGGAAAGATGCTAGTACGAGGTTGTACTTGGGTAAACGGTGGTGGGTAAATGGAGGGTAAATGGCGTAAATGGTCTGGGGAAGATGGGTTGGGTAATTTTTTTATTATTCTTTGACTTGGTTATTATTGTTGGGCGGGTTGGGATAAAAGGTTGGACCGGGTATGGTTGGGATTGTTTTGGTGTTGGGCTCGGGGTGTATGGGCCTGGTTTGTTTTTGAGTTTGGTATTGGATTTGGACTTAACATTTGATCCGGCCTATATAAACAAGGACTATTCATGTAATTTGGAAAAGACCAAGGACCATTTGTGTATTTTGGGGAAAAGGAAGGGTGATTTTTGGGATAATGGGGATAAATGAGATGAGGGGTAGATTGGGTAAATATGGGATGGTGAAGGGTTAGAAGTGTAATTATAGGAAAGTTAAAGGGATGAAAGTGTAATTTGGGAAACTTGAGGGGTAATTGTGTGAACATGATAAAGTGAAGGACCAATAGTGACAACTCTTCCATTATGCTTAGAAATCAGTATTCTTGATTTTTGAAAACTTCGAATTCCACAAAATGAACCCGGATCGGCTTATTACACTCTTTCTCTCGTCTGCTCCGGTTTAGCAGATTTGGCTGATATTTGTGTGTTTTGTTATATCCGTACCTGCACATGCATAAACTCAAGAAAACAACAAATATTAGCAATAAACGGCTCTTTCTTGGTTATTTTGGGTCTATATTTGATAAAGAAATGATATGTGTTTTAGCACATATCACGCCTAAACTCTGGAAGGCGTCTCCCTTATTTTCTACACCAGACGCCCAAGAACCATCTCAAGACGACGTCCTTCATGAAGACAGACGGCGTCACTATTATCAACTGACGTTGTCCCAACGATGAATTGGCCCAAACGAAACCCTAAAGACAGCGACCTGACGGCGTCACCAGCAAAAGGCGACGCCGTCGCACTTGTAGATCTATATATAGAATTCGATTTTTCTGCATTTAGGGAGGTAGAATTTTGGAGAGCAAACCCTAATTCGTATGTAGTCCGACTTGGAAAATATTTTAGGGTTCCAAACCCTTTTCATAAGATAAGTTTGTTAATCCATCATATCATTATGTCTACCCTATGTTTAATTGTTTGTCTGTATGCTTGCTTATTTATCATGAGTAGCTAAATTACTATTGTGTTTGCTTAGATCTATGAAACCTAGTTGTTAATTTTTGTTAGGTTGTCTCTTGTCTTGATTGGTAGACGCTAGAGTAAGGAAAACTGGCTTCTTCTTTAATTGTTGCGAGCTTGAACGTCCTAAATAGCAAAAAGCTTGAGAGTGCACTTTAGCCACCTTTGTGTTTATTGCGTGAGTTGTAGCTTTAGGATAATAGAGTATTCGGGGGAGATACTACGGTACTTGGCGATCCTGGATAGTCTAGAGGAGAGTTACATTTCATATAACTAGGGAATTAGGCACCCCCTATGACCAAACGGAATACAACGCACCAATTAAGATGAAGATGTGACAATTCAACCGACTAATAAGAGATAACTAGAGAGTAAGAACATCTAAGTAAATACACTTTTAATCATCATAAGAGCACACTTAACAATACATAGCCTATCCTTTTCTTTTCATTAGTTTAATTAGTTATTAGTTTAAAGAATTAGTAGTTAAAATTGGTAGAAGTACCACCCCCAACTCATATACCTCAAGATATTTACCTTGCTTTCTAAAAAAACATAAAAAGAATCTCCCTCAACGTTACCTTTTCGTCATACATCTCTTCCTAGCATCTCTATTCCCTTATAGAACGATCAACTCCCTGGTCTTACCCATACTACACTACAACAATTAGGTACACTGCCTAGAGGGTTCTAAAGCTTGCTCATAGAAAAGGAAGTCTTTCGACCCCGAACCTGCTATCAAGCGTTCAAAAACGTTGTCTTTTTTATTTTGGGCTATTATGTGGTTTTTTGGCCGCCATTCGTTGGGCCTGCTAACGCTTACCAATACCTTTTTTTTATTGCTCAAGCATGCCACTCTTCTTATCTCTTATATTCAGGCAAACAAGCTTCAACCACGTGTGGTTTTTTTTGTTTAAATTGTAGTTATATTGAATTAATGTTTAATTTTACATTTTGAAATTTAGTGTTTTTGTTGTGGGCAATTGTCGTTATGATTTAATTTTTTTAGGCCATTGCAGACATCGTTGGCGCTAGTGAATCACGGATTTGTGGACCTGAATCATATAAGATGGTCAGCTTTATGAGTTTTTGCAGCGTAAGCTTCAAACACGTGTGCGTTTTTTAGTTTTTGAAATTTTGGTTATATTGAATTGGTGGTTAATTTTACACTCTGAAATTTAGTGTTTTTGTCGTGGCCAATTGTCGTTATGATTTTTATTTTTTTTGGCATTGCAGACATGGTTGGTGCCAATGAATCATGGATTTGTGGACCTGAATCATATAAGATAGTCGGCTTTATGAGTTTTTGCAGCGTAAGTACCTCTTCATTACCTAAATAAGAAACTTATCAGACCTTAAATAGTGCTTATGATGTTGTATCGTTAATTTTAGAACTTGTGAATGTTAAATAAGAAACTTATCAGACCTTTAATTAGTGCTTATGATGTTGTGTCGTTATTTTTAAATCTTGCGACTGTTTTCAACATTTAGCAAATCCAGAATGTTTAAAAACATAATTTAGCATGACGAAAACTAATATTTATTTATTACATATTCAGGAACGGTGGCAAGTCTGACTGACGAGTGCGTTACCAGGAAGTCTACGTATTGTATACGCTGCACATCAGAAAGGATATTCATCACCAATTTATTGACCGAAGAGCGAGAAAAGCTTGCGGTCCTATTGCTTGCAGACATGTATGGCACATTTTTTAGTGGATGTGATGCATGTTATGGTCAAAAGATTGCCAAGGGACAATTGAGCCTTCATATGGGTGACAACATGAATAGCGAGGAAATCATCCAGGTACCAAATCCAACCTTTTTTAGCTGGTATCAAAATATGTGATGCATCATATACTTGTGCAATTTAAAATAACCGAATAATAAGTGTTGAGAGTCAAAGCCGTCCATTTGATTCCATATTAAAAAAAAGTGTTCTTTTTTACCCTTTACACAACCTTTACAGTTACTTACAATTATCTGTACCATTGGAATAAATGAATCTTGCTTATGGATCCACTAAGATCATTTTTACTTTCCTTCAACTACTGACTAAAGCCGTTTGTGTATTTCATGATGTTGCAAAACATGTTCTTAGTGATTTAGATATTGGGCAAGTTGAACGGGCTGGGTAATGGTTAAATGGGTTTGGGTCAAAATGTGTTTAGCCGACTCGTAACATTTTATGTTTTTTTTTAGATTTATGTATGATTAACCAGAAGCAATAAATGATGCAAAACATGACAAGTCTATTTGGAAATGATAGACTTGAGCACCAGAAAGTTTAGTCTGCATAGAATGATCACGTCATATAGAATGATCATCCATTACTTTTTCATATCAAAATTCGCAATTTTTGGCAAAGAGAATAAGTGATTTTTGTTTAATGTTGCTTTTGCAGTACATACAGGTTTAAGAAGAACCTACTACACGTTATATAGAATGGTTTCATACCGATGGTTATGCCTCCTCCACGTAGCCTACTCCGGTATGTGCATTACAACACATAAGTTTTATTTAAGTCTACTTGAAACTCATGAAAATGATAATATGATGCCACACTTATAATGGTCTTAGTGATAGGTGTTTGTGGATCAGTCTATCCTGACCCAATCCACACTTAAACTTGAATTGTGCCAATGGCTGGAAAGCAAAATACCCTGTTTGTCGCTTGTTGTTTTTTGCTTTCTAAAATCTAGCTAATTTTTCTAGATAAATTACACGTCTCAAAGAAAGAATGCTTAGTTGATACTTAGGTTTATATTGGTCTAGGTACGGAAATAATAACTTCGCAGAATAAGTATTTTCGTAAAATAAAAATGTCGCAGAGAATATATGTATGTATCCAAATGGATCTACTGCGTACAGGTTCTTCTCTAGTTGTTACCATGTAACCATTGAAGTAAATGATCTCAATACACTTTTATGGTGGTTTAGATAATTGTCTATCTAGGAAAATTCAAGGGTAAAAAATTTAAGGGCTTACTCTATCTTTAGTGATTCAACTAATAAAAACAATATATGATGAAACTCAATGATTAGAACACATGCTAACAACTAATATGATTTTTTTTCTTCCATGTTGCATGATTCTATAAAAATTGAGAATTGATACTCACATCATATTTTTTGATACATGTATCATAATTTGTGCATTACAGTTTGTATCATACAATACTGTAATGCACAAATTGTGATGCATGCATAAAAAAAATATGATGTGAGTATCACCCCTATAAAAATTATATATTTATAATTCACATGGCCAATAAATCAACAATGCTTTCGATGTCACTAAAGTTTGAATAGTTATATCTGCTAAAGTAGATTTACGAAAGTTGCTACTTGACAGGTTGGTTTGTGCTACTGCCACACCCAATAGGAGTCCAATGAACAGTCAAACGCATAGTAACTAACGGTCGTTGGTTAACGACCGTTATCTACAAACGATCGTTATTTTTTTTTTCTTTTTTTTAAATACTTTTAAAAAAGTGAAAATGCGAAAAGAGTCCCTGAGATTTAACTTGCGTTGCAAAATAGGTCATGTAGGGACTAACGATGTAAAAAAATTACATAATTGGTCCTTCATGTTAGATGTTCGTTACACAAACAGTCCTACTGACGCCATTACTTAATGGTTGTTAAATAACGACATTCTATCCTTTTTAATTAAGAAGCTCTATATAAAACGTAACGCAACGAAGGCTTGATAACATACTTTTTTTGTAAATTCGCAACCGTTTAATTATATTGTTCACGCTTAAAATATTAAACATATCTAATAGGAACACACTTAGCTCGAACGTTAAATAATACTTTTATATGCAAACACACCGCTGCGAAGCGCAGGTTAAAAACCTTGTTAGTTAGCTATACGTAACTCTATCTTTAAGTTGACTATAAAATTCAATGTGACCAATTAGCTAGCTATACGTAACTCTATCTTTGTTGCTGTTGGTCCTTTCTGATGTTGCAAGCTTGCTGATGCTGCTTTGTTTATGTTGATGCTAATATTCCATAAATATTCTTAAAATCCATCTTGTGACATGGGCCTGAATAGAAGCCAAACGCAAAAGAGCAATTTGCATAAATGCAATATAAAGATACACAAAAATGTAAAAAATTTGAAAATTGTTTACAACTTCTCACATCGAATAAAAGTTTAAAATAAGCAAATTAAAAGCGTCAAAATTTATTTTGAGCCGTTATTATACATATTTGTGTTCGTTGATTATATATTATATCATCACCATTTTAATATATTTCACTTAAAGAACACGTAAAGATAGAGCAAGCTTATGGATGGACCAAATAGTAAACACTTGATGTGATAAAAGTGCAGAAATAGTAAAAAGAAAAGATAGCATAAACCTACATAAATGTTAAAACAATAAGAATAAAAGGAAGAGATCACTTGATGGTTTATGTGAAAATTGTAACGATCCTTTGTACCCCGTTGCATTTATACCATTTACCGCATGAACAAATATTAAATGTCCATAAATGTATACTATGAAATATGATGATAATGAAAGAAGTGATCCGCTGAGTTGATGGTTATGTCCATAGAAATGGTGATCTGATTGTTTTTAAAAAATAAATTTCATATTAAAGGAGAATGTATACAATTCTTGCTTAAGCACTAGGTTAAAGGTTATAATTAAACGTTCAAATGTTAGAAAAAAGAAATTCCGATGTGACGCACGGGTATTATGCTAGTTATAAGTTTGATTAAGGTTTATTAAATGTATTTTTTATTATAAAAAGAAAGTCTTAGTGTATTAATTAGACGTTATGCATTTGTTTATACATCAAAAAGTGCCCGGTAGATATCCATTAGAAAATTCCATTAAATAAAACAGACATATAGTTATTGATACGTTTGGAGTTGAACAAGCATATTATAATATCTTATATAGATGGAAAAGTAGTTCCAAAATTATCAAAGTCTTAACTGTTAATCAATTTGTTAACTCTTCATATTATTGGTCTATGGGTTGTGGTCATTGTTTTAATAGGCCCATTATGTGATAACATATACCTTTGGCAGTTATAACATATACCCTTGGCAGTTTGCTATTGTTTGTTGTTATGTTAGCTAAAGCAAGACGTACAACAATTATACACATCAATTATTAAAGTAGGATTGTTTCATCGTTCTTAGTAGGGGTCAAACCAAAAAAAAAAAAAAAAAAAAATGATTAGAAAAACATTAAATTAAGTGATGAATGAAGAACATCTTGAAATGATTCTTTATTATTGAGTTGCAAGACTGGTTTTTACATTATTTTATCATAATAATTATGTGTACTATAATTGTTCAAATCAATACTAACATGTGGTACAAGGGTATCCGCGTAATGCATCGGTGAGTATCCGATGATTATTTTTATGGTGATCAGATGTTTTTCATTTTAAACTTTCTTTATTTAATAACATGTACCAAATACTTTATAACGTAATAGATATATATTTTTCAAAAGTAAAAACGTCTAAATTATTAATAGTGTAAATAATTAAAACTTTTATTTTTAAAATTTTAGCATTAAATTAGTGGTTATAAGTTTAATGAGTTTTTCTTGGAAACAATTTTATTAAAATATATATCAGTATTGAAGAGGTTACTATATAGTTTAAATGAGACTTAAATTTCAAAATTTACATTAATTTTCTAATTTTCTTTTTATAGTAATTTTTTTGTCTTAAAATTTTAAGACTTCCTGTAACATATTTGATTTCACAAATACACTAAACCATAATCACAAGTAGGCGAATAAGATATTTTAGAGAGAGAAAGTGGGATATTCTAGAAAGAGAAACTTGTGGAATGTTAGATTCCCAATGAACATCCAACCCTCTACCTTGCAAGGTAGAGGGTATTTATATGTTACAAACTAAACGACCTCCTGACGGCCTGTGGATCAGGTATACAATGGGTAAAGACCCGTCATTCCTCCACGGTGTTGCACTAAACTAACTAATAAACTACTTAATAACATAAATAACGACAAGTCTACGAGCTAACTAAGGCTAGATGACATTTTGGGTGACCGACTCTTTACTTATGGAATTTCCAATTCCTAACAATCTCCCCCTAAGGGAGGTCACCCCATAAATTACATTGTGAATCCTAGCATTCTAATAAATCTTCAGTCTTGAGCTCGTAGACTTCTCTTTAACAAAGTATTCAAACTATGTGCATCTGTGGATATTACATCATTGAACAGCTGGAATGAATATTTCGTGGAGGTTGAAAGGCTGATCCACTATGATAACCTTTGAGCATTATAAGAGATCATCAGCCACAGTAAAGCTCAGCATCATACATTGAAGCAAGGTTGTCAGGATCGGGATCCTACCTAGGATCGTTTTCGGCTTCACAAGATCGTAATCGTAGGATCGGATCGGGATCGTAAGATCCTATGAAAATGTATATATTTTTGTATAAGGGTTGTAGTTTTGTACTTTTATATATTTTTATATAATATTTTATATTATAAACGACAATGGATAATAAAATAAAAAGTTATCAAGTACTGTAGTAGTAGAACATTAAGAAACATGAGCTTTTAGTAGAATCGGATCGTGTACGATCCTACGATCCTACGATCCTACACCGATCTTGCTCCACTTGAGATAAAAACATGGTCCTGTAGTAGGATCGGATCGTTTACTATCCTAGGCCGATCCTGATTAAATTAAGATCCTACTAAGATCCTGCTCGTTTTTTATATGTAGGATCGTAGGATCGTACGATCCTACGATCAGGATCGCGATTTTGACAACCTTGCATTGAAGTGTTGCCAGCATATGAAAAAGTGACATATTGGACCGACATGCTCACATTCTGGATCATGAAATCTTCTCATCAGAGTAGCGGAAGCTTTCGTTTATTCATGATATTGGCAGCAGCGAAGCAGAAGCATTGAGTGAAAATATGATAGTCATTGATGCACTAATCATGATTTCTTTCGAGATGAATGTGTTGAGTGAGCATGCGGCTATAGATTGACTGCTTCATTCTGATCAGCTGCAAACGTAGGGCGTACCTGCATAAAACATTTTGACTGCTTCATTCGTTGAATTGAGGTACACGGCCCACGGTTCCCCATTGATCAGTACAAGTACTGCCTGTAATCAGGTAAAGTTCCGAAGAATTTCCTTGACAGGGTTTCGCAGCTGCTCTAGCCGTTCTCAAACCGAAACGTCTCAAAGAAGACAACATCGAGTGAGTGAACCGCGAATAGAGATTCATTGTTTGATGAAAAGAGATTTGAAAAACAATCGTGTATTGCTCAATAGAAATTGTTTTTGCAATACAACGAAGGTTTTAATGAAAATCAATTATCAATCTTAAACACCTTTTGATTTGAAATATTCGTACACGGTCGAAGTGCTAAAGAAAAGAGTTTTTAAGCACAACGACCGGTGTTTCAAAGGTATCCGTCAATCCATATCCTGAACCAGGATTGATTCAAAAGATTGAATCGCCCCATTGTTTCTGTTCAGTTGTCACATGGTTGATCTATTGAATAGATCTCACATGCCACCTACTAGGAGCTTGTTTGATGTTGGCTCCAGAAGGCTTTCCATCTTCATTGTGAATATGTTTGCATATCACTCAGATGTTCTGGCAATACCTCAAGGATAATGCGTATGACTCAAGATATAATCTCTCTTTCCACATTGTGTGAAACAGAGAGTCTTCATTGAAAGTGTCCTAAGGAGATTTGTTGATGATCTCGTGGCTCTAGACTCAATTTGTGCATATTTGGATCCTATATCGGAGATTAGGGAGAGGGTCTCCTTCTTCAATATCAACAATCTCTAAGAGAAAGTCGATAGATAATGTCGGTTCCCCGTGAGAATGAAACAAGTCCTTTTAAGAGGAACTTGAGTGGTTTGGGAAGTTGAAGTGCGGTGCGTCACTGGGTCCATGACGTCTTTTCTTCAATACCGATGTTACCTTGGTAACCACCGGTAGCATATGAATTGAACCCGGTATCTACCCTAAGGTTGAATAATTGGAGGGCTATTTGTTTTCACCCTTTTCTCATTCAATTCTTTTTCATTCTTCACCCCTTCAAGCTTACCGAGACTTCATAACTAGAACCTTGTTGGGTTTATTCCATACTAGCTCAGTCTCGATGCACTCTTCCCATATTCTCATTTTTCTCCTTTTTTTCAATATACCTAAGGACTTCTACACTATCTAGTGGAATGTCCCTGGGTAGATCCCTCCGGTTCTGGCGGATCATGGGAACAAATTCCTAACCTTATCATCCTTATATCACCATACATAAATTAACGTTGGTAGGTCTATTTGGTGTTGTTCATCTTCAATTGGAACCAATTGAAAACCATTTGAAAATCAATCCAGATACTTATGATATATAATCAAAGCATTTTGTACCTGAGTTGTTTTTGATATTTTTAGAACAAGAGCTCCCCCTCAACATGTGCATCAAGTATTTGAAATCGTTTTGCACACGGAGGCAAGAGGAAGAATTAACTTCTTTGAATTCCATTTTCTAAAAGATATCAACATCACTTCCCTAATCAAATCAAGTAGATAAAGCATTTTGGGGAAGGATGAGGTTTTCATAAGTTTGCTCCCCCTCAATATGTGCCTCGAGGTTTGAAAGAGTTATGCACATACTAGAGGGAAAAAGGTTCTTAGAAACACATTAACGATCATACCGCCATACAGAAACCAAATGAGAGTCAATCAAGGTACTTAATGATGAACCATATAAAACTTTGTACCTTGAAGGTTTATTTTCGTTTTGAAATGCTCCCCCTTAATATATTCTTTGAGATTTGAAAAATAATTTAGCATATATGAGAGAACAGTATGCACATTGAAAAGGTCATCTTTTATCATCTTTCATATTTATATCACATTTTCTCCCCCGATCAAAAATTTCAAATCCTTTGAGATTTTGGATCTCAAGTGATTAAAATATGTATGAAACAAAACATTTGTTGGAGAAAAATGTGTCTGGTTTTATAAGATTGAAGTGGACAAGACTGAAGTTCCCTTTTTAAACATAAGGGAAACCACAATACACAACCTAGCACTATTACATACATTATAGTTGTTTATAGAATGTACACCACATATTACACATAAATAGTACAAAACAGAAACTACTTCCGGAAGATGACCTCACTCAGTTCTTTGAAGTAGTTTGTAGTATCACGAAGGCTACCACCAACAAAATTTTCAAGGCTGCGGAAGATCATTCGAGTCCTAATTCTTCGCCTGATTGCAGCAATGAAATCTTCACACCTCTTCAAGTCATCATCAGACCAGAATTTTGTTTTGTTCCATGGCTTCATATCAACTCTGATTTCTTTCACTCTAGAGTTCAACTCTTCTTCAACCATCTTGAGAGTACCATCACTGAATTTGTAGAGCTCGCACAATCTCATCAACATGCGAGTTCCATACCTGTCGTGGAAGAGGACGGCTCTGGAGGTGTCAAGCACTCTGTAGTCGTGACGAAATTCTTGTCCTTTGGTATCCCATTGTGGCCTTGTTAAATTGACTCGAGTCTGGTAGCTTTCTATCCCAAGCTGAAAGTCCTCAACCCGTTTTCGGATGACTAAGCCTCTAATCCAAAGATTGACAGTGGCAGATAGAGCTTTCTTTTCATGAACAGGTAGGTGTTCAAGGTGTCCTTGAAGATTCAGAAGATAGAGATCTTCAAAGTCATTTGGCAGGAGATGTTTAAAGTCATTTTCTTCAATAATATATTCTTTCAGGTCTACTCTTTTAAGAACGATCTTCTTCAAATACTCATAGCCATAGATTGGGAAGACCTCTACTCGAACAACACTTAAAATTCTCAGCTTGGATCGAACATCTTTGCGACTCCTTTTAGCTGCATGTCTCTCAATGTAGAATTTCTTCTTCTTGAACCACCAATGAGAGATTCCGTACGAAGCCTCGATGTCATATTCTTGTTCTTTTGTCAGCCCAATTGATCCGAACCATTTGTTCAAGACCCTGATCATAGTAGGTAGCAACTTTCATCTTTGAGATTGATAAGGCTAGTCTTCTTTCAGTAGAATGGCCACAAAGATAGTCTAGGTCATGGTTGAAGAAGAACTCACACTGAATAGTAATTTTCGGGTTCACCACGAAATAAGAGGCATGTTCACCTTGAATCGACTAATCTGTTCACTGACTTGATCATTCAGCATCTTATGGCATTCTTCCATCTGGTATTGGAGCTGATTGGCATCAGAGTGAAACACCTTGACAATTTCATAAGCTGGTCCTTAAAGATCCTTTGGAGTGATGGACGTGATTTTCTTCTGTTCACAAAACCACTTAATGAAGCTACCCATATCACCAGTGATGTGAAGGAGAGAGTCTTCATCTGGGGTTTCATAGTTGGTAGAGATTGTTGTAGCCCAGTTGTTGTCAGGGATCATCGAGTCAGACTCTGGGATAGACCATGAAGGTTCTAGAGTATGAGGTCTCTCCTCGATGATCCAGCTTTGAATTGTATCTCTTGAAGGTGCAACTCTGGATGTGTTAGTGCGATTACCTACCACGTATGAATCAAACCAATCATCTTTAGACGGCTTGGAAATATGCTTGGTGGAAGTATCATAATCATCTAATTCTGATTCTGTCATGACATGCGACACTTCATGAACCACTTGATCTTCAGGGATAGAGGAGACTGAAGAAGTGAACCTTGAATCAACCGTGGTCCAAGCTGCTGATTTATTCTGTGTTCCTTGATTTTTGGATGAACTGGGTTGATTGGGAGGCTTTGGTGGTGATGATGGTGGTGGTGGTGGAGGTGTAGAGGTTGTCTTAGAAGATCCACCAGCTCCAGAAGTTCCAGCACCCCCAATTGGAGGTGGAGGTGGAGGAGGATCTTTAGGACCTTTATGCAATGTCTCCAACACAATGGTCCTCCTTTTCTTCTTTGCTTCTCTTTCTCTAATGTCGATCAAAAACTGTTCATGATTGTCGTGCTTAATTGATTCTTCGAGAGCCTCAAATAGCTTCTTATGGACCTCATGCTTATGCTCGTCAACATCATACATTTTATCTGAAAGTACAACTCTCATATCTGCAATAGGTAGATCTTTGAACCGTCTAGCGAGTGGAGCTTCCATTGCCCACTCCACAGCATCCCTAACTTCGCCTTCAATGGCGTCTGCAACCCCTTCATCAAAGTTGAGGTGCTCCAACCTATAGACACGATCCACAAGGGCATCAACAGATTTTGGTAGTTGTCTTTCAAGAGCTTCAATTCTTTTCACTGCTTTGTCGAGCAATTTATCTAATGTAAGTATTTGAGTTGGTGATGCAGGTGGAGTTTCCATATCAGCAACTGTAACCACTGGTTCAAGGGGTAGATTCTTTGCAGATTCAGGTGGTGAAAGTGCAGTTTCATGAGCAGGTTTGGGAGGTGGAAGTGAGGCTGCAAGTGAAGATGCTGACATAGGTGGAATGGTTGATGTGTCTTGCTGAATATTGACAATAAACATGGATTGTGCATCCTCTTTATCATTATCCTGCTTAGAAGACTCAGTATCTATGGGTTTGTCATTTAAAAATTGATCACCGAAAGTGAAGTCTGTATCTAGGTTCTTTAATGAAGATAGAGAACTGGTAGACAGATTTGGTTCTTCCAAGGGCATAGTCTCATCAGATCTTGACTCAGGATTCTCCTGTGAGTTTTTATGTAACTTTTCTTCAACATTTTGTTCATATTGAGTATCACTTGAAGCAGGATTTTCTTCGTGTGCTACAGATGCTTCCTTTTCCAATTCAGATGGTTCTTGAGCTGATGAAGCTTCAACACTTCTTTTCTTCAGTTCGAATTGAGTGGTAGTTCTTGATGGTGAAGAGGAGAAGGTAAGGAGCATGTGAGCAGCTTGTTCTAACAATCCCTTTCCCCTTATCTTGTGTGATTGGTGTTGTTTGTCGAGGCAATTGATCAGGTTCTCTTAACACTACTCCTCCAACTGGAGCTCTCACATTATGACTTTCTAGGCTTTGCTGGATTCCAAGTTGCAGAGCAGCATCATCTTCATCAGTTAACCTTGTATTACCCCTCGAAACCTCAGTTTCCTTTTCCACTTTCTTCTTCTTACTTTTCTGCTTCTGGGATGTGGTGTCTGTATGTTGCGACTTTTCACGTCTCTTTTTAGGAAGAACAGATAGGGCCTGTGAGACTGAAGTGGACTTGGGAGCTTTGGGTTGTGGTGGAGTGGGTGAGACATTATCGGATGATCTGGAAGCTCTTTTCTTGTACAGTTTGAAATTATCCGACTTCTTAATACCGTCTGTGAGTAGAATATCAGGAATTGGCAATCCAAAGATCTCTTTATCCATACCTTTAGGAACATATCTAAGGTTACCCAGAATAAATTCATCCTCTGCATTATGTAGAGCTGATTCAATCCTGGGGTTGAAGTTGTGAGTCTGTTGCAAGTACTGGATAACAAGCTTTGAAAATCTGATGCTAGGAATCACAAGCTTGTTCATTTCTTTCGACCGAGCTTTATTCGAAAAGTTTGTTCTGTCAGATATGAATGTGTTCATTGACAACGAAAATTCTTCCCAAATACGTTCTGAGACATTCACATTCACCCCATTGACGATACCCTATAGGATTTGCAAGATGGGAATTCTCACTTTATCGAACCCGATGTTTTGCGGATAAGCACAAGTTGAGAACTGTTGTCATTGCTCTCCACGGTTGATACATGTGTCCGTGATGATGTCGAAGCCCTTGATATGGCAATCTGATATCCCAAACCAATTAGAAAGACTATTAGATCGTCAAGACTGGGTGGAGGTTCAGATCCTATGTTGGGGTTGCAGGGAGTGATTCCTAGAGCTTTGCTAAGAGTGTCAGAATTTATCTCAAATTCCCTATTATCTAGTTTGCATGAGTATTTAGCATGCGGATTTTGTTCCATTGAATGGTGTTCCAGAATTGTTGTATGTAAATGGTGGGAACTGTGCATTGCTTGGATAGGGCACCGAAGAAGTTTGTGTTTTTGAGGATATCAATAGACACTTTGAGGATAGGATTTTGTTGCAACTTTTGTAAGTCCACATAACAGTTACTTTTTCCAATTTCTTCCCATTGACTTTTAGGAAGGATTTCTTTGTTTGAGAGGACATTGGGTGGTGCAGAAGAAGTAATGTTCTTAGCTAAGGTTGTGTTTGCCATTGAAGATCTGAAGATAAATACAACCAACAACAATGATTGGGAACATGTTAGATTATAAATGGTTAGTTAGACAACATTGGATACACCCTTATGACATAAACACACAAACTTAGAAGCTTAGACAGGGTTCCCATAAGCATATTGAGATAGATTGAGTGGCATTAGCGAGTTTTTCAGGTTGAAGACTCCATTTGATACAGTTTTCACGAGACGAGTTGTTTTGGAATTAAAAAAATTAAAAAGCACATTTGCTAAGAAATAATGTCATGAAACAAGATACAAATGTAGAAATGACATAACAGTTTGTATGAAACAAGTTGTAATATTAAGTTGCTACAAGAGAATCCAAGTACAACTTGCTCACACAGAAATGTTATAGCAGGTCACAAAGAGTAAGTTGTCAATACAAGTTGCTACAGGAAATCCTGAATCAAGATTGTAAGCATGAGATTATCCTAGCAAGTTGCCTTAAAACATTTTAATAACCCTAGTCGCCGTATGAAAAATAAACCAATTAAGTCACTAATCATAAATGGACAAGTCGCTAAACAAGGCTAAATCGCTACATGAAAACTTACTAAGTCGCTAACTTGTAAAGACAAGTCGCCATCAACAGTAACATTGCCAAGTCGCTACAAATCAGTTCACTAAGTCGCTACAATTACTAAGTCGCTAACTTGTAAAGACAAGTCGCCATCAACAGTAATACTGCTAAGTCGCTACAGATTGGTTAACTAAGTCGCTAATATTACTAAGTCGCTAACTTGTACGCACTTAAGAGTAACAACTCGCCATGATGAATTTGTACACTAACTCGCTACCAAGAACATTACTAAGTCGCCATCAAGAACATATTTTACGCAACTGACAATCATCACCAACCAAACAATCATTCAACACCATTACATGGGCACACTTAACAAGCTATATAGAACGGTTACAAATAATCATCTAACACACTTGCAATCGACAAATAACATCAAACTCAACACATTCAGCGACACCCTAATGACGCAATACAAAAAACCATTAATACATTCCAATAACACCTAAACGACCATTATACACAAGAAAAATGATTCCATTAGAGCATATTCATTAGCAAACCTATGTGGGAATCAAGTGATACGAATCAAATGCTCGGTGGGATCTGTGTAAAAAGTTGTGTTAGTCTAGCATCTACGACATATAATTGAGAGCAGAGAGTGAAAGATGCAAATCATACCACTTCTAAGTCGCTAGCTTGAAATGTTAACGAGAGAGAAAGAGAGAAAATAAAGTTTTTAAGTTTTTGAAAAAGCAAAAAAAATGGTAAGTCGCTAGGGTAAGGAGAAGGGATTAAACAAGAATACCAAGTAGTCACTTTCGGTCCCTGTGGTTTAGTGAATGTTTAGCAACTCGCTATCAAAGAATTCTAACAAGTCGCTGATGTTTTTCAAAGCAAGTTGCTAACACAGTCATGGTAAGTTGCTATCTTATCATATTATGTATAGTAGACATTTACAGATAGCATACTAACACAGATAGAGATAAGCAAACTGACACAATGAACACTAACACAATGAGCACCATGAAACAAATAAGCATTCAATACATGGGTACGCAAAGATCACCACAAAGACAAGACAAGACAACAACCTGCAACTGAGCACACAACATAACCAGTAATGGCGCAGATATAAACAAGATATCTTGAAAAATTCTCCCCCTCAATCAATGTCACCAAAGAACATTGATTGACTTTAACCCACCTGTTTTAAAGTAAGAATATATCAATTGTTCGAACTTCATCTATGATCCCGTATCATTATTGAATGACATTTCTAGGACCGTAGATGTTATCGATAACAAAGAATATATCCTTTATTAGCTTGAGGTAAATGACTAAAATTATGAACTTAAAATAATGAAATATTTATAAGGTATTAAATGATTTTTTTTATAGAGATACTTGATTTGTACAGACTTTATAAGGCGAGTCTGATTCAAGATGAATAGGAGTCAAAGTACGAGGTACATCAATTCTGGCATGCTATAGCTCCTGAATGAGCTATATTCATTTCTGATGGAAACCAAGTCATGAAGTTCCTGATTAAATTGAGCATTGTACCTGAAAAGGACTGAGAGCACATTGTACTAGAAGCACATGTAGAATTGCAAATGGATGGGTTAGTGACATGAGTAATCTCACTATTGGATGTATCACAGTTTAATATAGACGAATCATTATTAGAGATCCCTTTAGGCTCAATATACTTGAAGAGTTTTCCTGTGGGCATCCACTTAAGGCAAGATCTAGGTATGTAAGTCCGTTTGGATCCTGTAAACTTAAATAATCTGCCAGTGGGAATCCATTTGAAGCAGCTACTAGTAGATTTGTATGTGTGCACTTCCCTGTTTTGACTATTGGTCCTTTTGTGATTAGTTTGTTTCTTAGGGGATTGATCAGTCAATTGATGTTTCTTATGAGAACTAGTCATACTTATAGTATTTCTGATCTTTGAGCTTTGAACATTAACCTGGGGTTTGAGATTCATCATATCGAACGGTAATGAAGTGACTGGTTTTGTCAAAACATCATTCTCATCAACTTGGGAGGCAAGCCTAGATTTCGATGATTTAACTCTTTGGTTCTAAAGGCATTAGGTCGCTTAACTATTGTATGTTTAGAGTGGTTCTGAACAGTTGACTTTCCCAAAGTTGATGGTTTTGCAAACTTAGTGTTCACCCTATTTCCAATAGATTTCCTAAGCTCATTTTTTAAGGCAACAATATTGAAGTTCTTATCCTGAATTTGGGCTTTGAGGTCATCAATGTCTTTCAACAAGATGTTAGACTGATTGATCAACTTGGAATTGGTCTCCTCTAAGTTCTTTCTTAATGACTCATTTTCTCTTAATAGGTTGTACACACATAGAGCTAGTTCAGCATTTCTAGTTTTAAGTGTATCACTCATCTCATGACAATCATACTTATGCACATCTGAGAGTAGTAACTTCAGATTGCATATGGTTGAGTCATTGTCCTGAATCAAGGTTTTTAATTGATTAATTTCAAAAAATTCTCGAAATTCTGGAAATTCCTGATTAATGCAAGATTTTTTAGCATAAAAGCTTTCATCCTTTTGTTGTATTTCAATTTCCAATGAAATACAATGTTTTTCAAGAATTGAGTATTGGTTTGAAAGTTCATCATATACCCTTTTTTCAATCATGTCATTAGCATTATTAGTTTTAGATTCAGGCTCAACCAAGATCGATTTCACAGTATTATGTTCAGAGTTAGAATCAAGTAGATCAGGTACATTAACATTTGAATTACATTGATCAGTTAAGGGTACCTTATCACATGAAAACTTTTCTGACTTTGACTCTGAGTCTTTGAGATCACATACCGTTGACTTCATCTTCCTTTATTGCAACTGAACTTCTACATTCGGTATCATTCATTGGTTCAACTGATCCATTGCATGACCTATCACAATCTTTCCATAGCATCACTTGACACCCATTCAATTCATTCAGCTTGTCATTCTCTTGGCTCCTTAATGTATATTTCTACATTACCCATAAGTTGAATAAAGGTGTTTCTGAACTCATGAATTTCCATTCCAGTGTGTTTCTTGAATGAAATTCCAATCATGTCATCATCAAAATTGAGGAATATTCCCGGATAAGTGGCTAAAATTGATTGAAGATTACTTGAAGAGCTGCATTAGATTTATCGATTGAGAACTTTTCTTTGGTAATTAGAAACCCCGGTTGTTCTAAGTTAAGTAACACAGTTCTTGTCAAGGTGGGAAAGTCCGGACGAAGAGAGCACTGCTTGTTCGATCCATGGTTGTAGATACAGATAGTTTGAGATCTTGATGAAGTAGTTGAAAGGGCTCAATGTTGCATTCCATTTGCTTTGCATCATTTGACAATATTATGAGTGACTCATCAGAATTGTTTTGATTATAAGTTCTTTGAATCATTCACTGTAGAGCATTCGGGAAGCGACTGTTTCATTATTAGCGGGTATCATAGAGTGCAAGTACTTTGGTGATTAAAGGATCAGTGATGTAAGACATTGTGTTGATGAATGTGTTAATGGATATTAGATATAAGTAACTTGCTTCACTTCACCAAGGTATTCAAAATCCAAGTCGCTAAGTACCAAGTTGCTAAGAATTTTAACAGCAAGTCGCTAAGCATCAAGTCGCTACGAATTTTGATGACAAGTAAGCCACGTACCAAGTCGCTAAGTAGGCAAGTCACTGAAGAACAACTCGCTAAGAATCAAGTCGCTAAGTTGTCAAGTCGCTAAATAGCAACTCTCTAGGCATCAAATAGCTAACACCAAGTCGCTAACAAACTTAACTACAAGTCGCTAACTTTCACCAAGTCGCTACCCGTAGTGGAGAATCCACTAAGTGTACTGTTTGTCGGCTTGTTTCAATAGAAAAGTCGCTACGCCTAAATCGCTAACAACATCAACTACAACTCGCTACCAATTTGCAAAGCAAGTCGCTAGCTAGAATAACACACCGTGGGTCAAGTCGCTAGCTAGAAAATCTTACAAACACCACTTTTCAAACCAAAAAACAACCCAACCACAATGATTCAAGCATACCAAATCAAAACCCATGCACATACAATGATTCTAAACACAAAACTACACCCAAAATTCAAACTTTAACACTAGAAATGATCCAAATGATGCAAAAACCACTAAACTTTCTCAAACTCTAAAACCATCTAAAAATCACTAGAAATCCAAGGATATGTAAGAGATGATCAAACCATGGCTCTTGATACCATTTGTAACATATTGGATTTCACAAACACACTAAACCATAATCACAAGTAGGCGAATAAGATATTTTAGAGAGAGAAAGTGGGATATTCTAGAAAGAGAAACTCGTGGAATGTTAGATTCCCAATGAACATCCAACCCTCTACCTTGCAAGGTAGAGGGTATTTATAGGTTACAAACTAAACGACCTCCTGAAGGCCTGTGGATCAGGTATACAATGGGTAAAGACCCGTCCTTCCTCCACGGTGTTGCACTAAACTAACTAATAAACTACTTAATAACATAAATAACGACAAGTCTACGAGCTAACTAAGGCTAGACGACATTTGGGGTGACCGACTCTTTACTTATGGAATTTCCAATTCCTAACACTTCCTCTTATAGGAAGTCCCAAATCCTTTATAATGTAACTAAAAAGGTCCCTGCGCAATGTGGCGGCAGGTACCCAGTGACTA
The DNA here is from genome assembly GCA_910596185.1 of Chrysanthemum makinoi. Taxonomy (NCBI): domain Eukaryota; kingdom Viridiplantae; phylum Streptophyta; class Magnoliopsida; order Asterales; family Asteraceae; genus Chrysanthemum; species Chrysanthemum makinoi. The sequence goes on along the minus strand of OU343220.1, from coordinate 235,584,669 downwards.
TTTTTGTGACGAGCAAATGTTTTTTATTTCAAACCTTACTTATTTAGTATGTCCCAAATACTTTATAACGTAGTAGATATATGTTTTTTTTTAAAGTAGAACGTCTAAATTATTAATAGTGTAAATAGTTAGCACTTTTAATTTTCAGAATTTAACATTAGATTGGCGGTTATAAGTGTAAGAGTTTTTCTTACAAACAAGTCTATCAAAATAGAGATATTAGGATTTGGTAAATCCAGTTATTAAAGTGTCGGTCACCTCAAGTATATGTAATCGTTAGAAAGCTCGTAGTCGTAGTTATTTAATGTTTGGTAGTATTTAGTTAAGTAATACCGTGGAGGACGGACGGGTCTTTACCCACTGTATGCCTGATCCACAGCCTATAGGTGGCGTTTATGTAAGATACTATAAATACCCTCTACCTCCCAAGGTAGAGGGTTGTAGCTCATAATAATACTTTTACTTTCTCTCACTAAGTTCCCAAACCTCTAAACTTTCTATCTATAAAAACCACATAGTGTATGCCTATATTTGATCATAGTTTGATGTGTTTGTGAAATCCAATATATTACAAATGGTATCAGAGCCATGGTTTGATCATCTCTCTTACATGTTCTTGGATTTCTAGTGGTTTTATATGGTTTTTGGGTTTGAAAAAGTTTAGTGGTATTTGCATCATTTGGACCATTTCTTGTGTTAAAGTTTGGATTTTGATTGTACTTTTGTGTTTAGGATCATCATAAGTGTTTAGGTTTTGATTTGGAAGGCTTGAATCATTGTGGTTGGACTGTTTTTGGATTTAAAAGAGGCATTTTAGTAAAGTTTAAAAGAAGCGATTTGAGTCTCGGTAAAGTATTTCAGTTGAGCTATTTGTCCTTGTTTGGAAGCGATTTGTATGCATACAAATCACTTATTTAAGCGATTTGTCCGGGTAGTGGTTGTACTTGTGCGACTTATTCGGAGTAGCGATTTGTCACTTATCAGCGATTTGCTTATTTAAGCGAGTTGTGACTTTAAGCGACTTGTGTTGTTTAAGCGATTTGTCATTTCTTCAGCGACTTGCTTATTGAAGCGAGTTGTAAGTTTAATCGACTTGTCTTGGTTATGCGATTTGTCTTGGTTAAACGACTTGTCTTGGTTTAAGCGATTTGTATTGGTAAGCGACTTGCTTATTGAAGCGAGTTATTTGTTGAAGCGATTTGTTAGTTGATGCGACTTGTCACTTTTGAGCGATTTGTGGTGCGTGCGATTTGTCTTGTTGAGCGATTTCTCTCTTGTGACTTAGTGCTTTTCTTCTTGATTACATTCTACGGTTTTCTCTTGATTTAGTAAAATCCCGTGAAAGAATCTATTTCCGGTTTAATCCAAGAGTTTTAAAATTCCGTGAAATCTGTAATCATGTCTACCAACGTACCTACAATCATCTCTTCTTTGAGGGCTTCAAGCAAATTGGATCGAGATACTCGTCCACCTATGCTTGACGTAACCGACTATGACTCATGGGCTCAACGAATTAGATTGTACTGTTTGGGAAAGGAAAATGGGGTCAATATTCTCAAGTCAATTGATGAAGGACCTTATCAGATTGAGACTACAAGAGACACACTTGAAACAGCTGCAGATGGAACAGTGATCTTAGGTTTGGACAGACCAAAGACATATGATGAGCTCAATGATAAGGAGAAAAAGAGATACGATGCTGATATCAGGGCTTCAAACATTATACTTCGTGGTCTTTCGAAGATATCTACAAGCTGATCAATCACAACACTGAAGCCAAGGCGGTTTGGGATAATGTTAAGATGCTTCTCTCGGGTTCTGAATTAACTAAGGAAGACAGAGAATCACAACTGTATGATGAATTTGAGCACTTTAAGATGAAACCAGGAGAAAGTGTCAATGAATATTATGTGAGGTTCCACAAGCTTGTGAATGACATGAGGAATATCAAAATGACCATGCCAAATATTCAGCTGAACTCAAAGTTTGTGAACAACATGAATCCCGAATGGCAAAAATTTGTCACCTCTGTGAAGCTAACCAAAGGATTAAAGAACACCAACTATGACCAGCTGTATGCCTTCCTACTGCAGAATGAGAAGCATGCTATGTTTGAACGAATGATTCTTGAAAAGTTCAAATCTAATCAGGGAGAAGCAAGCTCATCATATGATTCAACAACATTCTACACCAATGTAGGGATTACTACCAAAGCCTCACAAGTCATACCTACTGGAAACGGTAATCACAAACTCATTCCCGATCCGAGGTTCAAGCAACGATCGCTGATCATGGAACACTTCATTAATCAACTGGCTCTTATGGTTAAACAAAACTTGACCCTTACTCCACATACTAACAGCCTTTACACTAACAATGAAATCAGAACTGCATCCAATCTACACAATCATGCTATTGTCAGAGATGGAAAGGTTATGGTGCAACCAGTTCAAGGAAGGCAGTATGAACAAGGAAGAGGTGGAGTTGGTGGAGGGTATGTGGCTAATCAGAATCGTGGTAGGAATGCAAATCAAGGACAAGCAAAGCCAATCAAGTGCTACAATTGTGGTGGTGATGGACACATTGCAAGGAACTGCACATCTCCAAAACGCCCTCAAAATGCAGAATATTTCAGGGACAAGATGCTGCTGGTGCAAGCTCGGGACGATGGTGCGGTTTGGATGAAGAAGTTGTTGTTTCTTCTTTGGGGAAATGCCAAAACCTATGATGCTGATGTGGATGAGCAGCCAATTCAAGAAATTGGTCACAATCATCAAAATGCCTTTCAAGTAGCCGACTGTGATGCATTTGACTCTGATGTCGATGATGAACCTATTGCCCAGACAATCTTCATGGTTAGCATTTCACCAATGGTCTCTCCAAATGTCTCATCACCACAACAGGTTGGTCCATCCAAAGAATCAATCATCTCAGAGGTATTAAAACTATACGATGAGGTGGATGAGCAAAAGATACATAACGAAGTATAATCTCTTGAAACTTTTGAATCAGATATTGATAATGAGGGTAATAGTAATATTGTCCCATATGATCAATATGTGACACAAAGTGAAAGTGAGATTGTACCAAGTAATGTATATTCTGCAGTCAATGATGACTATGTTTTTGATGAATACACGCATGTGCCCCGATGATTCTTATCTCTTAGGAATGCCTATAAAGAAACAAGTTGCTATTTATGAACAACGTGCTAAGTTTGAGTTAACTACCCGTGGCGAGAAATGGATGACCAAATGCGTGCAATTATTAGAAAAAGTAATTTTAGGGAAGAAATATTAAAACAAGAGCTAGATTCCTTAAAAGAAAAGCTTTCTGAAACTGTTAAGCAAAAGCAAGAACTTCAAGATAATGTTAAAGTGCTTAAACAAGAATTTAATGCTAAGGAATCAAAACTTTTGAATGATTTTTCCAATCTAAAAACTTTGAAAAACAAGCTTGAAAATAAGTTGTACGTACAAGGGAATACCATTCAGAATGCTCACATGATCACTAAGCACAGAGTTTTAAGCGATAAGCATAGTATTCCCCTCGTTAAGAAACCGAGTCCTAAGTATGGTAAAATGGCTAGAGAGGCTCAGAAGGTAATCTATGATGGCATTGAAATCCTTAAACCTAGGTAGAAACCTAGTTGCGCTGAGTGCACTGAGGAAGATATGCAATTAGAAGAAGCCTCTAGGGAGAAAATGGATAAGAAGCTAAAAGATCCTGAGTGTAAAAGGAAAAACATAACGATCAAACCCCATTATTACACTAAAGAAAATTGGATCTCCCTGAACATGTTTAAGCCTCAAACTCAATTAACCCCAAAACAAATTTTTTGGAAGAAAGATATGGATAAGCAAAAAGCTAAAGTACTTGTTGAAACAAACACTCCCTTTAGGAAAGTGCTGCACTGTGTATCCTCCGAATACACCAATGCATTTAGTTCCTAGAACTATTTCCACTAATAGTAAGACCTTAATCAGCCTGTATGCTGTGTATCAACTATTCGTTGATTTTGAGAAGACATGTAAGAAGAGAATCACACCTACAAGGATAACTGAAGGGGAAAGGGGTTTTGAGCAAACTAAAGAATGTTATTTCATTGAGGTCATGCCTTTATTTAGACAATTAAAAGGTCAATTTGAGAGTCTCCAAAAAGGGATTAACTCATATATCAAAGAAATGGAAAAGGAATTTGATGCAATGATAGTTGGGTCAATGATTATGAACGGGAACTCAAATATAATGAAATTGAAAGGAAGAATCTGCATATCTTAAATGAGAACTTAGTATTAAGTTGTGTGGCTCAAGATGTGTTTTATACTTTTACTAAGCACTCTATTACTGCTTCTCAATTTCATGAATTAAATGTTGCTTTGAAAGTTTCCCATGATCGTGTCATTGAGCTTGAAAACAAAAACTCAGAACTAAATGAGAAAATTGATAAGGATGCTCACGATAATTTGGTAAAACATTTTTCTAAGCTAGAAGTTGAACATTTTGATTTGCAACTAAAATATCAACATCTCAAAGAAAATGTCAAAACCTCAAACATCAAGACATGCTCAAATGTTCCAGAGTTTGATGCACTTTTTGAAATAAACAAACGTGACGAACATATTCAAGCTCATTGTAACACGATCAGAAAATTGAAAGCCCAAATTTCACAATTAAAGGGTGAAAAGAACAACGTGGCTGGCTCCCAAATGCCTCCTCCTTTAGATTCTCGGTGTTCTCAAACTTTTCATCTTCAAAACTTGGTTAATGTTTTACAAAAGGAAAATGAGAGTTTTCTAGAAGAAAATGAAAAAGTTAAACGACACTTTAAAGAGTTATATGATTCAATGAAAGTCACTCGTGACAAGAACAACGAAAAATAACATCTTTACAAAAGGAAATTGAGAATCAGGAGTCGAAAAGTGAAAATGCCACTTGTCTTTGATGAGAATGTTGCATCAAAGTCATCTGAGACTCCAAATATCTGTGATCATAAATACATTCCTCCTCATCTTAGAAATAACGAACTTGTGTTTCATAACTATTTCGGTCACCTTAAGGATAGTTTAGAATGTCTCCGTGAGATTGTAGAAGAAGATTTCATAAATAAGCCACTTGATAGAGAAATTAGGTTTGCTTGCATTCAGGCCAAACGATCTCAGGAGCTGTTAGAATGTTTAAGAGCAACATGTCCTAAATCCTTATGTGAGAAAGATAAAGCTGTGATGCCTTGTTCTATGCCTAGTGCCAAGTATGCAACACATTCTATGCCCAGTATTAAGAAAGTGAACTCTAAAGTGCCTTCAAGTAGTTCAGATCCAAGCACTTCTAGTTCAGGAATGCAAAAGGTAGCCCAACCAACTAATGTTCCCATAATTCCCTCTACAGAGGTAATAAGTGACACAAAAGCAGTGGGTCAAAGCCTCGGGCAATACAAAACAAGATAGGACCTCGCACGCTAAGAATGTGCAATGGAAGAGAGTAGAAGACCACCCTAGGAACATTAAGTTTGAGTTGAATAAAACTAATCGTGTTGATTCTAGTATTAGCTATAAGCGCATCTTTGTAATTAATTCAATTACGCTACTATCGCAAAACATGTAATGATGCTTGCTTGGTTTCTGTTACTAATCATGAATGTGGTGTGAATGATTTGATTAATGATGTTAAATGCCCAGTTAAAATTGTTAATGCCAAAAATCAAGCTAAGAAGGCTAGAAATCAATGGCGAAAGAAGGTTAGAAAACATTGGAAACCAACAGGAAGGAAATTTAGTACTATAGGTTATCAATGGATACCTACTGGCCGCAAATTTAATCTTAATGAGTTGTGCCCTAAATTTTCTAAGTCAATGCCCATTAGAAAATGGATGCCTACTGGTAGAACTATTCCTTTAAAAAGTGACATACTTTGAATAGGTCAAATACGGTCCATTCTTGCATGGGGATCACAATTATCCAGTTATCCATTCTTGTATGTGTTCAACTGCAGATCGTTCAAATCATTATGTGGTACCTAGACTCGACCGCTGTTCCAAGCATATGACTGGAGATCGCCATGCTCATGAACCGTGAGTAAATTCATCTGGATTAGATTGGGTCGAACGACCATTTTGGTACAATTATGGGTTATGGAGACTATGTTGTTGGTGAAAGTGTAATCTCCAGGGTATATTATGTTGAAGGTCTTGGTCATAACTTGTTCTCTATTGGTCAATTATGTGATTCCGATCTAGAAGTGGCTTTTAGAAAACATACTTGTTTCGTTAGAGAACTTGATGGTGTTGAATTGTTAAGAGGAACTCGTGGTTCAAACCTATACATCATCTCTATCGAAGACATGATGAAGTCTTCTCCAATCTGCTTGTTGTCAAAGGCTTCAAAAACAAAGTCATGGTTATGGCATCGTCGTCTCAATCACTTGAACTTTGGCACCATTAATAATCTTTCCAGAAAGGATCTTGTAAGAGGCTTACCCAGATTAAAGTATGAAAAAGATCATCGTTGTTTAGCATGCTAATTGGGAAAAAACAAGAAATATGCCTACAAACCCAAACCCACAAACTCAGTAATGGAAGTTCTTCATACCCTTCATATGGATTTGTGCGGACCAATGAAAGTGCAAACGATAAATGGGAAGAAATATATTTTAGTCGTTGTTGATGACTACTCTCGATTTAATTGGGTAAAGTTTTTGAGGACAAAGGATGAAACTCCAGATGTCATCATCAAACTTATCAAGCGACTTTCGGGTTCGACTCAACAATATTTGTTAGAATTGTTCGAGCACAGACAATGGTACGAATTTGTTAACAAAGACTTAAGTCAATTTTTTGAAAGTGTTGGAATCAGTCATCAAAGAAGTGTTCCACGAACTCCTCAACAGAACGGTGTATTTGAAAGACGAAATCGAACTCTTGTGGAAGCCGCAAGAACAATGCTAATTTATTCAAAGGTTCTAATGTTTCTTTGGGATGAAGCCATTGCCACTGCTTGCTACACCCAAAATCGTTCTCTTAATCACACCTCTCATGGAAAAACTCCATACGAACTTTTCCATAAACGAAAACCTGATCTCTCCTACCTTCGTGTGTTCAATGCTTTGTGCTATCCAACGAATGACGGTCAAGATTTAGGTAAATTAAGAGCTAAGGCGGACATTGGAGTTTTGTAGGTTATGCATCAAACAAGAAAGGTTACCGAATCTACAACAAAAGAACTCGAGATATCATGGAAATGATTCACGTCACGTTTGATGAGCTGTCCGGGCAAATGGCTCCAGGACAATTAAGTTCTGGACCCGCATCACAACCTTCATTAAGTAGTCCTATTAGTTATTCTCTTATACAAAATCTCTCACCATCAACTCCTTATGTACCTTCTTCTATCTACTGGATTCAGCAAAGGAGCAGTTGATCCGACATTGTTCACCAGAAAGTCAGGCAAACATTTAATTCACGTTCAAATCTATGTTGATGATATTATTTTTGCCTCGACTGACCCCAATGAATGTGACCGTTTTTCTAAGGAGATGGGCTCCAAATTTCAAATGTCGATGATGGGATAAATGTCATTTTTCTTGGGATTACAAATTTCACAAAGTCCCGGAGGCATTTTTATCAATCAATCTAAATATGCAAATGAGATTTTAAAGAAATTTGGATTTGATTCTTGTGACTCTGTTGACACTTCCATGATCGAGCGTACTAAACTGGATGAGGACCACTATGGGATCATGGTAGATCAAACGAAATACCGTAGTATGATTGGATCCCTGATGTACCTCACGGCCCGATGGGCACGATATTACGTTTCTTTGTATGCATGTGTGCTAGATACCAAAAAGCACCATGAAGCGGTTAAACGGTTAAACGATTTCAAAAAGCACCTTGAAGCGGTTAAACGGGTCTTTCGGTATCTCCAAGGAACCATCAATATGGGACTTTGGTACCCGAAGGACACCGATATGTCACTAACGACCTACATGAGATCTTTGATCATGCGGATGTCAAGATACACGTCGAAGCACGTCGGAGGTGCTCGATTTTTTTGGGTGATAAGCTTGTGAAGTGGTCTTCAAAGAAACACATGAGTACATCTATATCCTCTCGGTGAATACATAGCCATGTCATCTTGTTGTGCTAAAATCATATGGATGAGATCCCAATTATCTGACTATGACTTTGAATTCAACAAAATCCCTCTGTATTGTGATAACAAAAGTGCCATTGCTCTCTCTTGCAACAACGTTCAACATTCAAGAGCAAAGCACATCGACATTCGACATCATTTCATCAGGGAGCAAGTGGAGAACGGTGTGGTGGAACTCTATTTTGTGAGGACTGAATACCAGTTAACAGACATCTTCACCAAAGCTCTTCCTAGAGAACGTTTTTGAGTTTATCCTCCCACGACTTAGTCTAAAGAGTCTACAACCGGAAACACTTAAACGTCTTCTAGAGGAAGAAGAGGAGTAAAAGGTTTTTCTTCATCCATCTCTGGTAAATATTTATTCAAAAAAAAAAAAAAAATTGCTGTCATTTTTGTCATGTTTTTCTTGATTCGATAATATCTACGGTCTTTATCTTTGTCATTCAAAGAGTGACACGGGTCTTTAGATGTTGTTCGAATGTACATAAATCTTTAAAATAATTGTTAGGAATTAGAAAATTCTATGTTAAAGTGTCGGTCACCCCAATTATAAGTCTAGCATATGTTAGCTCGTAGACGTGTCGTTTGTTACATTATTAAGTAGTTTATTTGTTAGTTTGTAGCGTAGTTTAGTTTAGTGCAACACCGTGGAGGAAGGACGGGTCTTTACCCACTGTATCCCTGATCCACATGCCGATAGGAGGTCGTGTATTTGTAAGTATAAATACCCCTTCCATCCATGGAAGGGGTGGTGCTTTTCAATCTAATACTCTACAATTTGTGAAGTAACTCTCTACCAAGAAAACACCCAACTCTCTAACTTTCTCTCTCTAATGGCAAACATGTATTTTGATCATCCAAGACCACCCGAATCATCAACACAATAAAAATAATGATCCTACAATTGGTACCAGAGCCAGGTTGTTGTGTTTTGATGATTTCTTGTGGTTTTGATTCGTGTTTGAAGCTGTTTTTGTGTATTCGTATGGTCGGAACATTGTTATGGGTAAACTGTTTTTACAAACAAGCTTTATGTGTTTTTGTTTGGTCAAAATGGTCTTATGGTCATACCAGTTTTAATCTGTTATGGTTCTTTTAGAATCTTGTTTCTATCAGTCTTGTTATGCATATTTTGTTGTCAATATGGTCATATATTTGTGGTCTTAATGGTTTTCTGGTATCTTTTCATGGTCAAAACGATTAAAAGTTTCATCTTTTATGCAACTTTTAAGGCTTATTTGAAGATGAACGGAAAAGTAACGGAAAACTCATCGAAAAACATAAAAAATCTTGCTAGCGATTTGACACAAATGACCGGATGCATGGCACCTCTTATAGCGACTTGTCTTTACAAGTCGCTACGATTTAACCTAGCGACTTGGTCGCGGCGAGTTAGCCTAGCGACTTGGTCGTGGCGAGTTAGCCTAGCGACTTGGCCGTGGCGAGTTAGCCTAGCGACTTGGCGTGGCGAGTTAGCCTAGCGACTTGGCCGTGTGCGAGTTAGCCTAGCGACTGGCCGCGTGGCGAGTTGGCCGTGGCGACTTGGTGGCGACTTGCGAAAGAAAGGTAGAAGAAGATATTGACCAAGACCTCAACAACAATTTATAAACCACAACAAGACTCGACCACATATACATTATACCAAAATACTACTCGTGACTTCAGGAATATCAAACCATCATCAGTCCATCATCGTGTTGCAAATATATCTAAACAGATTCAATCCCATCTCATATCAAACTAAACCTAGACTCTCAAGATCTCATATTGGTCGTGACTTTTAAGACCTTGAAGATCCAAGTACACGACTCCATCCATCACAGAACTCAAAGTCAAAAAGATTAAAATGAGAGTTTGTGTGATCTCAGTTTCGAATGTGTGTAAGGCTCGTCAATGCACATAGATATTAATAATCTACACACAACCTTCGAATACTTCATTGATCTAAAATCTGAAACCCAAAATGAAAATCATAGATCTCAGTTTTCCGTGTACTCAATGAAACATCAAGACTCTGAAGGTCTCTACACGAACCTCATCAGCGATCTCAAGCAACAACTTCGAATGAAAAACAAAAAAAAAAAAAAAAAAAGGTTAACATCTTCGATTATTTCAAGGACCTCGATTCTTTTACTTTTTGCTTATCAAGCTCATAACTAAACCTCTATGGTCACCATACGAAAGATAAAAAGAACTCCTCACTGATCCATTTTGAAGCATAGCTTCATTTTTATGTTCGAACCTTTTAAGATCAAACAAAAACCATTCGGTTTTCATTCGAGTCTCATGTTCGTTTAAGTCAAGACTATACAAAGAATACTTACCTGAAACCTTGGGTGACCTCATGCCGTGACATTACCATCCCTGTGGCTCTTATCGACTCATACCATCCCTGTGGTTGAGTGATACTTAAGGTTTGGTTTTAACCAATTGATGAAGTGTGTGTAATAAAGTTTATTGATGAGTGAAACTTTGGTTTCAGAATGACATACAACTGATGGTGGCTTATCTAATGTTATACGAATAATTATTTTGGACTTGAGATGAAATGAGATAGAGGGAGGCGGATTTATTTGTGTGAGTTGTTAGGGTTTGTTGAGGGAATTGGTTTTCTGAAGAAAGGGGCGGATATTAGGGTAGGATTTATGATTTGTGTGCTTCTTATATCCGTATTCTTAGGGCAAGCAGGATTATCTTTGTGGGCCGTGTTATTACTTACGTGACTGGGCTGCACCTATGAATAAAATGGATCACCACATGCTTCTTATTACTCACGTGATTGGGCCTTGTTATTACCAACACGTTTTTGAAAACTCTGATCACCACAATTTTAACGTATGGAGTTAGCTTTTATTATGATACATTATGGTGATCTTTGGGTTGTAAGGAGTTAGCTTTTGTTATAATGTTATGGTGATCTTTGGGTTGGATTTAATATGTTGGCTTAAGTTCCCTTGGGCTGCTGTGAGTTGGATCACGTCTGGACTTTATGAGCTTGTTAAAGGGAATCATTGGAATGGACTTTGTCTTGAAGCATGTAGAGATAAGAATTAGTATCGCATTTGTGATCAATTTTGCTAAACGGATTTGTACAATAAGATGCTTAGGTTTTGGATTAGAGCTATTGAGATTGGGAATTATTCGGATCACTTTGGTGAGATGATTTTTTTTGTCACTTTACTTGGAATAGGTTTGGCGAGATGTGCAAATATTTGAATGGATTAATCACATTTAGGGCTTATGTGAAAATTGATTGAACCTGGATTATTGTGACCATCATATGTGATTTGGACTGGACGTGGTGTTAAGATGTTGTGCTAATATTTTTGATGATGAGACTTGTGATAATGAGACCGAGTTATGTGATTTATCGATGAGATTCAATGGGTTACGTGGTTTGATACATTGGCTTATACATTTTCACGGAAGGATACTTAATGTCACGGCTTGGCTTGAATGGAACTTTGTTGACTACGGGGTTGTTTGTACGGTATTTCTTATTTGGCTTTGCAGTAAGGTTTTCCGGGCGTGTTTACTTATTTCGTCTTCTTTCGTTCTACCATTCCGCGAAGATGACTTGTTCGGGCTTTTATAGAGTGTGATAAAGACTTGGCTATTTAGTTACGTTTGTGATTCTTTCTCGCTTAACAACGCTTGCTATCACTTGATGTCTCATTTTTTGGGAATGTCAAGAGGTTTTGTACATTGGGTACACCGTTTCTTCTTCACAAGGATTAGTACAAGGTTAAGTAACAAATCTGGGAAATTCTACTTCATGAACAAGTTTGGTATATCGGGTTTACTTCTCCATGTGGTCATTACAATAGCCGAAAGATTGCGTGATTGATGTGTTTTACAAAGTGTTGATTGGATGGTTGATGTTGTTGATGATGTTGGATAATGGACCGTTGATGAACCGCATGTTCCCTAAAACAGATATTCTCGAAACCAAAGTCGTCGTAACACATCTCAAGCGACATTGTTTACGGTTTTGTCTTGATTTTGTAAAATCCGCGAAAGAACCTATTTCTCGGTTTAAATCATAGACTTGTAAAATCCCGTGACAATGGAAACATCACCGTATTAGTAAAGTGCATTTCCGGATCTATCTTACGGTTTATTCTTAGTTTTGTAAAATCCTGCGAAAGAAACTATTTCTCGGTTTAAACCATAGAGTTGTAAAATCCGTAATGATGGAACCATCTTGGAGAAGAGAAAGTGTAATTTTGGATCTTACTTGATGCTGATGCTACGGTTTCTGCTTCAATGAAGGGATAAAAGGGTGTACTTCATGAATTGGGTGTGTGTTTGAGTTGTCTTCATGGCAGTTTGGTTATTACATGGTTTTACGGGGTTATGTGCTTATACCATGGTCGGGATGAAACCATTATCAAAGTTCACTTTTAAGATCAAAGGAGGCTAGATTTGAGCTTTTAACAAGATGTGACAACGGGGTTAATTCACTATTATTTATTTGAGGTTGAAGTGAAATATCACGGGCGAGTGTACTTAGTATCTGAAGGTATCGGGGATGGTTGGATGAAGATTCTTCATGATCCTTGTTCGAGCTTATTATCAAAAACGAAGACTTGGAAATCTAGTTATTGTTGGGTGTCTTTTACCTTTTCTTTTACCACTTGGGGGAATTGGGCTCATACCACCACAAAATAACTATCACTTTAAGGAGTTACGTTGTAGTGCTCAGTGTCACATTGAATTGTGGATTCTCAAGAGGTGATGTACGTCTATTACTTGATGGTTGGTTGGTTGAAGAGTATAGAGTACTTAGAGATTCAATGGAGCATGATTTCTCGGCACCGCTCTTTGTTTCATATGTGCAAGTTTAAGTCACGAGTTCGGGTTAGTTTACTTCAGGTCAAATTCATCATATTGGGTTTTCTCCATCAGTTGTCACTACAAAGAGCCTTTTGAATGATAATGGGTTGGATTACATGTTTTGCCAAGAGATGATGAAAAGAGAGAGATTATGACGTCTGTTCACTTGATTCGGGCCTCGTACTCTAAAGAAAAGAAATGTGTATGCGTTTGGTCGCATATCTTGAAAGAAGAGAAATCTTCTTATGACGTCCTGTTCACATCGGTTCAGAGCCTCGTACTCCAAAGAAAGAAAAGTGTAATGCGTTGCGGTGCGCTTTATCTTATAAAGAAGAGAAATCTTCTTATGACGTATGAACACATCAGTTCATGCCTCGTCCTCTAAAGAAAAGAAAAGTGTATGCGTGTCGGTGCGCTTTATCTTCAGAAGAAGAGAAATCTTCTCACTAATGACCATTCTCATCAACATGCTTCATACTTTTTCCATGCGCTTCTCATCAAGTGAACAGACTCTTGTTGATTGTTTTCGATTCCACTTTCTCAACTATAATGACGATGGCGACATCACATGTGCTAATTTTATGGGGAGAAGTGTGAATAGAACATTTGGATGATGTTCACTTATTTAATCAAGAATGGCAACTCCGTATGCAATTCTTGAGGGGAAGAAGAAGTGTGAATTTTTTGCATTGTTGATTGTTATTTGAGAATATAAATGGTCATCGGACTCTAAACTCATGTAAGAACCGAGCCTCTTCTTATCGGGTCATCTTCACATGGAGTTTTTCTTCTAAGAGCCGTTGGTTGACATCTTCACTCGATTGATGAGATTATCTTCAAAGTGCTTCGGTTAATGCTTCACGTATACATCAACATGATGATTCCGAACAATCTCTCCGTTCTTGTTTGATGTGATTGGTAGTTTGGTGTTACCATCTTATGTGTTCATTGCGGCTTGATTGCTAATTTCCTTGATGAACATCTTTATGTTCTTGTTTGATTGGGAGAGATCTTAGTTAAGGGGACTTGCAAGATGTAAGTTAATTGGGATGCTTTTTGGTGATGTTCTTAATTTTTGGTGAGTTGAAGATGTTAACTATCTATTCCCAACTGGACAATCTTGAAGAAGGTCGAGTCTACAGTCAGTTCTACATATTCTACATGTTAGAAGACTAAAGACGAGTTGCATTTAACGATCTAAAGACTTCTTCTTAATTCATGGCATTTATAATACAGATTGTCGGTCTAGGGGAGAGCACTAGTTGGGAGAGTTTGAAATGCCAAATTTAATCCCCAATTAGACTTGCTCATGTTATTCTTGACATGTTGATTCTCACAAATACTTCAAGCGATCTTCTCAACAAATTTCAAGTATTTGGGCATTCAAAGAGTTGTTGATTCCACGAGTATCAAAACCGGCAAGGGAAGGAGACACACATCTATATGCGAGTAATCTTGACGAGCTTAATACTTCTAAGTGATTGAAGATATCCCGGGAAGACTATTGTCATTACCTTGAGAGAAACTCAAGATTTGACTCATGGCGTTCGGTGTTTTTATTCCAACTATGCGGGGAAGAGATGGAAGAGTTAGTTTCTGAAGATGAAAGAGGTACACAAGTGTGTGATGATTTTGATTTTATCACAATCATCGGGATAGATTGTGTACATTGGGGATGCTCATTTGTTTTACGAGGGCTTATCATGATTCCGAGATATAATCACTTATTCGGTGTTGACATCCGAGATTGTCACCCTTGAGAGATAATCGATGATTCGGCCTGCTTCTTCAATGTTATCGGTTATTCTCTCTTTGGGCATTGGGTACTTCGGGTTCTTGAGCTTCATACACTTTCTTCGAGGGGAGAGAAAAGTATACATCGGGGTTATTCTTTGGCTATCGGACTTAATCGCTACTCGATGGTATAAGTTTCTCTGTCTTCGGGTATAAGTGTATTCGGGTTCGTGAGCTCTAGTCTAAGAGGCGGCATCAATTCAACTACGTGGGGAAGTGGTCTCTTGACACCTTTTGGAATGGATTGCCGACTTCATGGTTATGAAATTTGAGAAGATTATTTTATGTGTGAGATGATACGTTGTTGTTCTTCTATTGGATGATATAACCTCGAACGGAGAATCTCGATCATCGGTCTTAAATGGAGCGTGGGATTTATGATTATGGTGTGCATCTCGTGCACTGGCTAAGACAAGCTTGAAATATAGCTTTGAATCGCCCAACATAAGGATTTTCGGTTTGGGGAAGTCGCCAAAGTCTCACTTTAAAGTGGCTCAATTTCTCTCTTCGATTCAAGAGTCTTGGAAGCTTTGGTGGTGAAAGTTTTAGGGATGATGACTTCTATCTTCTACAACTGGTTTCGATATCCTTATCTCGATTTTCGTATCATCATCTTCTTTAACTATATCATCTTCTCTATCTTTGTATATATTTATCGAAAAACCAAATACAAAAATATAAAACCAACAAAAGAAAATAGAAAAATATAAAACCTTCAAAAACCATAAAAATCAAAAAATTTCAAAAATTCCAAAAATATGTTTTCTCATGACATGTCTTCCGGTATCGATAACATCTACGGTCTTAGAAATGTCATTCAATAATGGCACGGGACCATAGATGAAGTTCAAGCGGAAGGTGTAAATATTCTTTTCTAAACATGTCAAAAATGGCTTACGGTTATTTACGGTAACCGGGCTTCATATGATGGCTGCGGTTACTTGATTGTAACCCGTGCTTAAAACGATGGTTTGCTATTACTTCAGATAGCAACCCGCTCTTCAAGAAAGGAAAGTGTTACGCTAAACAATTTTCAAATATTTCGTGCACTTATCCTAAAACTATTTAAGGAAAGTATGTGAAGGGCTGCTTTGTTTCTACACAAATGTTTTTCCGTCTATAATTCTTTAGAAAAATATTTGTTGTATTTCAAAAATGGTGGTAAAATGAGTTGCTTGAAAAAATCAATCGGGATCGAGTTTTCGTATTAATTTGCAAAAACTCAATCGATGACTTCAGCACTTTTAAAACTTTTCAAGAAAAAGAGTAATTGATTGAGGGGAAGAATATTTTTCATATTTATATCATCTAACGGACTTTCTTAATCATCCTCGTGCTTATCGAAAAATATAATTGCCTATGTTGAAGGACTAGGTTTCTAGGATGTGTTAGGTTTAGATGATTATAGATTGATGAACATTATTCCCATGCCTTATATGATCTGATTGATATGTTGAATTGACTTTTATTAGTCGATTGTTGTTTGGGTGTTGTCGACCACCATATATCTGTATGTGTGTTCACTAACGTATGCGGGTATCTTGGTATAAGAATGTTCCCGATCCGGATCCCACATAATATGATGTTTGGATGCCGAAAGGAAAGGGTAACTATATCTTGGGTTGACAAATGAAGAAGGACTTAATTGGACTTCGTGGAGAGTTGGCATATATGCAGCGTAAGAGGTCTCACTGCATCGTGAGATGGTTTTCTTAATTGATTGAAGAAGCGGAGCTTAATTTGACCTCGGTTGGCATTCAAAATGCAACGAAGAAGAAGTCTCACATCGTGACGGTTTTCTTCAAGCCCTCAGCAACAACATAAGCTTCTCAACCATCTAACGTTTCTTGTGCAGGAAAAAGTAGTGGATGATACCATTTTTCTTAAAACAAACTTGATAAAATTGTTTTGAAAATGGAAAATATTGTTTTGAAAATATATTGGACTAATTTTTGAAAATCACCGGTCTTCATAGTATCAAAACCTAAGTCACTCAATTATTGACTTCTGTCATGGATTGAGGGGAGAGTGATTTAAAATAAAATATTTTCAAACGATATTTCTTCACAAAAGTTCCGCTTTATACGTTAAAATGTGGTGATCTAAAGATTTAATGTTATGTCATGGTATGATTTTTCTTTTGAATCAAGGTCTTTCAAAATGAAATTTTTTATGTTCTTGTTTGATTGTGAAATTGTTTTATTTTACTTAAAGATCTCATAAAACAAATCATACATGACACTAACAATCTTTAATGTCTAAATCGTTCCTATCGTCATTTTTCAAAATTAAATCTTGCCACGTCTTTCCCTAAAACTTTTAAATGATTTAAATCAATTGGGATCCAAAACCCTAATTGGTTTGAAATTTTTGATCAAGGGAGAGATCGTGATTTAAATCTCAAATCTGTTTTAATGGAATTGGTTTTAGTCCTTCAAAGACACTCATGCCTCCATGTGCCAAACGATTTCAAATACACAATGCACATGTTGAGGAGGAGGATTTATCCAAAACCGAGATGAGTATTTAAACCTGACCACATTTTCTCCCATGTTTTCTAAACCTAATTAAATCACTTGGGATCCAAAATCTCAAAGGGTTTGATATTTTTGATCGGGGAGAATTTGTGATTTAATAATGAAATTTGATAAAAGGTGATCGATTTGATGAAATTG
This sequence comes from Chrysanthemum makinoi, assembly GCA_910596185.1. Taxonomy (NCBI): domain Eukaryota; kingdom Viridiplantae; phylum Streptophyta; class Magnoliopsida; order Asterales; family Asteraceae; genus Chrysanthemum; species Chrysanthemum makinoi. The sequence goes on along the minus strand of OU343220.1, from coordinate 235,567,214 downwards.
TGCAGGTTGCTCTCTCATATGTGCTAAACGCTTTCGAATCTAGAAGCACATATTGAGGAACAAAACCATCGAGGTACAAAAGTTTTTTAAAAGAGATTTTAAAGTACCTTGATTGTGTTTTCAAATGGTTTTCTTAATGGATTTTGTGATTGTGGATGTGCTTCAAAAGAACTCTTGCCTCTATGTGATAAAATGTTTTAAAATATCCTATGCACATATTGAGGGGGAGAATTTACCAAAGAAATTCAAATGGCTTTTTCTAAGGAAAATGTGATCAAGAAATTATTTCAAAGAACTCTTGCCTCCATGTGCCAAACAATTTCAATATCATATGCACATGTTGAGGGGGAGCATTTCTAAAATGATCAAAACTATTAAGGTACAAAATGCTTTGATCTCGTATCACAAGTACCTTGATTGTTTTTCAAATGATTTTTCAATTGGTTTCATGAAGGAAAGAACAATACCAAAAGACCGACCAATTTACTTTATGCATGGTGTTATAAGGATGGTTAGGTTAGGTATTCGTTCCCACGATCCGGCCAGAGCGGAGGGATCTACCCAGGGACAATCCACTAGATAGTGTAGAGTCCTTAGGTATATTGAAAAAAGGAGAAAAGTGAGATACGGGAAGAGTGCGGGAGAGCAGAGCTAGTAATCTTGGAATAAACCCAAAATGGTTCTAGTTATGAAGTCTTGGTAAGCACTGAAGGGGTTGAAGAATGAAAAAGAAATGAATATGAGAAAAGGGTGAAAAGAAATAGCCCTCCAATAATTCAACCTTAGGGCGAAAACCGGGTTCAATACATATGCTACTAGTGTTTACTTAGGTAACACCGGTATTGAAGACAAGACGTCATGGACCCGGTGACGCACTGCACTAAACTTCCCAAGCCACTCAAGTTCCTCTTAAAAGGGCTTGTTTCATTCTCACGGGAACCGACATAATCTATCGACTTTCTCTTAGAGATTGTTGATATTGAAGAAGGAGACCCTCTCCTAGTCTCCGGCATAGGAAACCAAAATGCACTATTGAGTCTAGAGCCAAGAGATCGTCCACAATATCTCATTAGGACTCAAAATTTAATGAAGACTTTCTGTTTCACACATTGCGGAAAGTAAGTATATATTAAGAGTCCTTCGCATTATCCTTGTGGTATTGCGGAACATCCGAGTGATATGCATACATATTCACAATGAAGATGGAAAGCCTTCTAGAGCCAACATCAAACAAGCTCTGGTAGGTGGCATGTGAGATCTATTCTATAGATCAACCATGTGACAACTGGATAGAACCGATGGGGCGATTCACTCGTGAATCAACCTTGGTCCAGGAAATGGATTGGCGGATGCTTTTGGAAAAACCATTCGATGTGCAAATCTTTTCTTTTCTCTAGCACGTCGAATGTGTACTTATGTTTTCAAATTCAAAAGTATCTCGATTGAAAAATACTTTTGGAAAAAACGTTCGATGTGCAAAATTCTTCTTTTCTCTAGCACGTCGAATGTGTACTCTTTTCAAATACAAAAAGTATTTTGATTGAAAATTGATCTTTCTCATAAAACCTTAAATGTATTGCAAAACTCTTTCTTCTAAGCAATACGCGATTGTTTTCAAATCATTTTCATCAATCGAGTGAATCTCAATTTCTTGGTTCACTCACTCCGTGTTGTCTTCTTTGAGGCGTTCGGTTTGAGAACATAGAATTGCGAAACCTGTCAAGGAGATTCTTAGGAATCCTACGATCACAAGGCGTTACTTGTACTTGATCAGCGGGAACCGTGGGCGTGTACCTCAATTCACGAAAGTGATCAAAGACGCTTTGTGTGTTTTATTCTTGTTGTTTGCGGTACATTTGGGCGGTTGCGGTGATCGAGTGAGGAGTCAATCAAAGCGCATGCTCACAGCATCCACACTTAATTTGAAGAAATCATGACTGGTGCATATCTACATAATCGGCTCGATATTTCATACTATGCTTACGCTTTCTTTGCAAATATCATGAACCTATAAGGCTTCCGCTACTCTGATGGAAAGATGTCATGATTCAAAAGTGTGAGCATGTCGGTCCAAAGTCACAACTTCATATGATGGCAACACAATAAAGGGTGATCCGAGATTTCTTGTGGTGATGATCTCAATGAATGCTCGAAGATCATCAAAGATGTGGATCAGTTCAAAGACCTCCACTCAAAGTACAAAACTATGCGGACTTTGAAGAATCGCTACAAAAGCACAAAGATTGCGGAAATGAAGAATTCATGTCTGAGCTCAAGAACAAAGTCAAAGATAGAATGCTAGGATGCAAAATGTATTTCATGGGGTGACCTCCTTTAGGGGGAGATTGTTAGGAATTAGAAAATTCTATGTTAAAGTGTCGGTCACCCCAATTATAAGTCTAGCATATGTTAGCTCAGTAGCGTGTCGTTTGTTACGTTAGTAAGTAGTTTATTTGTTAGTTTGTAGCGTAGTTTAGTTTAGTGCAACACCGTGGAGGAAGGGCGGGTCTTTACCAGCCGTATCCCGATCCACGGCCGATGGGAGGTCGTGTATTTGTAAGTATAAGTACCCCTTCCATCCATGGAAGGGGTGGTGCTTTTCAATCTAATACTCTACAATTTGTGAAGTAACTCTCTACCAAGAAAACACCCAACTCTCTAACTTTCTCTCTCTAATGGCAAACATGTATTTTGATCATCCAAGACCACCCGAATCATCAACACAATAAAAATAATGATCCTACAATAATAATAATAATAATAATAATAATAATAATAATAATAATAATAATAATAATAATAATAATAATAATAATAATAATAATAATAATAATAATAATAATAATAATAATAATAAAATTAGAGAGTGTAAAACAAAGGCTTATAGTAATCTCAGTCTATAACCCGTTTTTAAAGAAAGAACAGAGCCATGCTTTATCTTATTTTTCAAATCTCATGCTCTGATTCTAAAAACAAATATTTGTCACTAAAAAGACATATGTTTCCCTCACAAATATTTTTCCTTCTATAAATTCTTTTGAAAAATATTTGTTATCTAAATGAAAACTAATAAAAATAACTCGGACTCAATTTTTGCTAATCATTTGAACTTGACATTTGTCAAAATCTCTATCTCTCAATCAACAACTTATGTCATTGATTGAGGGGGGGAATGATTTCAGTTAAATTAAAAGGTTATTTGTCATACAATTGGTTCAGACCAAGGTTTATGTCATGTTTTCAAAAGATATTCAAGCATGTTTAATCTTTGGAGTTTAAAGTCTCAGATCTGATCCTTATCGGTTAAATGTTATCATAAGCAAGTCACGATTATCCTCAAAAGCTTTCAAAATCAATTTAAATCTACAGAGATCACAAATCTCAAATGATTTGAAAATTGTGATCGGGGGAGAATTTGTGATTTAAATTGGATTTAAATTGATAATTTGATAAATGGTTTTATAAGTGTTTAGCAAGCTCTCCTCCTTTCATGTGCGAAACGATTTCAAATTTTCCATGCACATGTTAAGGGGGAGCATCTATTTCAAACCAAAAAGGATTAAAACGTGATTGATTTGTATCAATGTGCACGTTTTCCTTTATATGTGCATAACACTTTCGAATCTTGATGCACATATTGAGGGGGAGCAACTTTTTGAAAAAAACCACATCCTTTCCAAAAATATCCTTAACTAAGTATGAAAAATTACTAATTTTGATCAGGAAAGTGATGTTGATATCTTTTAGAAAATGGTAATCAAAGAGGTGAATCATTACTCTTGCCTCCATGTGCCAAAACGATTTCAAATACTCTATGCACATGTTGAGGGGGAGCTCTTTCTCTAAAATATCAAAAACAATTCAGGTACAAAATGCTTTGATAATATATCACAAGTATCTGGATTGATTTTCAAATGGTTTTCAATTAGTTCCAATGGCAGATGAACAATACCAAAAAGCCCGACCAAATTTACTTTATGTATGGTGATATAAGGATGGTTAGGTTAAGTATTCGTTCCACGATCCTTGAGCGGAGGGATCTACCGAGGACAATCCACTAGATAGTGTAGAAGTCCTTAGGTATAATGAAAAAAAGGAGAAAAGTGAGATATGGGAAGAGTGCGGACTGAGATAGAGCAAGAACTGGAATAAACCCAACAAGGTTCTAGTTATGAAGTCTCGGTAAGCACTGAAGGGGTTGTAGAATGAAAAAGAAATGAATGTGAAAAGGGTGAAAATAAATAGCCCTCCAATAATTCAACCTTAGGGCAGAAACCGGCTTCAATACATATGCTACTGGTGTCTACTAAGGTAACACTGGTATTGAAGACAAAACGTCATGGACCCAGTGACGCACTGTACCAAACTTCCCAAGCTACTCAAGTTCCTCTTAAAAGGGCTTGTTTCATTCTCACGGGGAACCGACATAATCTATCGACTTTCTCTTAGAGTTTGTTGATATTGAAAAAGGAGACCCTCTCCCTAGTCTTCAGCATAGGAACCAAATATGCACTATTAAGTCTAGAGCCACGAGATCATCAATAAATCTCATTAGGACACTGTCAATGAAGTGTCTCTATTTCACACATTGTGGAAAGAGAGATTATATCTTAAGAGTCCTACGCATTATCCTTGTGGTATTGCCACAACATTTGAGTGATATGCTAACATATTCACAATGAAGATGGAAATCCTTCTAGAGCCAACATCAAACAAGCTCTTGGTAAGTGGCATGTGAGATCTATCCACTAGATCAACCATGTGACAACTGAACAGAAACAATGGGGCGATTCAAAATGATGAATCAATCCTAGTTCAGGTTATGGATTGACGGATGCCTTTGAAAAACCGGTCGTTGTGCTTAAAATTATTTTTCTTAGCACATCGACTGTGTATTAATATTTCAAAATAAAAGGTGTTTATGATTGATAAGTGATTTTTCTTTAAAACCTTCGTTGTATTGCAAAAACACTTTATTAAGCAGCACACGATTGTTTTTCAAATCTCTCTTCATCAATCGATGAATCTCAAATTATTTGGTTCACTCACTCCGTGTTGTCATCTTTGAGGCGTTCGGTTTGAGAACGGCTAGAGCATGAAACCTCGTCGAAGGAGATTCTTCGAATTATACGATCACATGAAGTACTTGTACTGATCAACGGGGAACCGTGGGCCGTGTACCTCAATTCAACGAAAGTGATCAAAGACACTTTCGTGTGTTTTATTGCTAACTGTTGTATGCAAGTATACCCGACGTTTGCAGCTAATTAGAATGGAGAGGTCAATCCATAGCCGCATGCTCACACAACACATTCATCTCTAAAGATATCGTGATAAGTGCATCAACGACTCTGATGTTTTCACTCCATGCTTCTGCTACGCTGCTGCAAATATCATGAATCAACTAAAGCTTCCGCTACACTGATGTGAAGATATCATGATCCAGAATGTGAGCATGTCGGTCCAAAAGTCACAACATCACATAATGTCAACACTGCAAAGGAAGAGTCAGAGATTTATGGTAGCTGAAGATCTCAAAGCTGTGATGAGTGTGTAAACACTCATTATTTTTGGGTCAAATCTGAACTGCAAAACACTTAAAATGCTCAGAAATGCATCAAAATACTAAAAATATCTCAAAATTACATTTTATATGTTTCAGATGCAAAATGTTTAAAATCAGATGAAAAATGAGCTAAGTTTGCATAATTGGCGTTTTAAGTCCCCAAGTTCCAAAAGTTGTCGAAATAGTCCACTGAAGCACTTATTTCAAAAGTAAAATCACCAAAGGTCCTTTTAAAATCATAACTTGTCAAAATTAATCCTTTGGTGAAAAATGTCAAAAGTTGTGAGAAATTACAAGTTTGGTCCTTCAAGTTTCAAAATTGGCAAAAATAGTCCTTGGAAATTTGAAAATGTCTATTATGGTCCTTGTACTATTGAAACTTGGCAAAAGTGACCCTTGAAACAACTTTGCAAAATTGAGCCTTGGTCCTTGGTCTTTCGTGAAATTGCAAAACAAGTCCTTGTTATTTAAATACAAGCTTTGACCTTTTGTATTATGAGCCCCACAAAACACCTTGACCCCCTTATTGAACCCGATCCACTATTATTACCACCCAAGTCAAAACCAGGCTCACCCTTTTCCCTCCAAAGTCTTCTTCCTCCAACCGCCTCTGCAAACCAGACACAACCATCCCCCCAACTCATCTCCCACACCCTTATCCTTCCACCTCACCCAACAAGCCAAGATGCATTTATTGCTTCTTCAACATAACACTCAAACCCCCCGGTTGTTAAATCCATTTTGGCGCAAAGCTGAATCAAGCGGCCAATATATCCTCAAGTGATCCAATGGTCCCAAATGCAAGTGGGATTTGCTCTGAAGTCAAGTGGAAGCACTTTTGTATAAAAAGAGAGAGAGAAGGCATACAGGGTAGTAACTAGTTTTTTATATTTTTATGCAAATCGTTTTTAATATAAATGTTTTAGTTTAAGTAAAAAAATTGTAATCTCAGTTCCTATGTATTAAACTTTAGTTGGATAATCATTGTAATGCACTTTCAAGTTTCAATTCAAAGTTTTAGTATGGTTTCAAGTTTTATGCTTCTTTGTTTAAAATTTCGGTTTCAAGCTCTTGTACTCAAGCTTCTAATAGCTTATTTTTAAGATCAAATAAGTTTATTTAAGCCATTTATAGCTTTTTGTAAGCTTATAACTCAAGTTGAAATAATTTTGGTATCCGGTCAACAAAAGTCAAACTTTGTTGAATGTTGGTTCAAGCAGTCTTGGAAATGGAATTGGGTGTTGCAGAGATTGATTTGGGTTGGAATTTAGTAGTGTAGTATAGTTTGGTTATGGTAACATGATTTGCAAACAAAGCTTTGGACCTCATGTGAGTATTATTTCAGTTTTAAAATTAAAAGCTGTTTGTCTTTACTCTTTGTGTTACCCTTTGTTGCGAGGTTATTAATCATTATTAGATCATTTGTCAGGTTTCATTTGAGTGTTAGTATTTAGTTTATTCTTTGTTAAGTATAAGATAGAGTAGACTGCATAGTTAGTCAGTAAACTAATGTTTGGCATTAAGTGCTAGACTGAGATTAAGGTTTAATTCAGTGGTTAATAGTAGTTGCTTTAGTCACTAGTAGGCATATTAGAGTCAATTAGAACATTAGTTTGCATCTGTCATCATCAAAAGTCAAAATTGCATAATATCTGTCCTAATGTCAAATATGTTAGGAATTTGATAAATCAAAAGCTTGATTTGGGTGTAGATGTTAGAGTAGTAGCTCATTATAGGTTTACTTCACTTTAAATCATCAATATCAGTTCATAAATTGAGATCAAAACTCACAAAAGTCAACTTTTCATTTGTTGCAAAAGTCAAAAATTGAAAAAATCAGTTTTCCCAAAACTTTGTAGATTTATCATTTGTTAATCCTTGGTCAAGAGCTTTTGGTATTTTGGATTTAACAACTTGAACTGGTCTAGTGTTGAAAAATGAATTTTGGGGAATTTTTGGAATTCTTTTTAAGCTCTGAATAAGCTCTTCAATACACCCTCATATGCCCTGTGACAGGGCATAAGTCCTGGCAGTTTCCGGTTTGGTAGAGCTTGTCAAAAGCTCATTTGAGCTTATCTCAGGCTCATATTTGGTCCATAGGTTCTTTGCCATGTCTACTTTAGATTCCTGCTTCTGTTTTTGAGTTCCAGCTTATTTAAGTAGCTTATTTTCAAGCTTGAAGTAAGCACCTAATAACAAGTTAAGCAATTGATTTTCAAATACATCAAATCATAGCAGTTTGCATTTTAGAGGTTTAGGATAGTTGTAATAAGTTGCTTTTGAGTAGTTTTAACATATTATAGCTATCAGTTTGGTGCTCATTCGTAGCCTTTGGCTTATTTCAAGTGCTTATTTATAAGCACTTGTCACCATTTCATAATCCTACACATAAGCTACTGTTTTTATATTTTCATAGATTCAGAATATTAATTTAGACTTTTCCTGAATTTTTCATATTTTTCTAGCTTGTTTGCTATTTTTTTCTTCATTTAAAACAGTTTTAGGCATTTTTAATTAGCTTTTAATACAATTAAATCAGAAAAGTTTCAAAAAATAAGTTTTCATTTTTTCTAGGTTAAGATAAATATAAAAAGTCAAAAAAATATTTTTCCAGATTTTTCTTAGTTAAATTTGTAATTTTTAGCAATTTAATTAGTTTTAAATAGTTTTTAATTCATATAAAATAGAAAAATAATCAGAAAAATACAAAATTAGTTTTGAAAATTCTCTTTAGTTATTTTAGATTTTTCCAAGTCATAATTTCATTTTTCTAGCTTTATTTCATATTTTCTTGTATTTTAGGGTATTATTAAATAGGTAAAAATAGTTTTTAATTAATAATAATTAAATAAATAGTAATAAAAATAATTTTATTTTTCTAAAAAAATTTTCTCTTATCATTAGGTTTGTAAAAATGTCATTTTCATATTTTTAGGATTAATATTGTTTCAGTTCACATTTTCTTTATGCGTCAGTAGTTTTTAATTTAATTTTTATAAAAGAAAAATCAAAAACATCATTTTAAATATAGTGATAGCGTTTATTTAATATAATTTATCTTTTTAATTTTCTTTAATTTGAATTTAAGCCCCTGTAATTTATAAACTTTCTCTTTAGGTAAAATTATTCATAAATCATATCCCATTTCCCGTTCAAATTCTCCCGATCACTATTCGTTTGATTATTCTCGCACAGCTCGTTGGGACATAACGACCTGGAGAAACACTATACTCTCCTGGACTTCATTGCATTTGGTTCCAGACTGTTTGAAGTTTGTTACGGTTGACCATTCACAAGTGGTCGACTTGTGACAAAACTCCGGGTCGAGCGAATCAAATTTTACGCCGGAGTCAGCTAATTATCTTACGTCTAGCAGATTAGTGATTTGAATATTCACTCCTTGTTTATACCATCTATATCTATATATATTTTCTTATAAAAATCCAAAAACCCAAAAACATCTTAAAACGTATAAAACACAAAAATATTTTCCTTTTGTTTCTATATATATATAAAAGATAAAAATACAAAAAGATTTGTCGTTTTTTTTGTTTAATAATAACAACATAAAAAATTACCACCGCAAACCAAGGCAGGTGTACTACCTAACGGAATACGACCATAATAAGTTCACGAACCAAAGATTAAAACTTGCCTTTGTGTCCTTGTGAGTGGTGTACCTTTTCAAAGAAGCCATTCATCTTGTGATTATTGGTTTAAGTTCACTGTCGTTTTGCCTCGATATTGTTTTAATTGGATTTGTTGTTATATCTACTTTTCAAAACCATAAAACCCAAAAAGATTCTTCTTTCCCCATTTTCATAATTCTCTTGTTTCCTCATGTTACGTCCTAGTGCATGCTTTCGTTCTTCTAGATCAATGAGTCCTTGCGTGATCTAGCGAGAAATTCCTAGAAGACGTTCTCGTAGGCGTCTTTGCCCAAATAGTCGAACCCGAGATTCGGTACTATTTCAAACAACAATATGGCGAACGAGCGAACTATGGCGGAAATGCTCCAAGCACTCATCGAGGGTTATGGAGATGCCATCATTTTACCATAATCAATTACGATCACTTTGAATTGAAGATACATTTGATCCAACTTGTGTCTCACGTAATCAATTCCGCGGGACTGATCGAGAAGACCCGTATGCACACATCCGTTGGTTTAACAAGTTGACTTCAACTATCAATTTCAAGGATGTGCCACAAAAAGTAATCAAGTTGATGCTTTTCCATTCTCACTTGAGGCGACCGGTTTGGTGGAAAAAGAACCCCCTCGAACCATCGAAACTTGGGAGGATCTTGTTCAAAAATTTGTCAATTATTTCTTTCCTCCATCAAAGGCGACTAATCTTAAAAATGAAATTTCTGAATTTCGTCAAAATTTCGATGAAAACTTTGGAGAGGCATGGGAGAGATTCAAAGATCTCCTCGGAAATTCCCCATCATGAATTCACGGAGCTTCAACAAGTCAATATCTTTTATAATGGGTTGAGCGGTAACGATCAAGATTCTTTGAACGCGACGCGGTGGCAATATCTTGAATCGTAAGCCTAAAGATGTGATTGAGATTTGTGAAATAAAATCAAAAGTTCCTATTTCATAACGCAAAAGTCAATATTCAACACTCACGCTTCTTCATCCGGTAACTCTTCGGTTAGCCGCTCCAATAACCGAGCTAACGGACGTCATCCGTTGTATGATGAAAGAGGTAAAGGAAATCAAAAGCGAAATTCATAAGCCGGAACCAATCAAAGCCGTAAACAAGGTGTGTGAAACTTGTAGTGGTCCACACGCGTATTATGATTGTCAAGCAACCGATGCTTCTTTTACCAAGCTCCGTAGCTTACGTAAACCACAATCAATACCGACCACAAGGCGATCCTCACTACCGTGCACCTAAGCGGTATGACACCACACGGTTTTCCTCCACGTACAAAACCATGGCAATCAAAATCGCTTTGTTACGAATCAAGGACACAACTTCAATAACTCTCAAAATTTCAATCAAAACCGAAACAATTTCAACCAACCTTATCAAGCTCCAAATCAGCAAAGTTATCAACAACCTTCTCAAGCTCCCCTACCAAATGACTTCATGAAAATTATTGAGTCAAGCATACGTTCAATGCAAACTTAGATCAATAACATGAGAGTTGAGCTAAGAAAGGAAATTGATACCACATTGTCTCGGCAGACAAATGAGTTGAAGAATATGATGAGCGGTTTCATGAACATGAATATGAACAAAGCTTCGTCATCTTCTGGAGGACTCCCAAGCAATACAGTTCCAAATCCAAATGCCGAGTTGAAAGCCGTCACCACCCGTAGTGGTAAGACGCACAATGGACCTTCGACTCCAATGCCTCCCTCCACCAGAGCAATGAGTCAAGTTACCAAGGATACAACGGACAAGGTGCATTTTTCAAGCCCACACGCACACGTCCCACCTTTGGTAGTCCAAGCTTTAAGTCCGGCCCGAAGTTCCGAAGCGAATTCGAGCCGAAATAACTTCCATCCAGGCTCAAAAGTCTAGTCAGCTTCCTTACCCATCAAGAATGCATGATGAGAAGCTCAAAGACAAAAACAAAGAGCAAATGGAAAATTTTTTCCAAATTTTCAATGAACTACACTTTGATATAAGCTTCGTTGATGCTCTCGTTCTAATGCCTAAATTTGCATCCACGCTTAAAGGCTTACTGAGCAACAAAGATAAGTTATCCGAGATGGCTAAAACCCCTCTCAATGAGCAATGCTGGCGGTCCTTCTCAAGAAGCTTCCCAAAAGCTTGAAGACCTGGCGGAGTTTTAATCCCGTGTGATTTCTTGGGGATGGTTCAATGCTCGCCTTGGCCGATCTTGGCGCAAGCATTAACCTCATGCCACTCTCAGTATGGAAGAAGCTGTCTCTTCCTAAACTTTCATCCACTTGTATGACACTCGAGCTAGCGGACCGTACCATAACTCATCCACTTGGGATAGCCGAGGATGTCGTGATGAAAGTAGGAAAGTTTCACTTTCCTCACGACTTTGTTGTAGTAGACCTTGATGCAGATCCTAGAGTTCCCCTCATCTTAGGAAGAGCTTTCTTGAGAACGAGCCGTGCTCTAATTGATGTATTTCTTTGAAGAGTTGACCAGACGGGTTGACAACGAAGAACTCACGTTTAATATCAACCAAAACTCCAAACCTCTATCCAAACAGAGTGTTGCCACAATTGATCAAAAATGCGAAAGAATCAATGCAACACTCTCAAATTTCACTGCAAGAGGAGTCACCAAAAGCGTCTTTGAGCTAAAAGCGTTGAAAATCAACCACGGTTCAAACAAATGGTGTGAAAGTTGTACCAAGGAAGTCAAGAGTGTTCTTGATGATGATGATCTAGAATCGGAGACTTTATCGGAAGTGGTGGAAATTGCTAGCTCTAAGAGCACACCACTTGTCCCACCTCGAATCAGTTTATCGTATCGAGCTTGTTAACTCTGTGGATGAAACCAAACTCTCTTCAGTTTCATCCGGATTGGATGATGATGTTTGTGATCCAATGGGAGACATTCTTCCCATTGAAGAATTGCTCAAAATTGATCCATCATCTCCTAGTCTTATTATTTCCGACTCTTCCATCCCTTCTCTCACTCCGGATGAGGAAGATGACAACTTTTGGAATAAAGTCGATGCCTTTCTTAGTGATGAGTCGATTCCAACAGGAATTGATAATACTTACTTTGATTCAGAGGGGGACACCCTTTTTCTGGAAAATCTGTTGATTGAAGAACCGTTTCCAACCCTCCCTCCCGGACATCTTATTGACAATCACCATATAAGCTTCAAGTTTAAGCTTAAAAATGTCAAAAATGGTGATTTGCTTCTTACTAATGAGGAATGGACATGCATTCTCATGCACATCTTTATTCCATTCTTCACAGATGGTGTGGTTGCTCTTTCCCTTTTCTCTTTAGGGAATGAGGACACCATCTTTGACCCCGGTATCATCCTTTATAGTTTCTACTATTAACAATACCGCGGTTGTATCTCGTCGGTGTGGAACTTTCTGATGTTCATATGTTTATTAACACTGTGAAAGAAAGTCCGATCGAGATTGGTTTTCCACGTTGCTTTCCCCATGAACCAATGAATGCGGGGATCGAGTCAAGCTAGCGACTCGGGAATTGAAAACAATAGCACACCATATGGGTTTTCACCCATATTTCTGACTTCTTTCTATTTTCTACCACCCTAGTGTGGGGAGTTGCCCATTTGTTGTATACAAGTTTCAAAAAAAAAATTCAAATAATGGCCGTAATATTTCCCTTTTACGTTCTAAGTTTCGGCATAACCGCTTAGTACTTTGAATATTGAGGGCAATATTCATTTCTAGTGGGGGGAATTCTCACGAATTTTATCATGTAATTATACCACCCAATTCCCCATTTTTGGCCAATTTTTTTTTTGAGTAAGTGTTTTGCACTTACTCAACTTACGATTATCGATCCGCCATGTCTAATAGACAAAAGGATTGGCTAATCCAGGAGCAAATGGCTCTTGGTAAAGATATCTCAAATCCGTTGACGGCTTGCAATTTGCCCAAAATTGTATGGTGTTCACCTCACCATATCTTTAATTAGTGAAGAGTTGGCTAGCCCGCAAGTTTATGGCTTGTGGTAAAGGCGGTTGGAAAACCATAATTGGTAATCAGCTCACCAAAGATATTATATATTATCTAAGAGTTGGCTAGTCGAAGCAAGCGGCTTACGGTAAAGACAAATCAAAACCGTTGAAAAGCGGTGATTTGCTCAAACTCATTTGGTTATCAGTGTACCAAGGTTCTTACTTGAACTGAAACATTTGGCTACTCCAGAAGTAATGGCTTTTGGTAAAGGGATGAAATCCATTAGTTTTTCTCAAAAGATTGCTAGGGACTAGCAATAGTTTAGTGTGGGGGATTGATGAGTGTGTAAACACTCATTATTTTTTACAAATCTGAACGCAAAACACTTAAAAAATGCTCAGAAATGCATCAAAATACTGAAAATATCTCAAAATTGCATTTTATATGTTTGAGATGCAAAATGTTTAAAATCAGATGAAAAATGAGCTAAGTTTGCATAATTGGCGGTTTCATCCCAGTTCAAAAAGTTGTTAGAAATAGTCCCTGAAGCACTTATTTCAAAAGTAAAATCACCAAAGGTCCTTTTAAAATCATAACTTGTCAAAATTAATCCTTTGGTGAAAAATGTCAAAAGTTGTGAGAAATTACAAGTTTGGTCCTTCAAGTTTCAAAATTGGCAAAAATAGTCCTTGGAAATTTGAAAATGTCTATTATGGTCCTTGTACTATTGAAACTTGGCAAAAGTGACCCTTGAAACAACTTTGCAAAATTGGCAGCCTTGGTCCTTGGTCTTTCAGAAATTGCAAAACAAGTCCTTGTTATTTAAATACAAGCTTTGACCTTTTGTATTATGAGCCCCCTGCCAAAACACCTTGACCCCCCTTATTGAACCCCCTCACTATTATTACCACCCAAGTCAAAACCAGGCTCACCCTTTTCCTCCAAAGTCTTCTTCCTCCCATTTGCCTCTGAAACCGAGACACAACCATCCCTCTAGCTCATCTCCCACACCCTTATCCTTCCACCTCACCCAACAAGCCAAGATGCATTTATTGCTTCTTCAACATAACACTCAAACCCCCCCACAGTTGTGAAATCCATTTTGGCGCCAAAACTGAATCAAACGGCCAATATATCCTCAAGTGATCCAATGGTCCCAAATGCAAGTGGGATTTGCTCTGAAGTCAAGTGGAAGCACTTTTGTATAAAAAGAGAGAGAGAGGAGAAGGCATACGAGGGTAGTAACTAGTTTTTATATTTTTATGCAAATCGTTTTTAATATAAATGTTTTAGTTTAAGTAAAAAAATTGTAATCTCAGTTCCTATGTATTAAACTTTAGTTGGATAATCATTGTAATGCACTTTCAAGTTTCAATTCAAAGTTTTAGTATGGTTTCAAGTTTTATGCTTACTGTTTAAAATTTCAGTTTCAAGCTCTTGTACTCAAGCTTCTAATAGCTTATTTTTAAGATCAAATAAGTTTATTTAAGCCATTTATAGCTTTTTGTAAGCTTATAACTCAAGTTGAAATAATTTTGGTATCCGGTCAACAAAAGTCAAACTTTGTTGAATGTTGGTTCAGCATCTTGGAAATGGAATTGGGTGTTGCAGAGATTGATTTGGGTTGGAATTTAGTAGTGTAGTATAGTTTGGTTATGGTAACAATTTGGTTCCAAACAATTTGGACCTCATGTGAGTATTATTTCAGGTTTTAAAATTAAAATTGTTTTTTGCACTCTTTGTGTTTACCCTTTGTTGCGGGTTATTAATCATTATTAGATCATTTGTCAGTTTCATTTGAGTGTTAGTATTTAGTTTATTGTTGTTAAGTATAAGATAGAGTAGACTGCATAGTTAGTTAGTAAACTAGTGTTTGGCATTAAGTGCTAGGCGAGATTAAGGTTTAATTCAGTGGTTAATAGTAGTTGCTTTAGTCACTAGTAGGCATATTAGAGTCAATTAGAACATTAGTTTGCATCTGTCATCATCAAAAGTCAAAATTGCATAATATATGTCCTAATGTCAAATCTGTTAGGAATTTGATAAATCAAAAGCTTGATTTGGGTGTAGATGTTAGAGTAGTAGCTCATTATAGGTTTACTTCACTTTAAATCATCAATATCAGTTCATAAATTGAGATCAAAACTCACAAAAGTCAACTTTTCATTTCTGTTTCAAAAGTTAAAAATTGAAAAACCCAGTTTTCCCAAAACTTTGTAGATTTATCATTTGTTAATCCTTGGTCAAGAGCTTTTGGTATTTTGGATTTAACAACTTGAACTGGTCTAGTGTTGAAAAATGAATTTTGGGGAATTTTTGGAATTTTTTTTAAGCTCTGAATAAGCTCTTCAATACACCCTCATATGCCCTGTGACAGGGCATAAGTCACCAAGGCAGGTTGCACAGGTTTGGTAGAGCTTGTCAAAAGCTCATTTGAGCTTATCTCAGGCTCATATTTGGTCCATAGGTTCCTTGCCAGGTCTACTTTAGATTCCTGCTTGATGAGTGTGTAAATACTCATCATTT
This sequence comes from Chrysanthemum makinoi, assembly GCA_910596185.1. Lineage (NCBI taxonomy): Eukaryota > Viridiplantae > Streptophyta > Magnoliopsida > Asterales > Asteraceae > Chrysanthemum > Chrysanthemum makinoi. The sequence goes on along the minus strand of OU343220.1, from coordinate 235,551,511 downwards.
TTGGTCAAATCAATCAGAAAACGCTTTAAAATGCTCACAAATGCATCAAAATATTGAAAATATTCCAAAATTGCATTTTATATGTTTTAGATGCAAAATGTTTAAAATCGGATGAAAAATGAGCTAAGTTTGCATAATTGGCGGTTTAGTCCCCAGTTTCTAAAATTGTCAAAAATAGTCCCTGAGTCAAAATTTCAAAAGAAAAGTCACCAAAGGTCCTTTTTAAATCATAACTTGTCAAAATTAGTCCTTTGGTGAAAAATATCAAAAGTTTGAGAAAATTACAAAATTAGTCCTCCAAGTTTGAAATTTGGCAAAAATGGCCCCTGAAAATTGGAGAATGGCAAGTAAGGTCCTTGTACTTTGTGAGATTGTCACTTTTGGTCCCTTGAAACCTCTTTGATGAATTGGCAGCTAAGGTCCTTGTATTTTCAGAATTTACACTTTAAGTCCTTGCCATATAAGCCTTTTAAACCCATTTTGGACTTGTCATTAAACCCTTGGACCCCCTGTCATAAGCATTTTGGACCCCTGTCTTTAACCATTTTGGACTCCCCCTATTATTTAACACCAGTCAAACAGAACACCCCCTTTACCCGCCTAAAGTCCTCCCTCTCAACTGCTTCTCTGCAAACTCAAGCTTCCCTCACCTCCACCTCAACATATCACCATCCATGTCCCCTCCACCTCAACACAAAACAAAAGCCATTAAATGCTCATTCTCACCCCTCACTCAACCCACATCTGCTTATACATGTTTTGGCGCCAAAAGCAATCAAACGGCCATTATCACCTTGACCCATCCAATGGCTACCAAAAGAAGTGGGATATCTTTGAGAAGGCAAGTGGAAACACTTTTGAAGTATAAATAAGAGAAGAAAGAGAAGCAAGAAGAGTGTTAGTTAGTTTTTACATTTTTCTTTAATGTCATTTTTTTTTATAAAATGTCTTAGCTTAGTTTAAATTATGTAATCTTTTGTTTTTAAGACTCAAACTCAAGTTAATGTACCATTGTAATCTGTTTTAAGTATCAAATTCAAAGTTTTGTTAAAATTCATGTCTTATGCTTACTGTTGAGTATTTCAGTTTTAAATTCATGCATTCAAGTTTCAAATAGCTTATCATTCAGTTCCATTAAGCTTAAATAAGTTCCTTTTAGCTTTGTATAAGCTCACATTTCATTTCCAAGCAAAATTGCCTCATGGTCAACAAAAGTCAAAACAGGATCTCAAATGGGAAATGAAGTTGATTTGGGTAGATGCGGGTGATATTGGTTGAATTAGACTAGATTAGGTTAGGTTTTGGTTCGGTTTTGGCACGCATAAGTGGACAATGATGGTTAGTAGGATTTCTCATTTTCAATTTTCATGTCATTTTGCAGTTTTGCTTGTATTTGTTTCTGTGATAATCATTAGTGTACACTTGTTCACATAGTTTTATTTAGGTCATATAAACTTAGAGTAATCAAGAAATCAGTATGGATCGATTGGTAATCTCAATTTTAGTTGCTAAACATGTTTTAAAGTGGTGTTTGAATTCTTGATAAACTGTCTTTAAGTTTATTTCAGTGTTTAACTCTTGTTTTAATATGCTTGTCTAGTTCATTTGAACCCATTCCTGTCTTATTATTGTGCCTGCAAGCAGTGGAAGTCAAATTTCTCTACCTTTGCCTTAATCACTCCTTGTTGGATTTTCAACAAATCAAAAGCTCATTTTGTGTCTAAAATACATAGGGGTAGATTGTAGTAGCTCTATTTCATCATATTAGATCATAATCAGTCATAAAATTAGCTTCAAATCTCACATAAGTCAAACTCTTCAAAACTGTTTTAAAAGTCAAAATGTGAAATTCCAGTTTTTCACCCAACTGAGATGATTTTTCCTTGACTCAGTTTTGGGCCAAATCAAGTGAATCTTGTGGCTTTTAAAACCTCTCTTGGTCTAGTTTATGGTTGTGATTTTTTCATAATTTTGCAAATTTTCTTTAAGCTCTTAACTAGCTTATCAATATGGTGTCAATTGCCTGTGCAATGGGCATTAAGCTACCACAGGGCTTGAGCGATCTTTGCAGAGCTTGTACAGAGCTTATCATAGCTCCACTAGGTCTGATATTTGGTTTATAAGCTCTCACCCAGGTCTTCTTTAGGTTCCTTTATCTGTTTCATCATTTCCGACTTATTCATTGGCTTATTTCTAAGTCCAAAAGTAGCACCTGAAACCTGTTTTAGCTCATTTGCTCATTTCATCAAATCAGTGTAATCAGCTTATCAGAGGTTGTAGCTTGTTGTTACTTGTTCCATTTTAGTTCTCTTAGCTTATTATAGCTTGTGTAGCAGTTTGGTAGCCTTTGGATTCCATTTGCTTATTCAAGTGCTTATTTCAATAAGCACTTCCTCATCAGTTTCAATATCTTGCACACAAGCCCCTGTTTTTCCATTTTTCTTATATTCCTAATATTATTTTAGAGTTTTCCTGCAATTTTCATATTTTTCCAAGTTGATTTGCTATTTTTCTTGATTTTAATTAGTTTTTAAGCATTTTTAAATAGCATTAAATACAAATAATTAAGAAAAGTTTCAAAAAAATAATTTTTCATTTTTATTAAGTTAAGATAAATATAAAAAGCCAAAAAAAATATTTTTCTATAATTTTCTTAGTTTAAATAGTAATTCCTAGCATTTTAATTAGCTTTAAATAGTTTTAAATTAATAATAAATACATAAAAAGTCTAAAAAATATCTTTTCAGTTTTAAAATTAGTTTTATGATATTTTAGATTTTTCTAAGTCTTAATTTTATTTTTCTAGTTTTATTTCATATTTTCTTGTATTATAAGCTATTATTTATTAATTAAAAATAGTTTTTAATTAGTAATAATTAAATAAATAGTTATAAAAATAATTTTCTTTTCCTAATAATTTTCTTATATAATTAGGATTGTAAAAATGTATTTTTCATATTTGTAGGTCTTTTATCTCTTTAATATCACGTTTTATTTTGTACGTTACGTAGTTTTTAATTTAAACGTAAGTTTTAGGTTTTAAACGTTCATCACTTTAAATATAGTGATAGCGTTTATTTAATATATTTTATCTTTTTACTTTTCTTAATTTGTATTTAAGTCGCTTTAATTTATAAACTTTTTCAAGAGTGTAATATTCAATTCAAAATCCTTTCCGATCACTATCCTTAGTGATCATTCTATCGTCTGATCAAGTGTTTGCACACCATTGAGTCTCCGTGGGACTTAACGATCCGGGACTTCATTATATTCTCCTGGACTTCATTGCATTTGTGTGCGGCGGTTTTAAGTCATTCGATTGCCGGCCATTCACAAGTGGCTGGCTTGTGTGATTAGACTTGACGGTTCAGCACAGATCACTGCTTCTGTTTTTGAGTTCCAGCTTATTTAAGTAGCTTATTTTCAAGCTTGAAGTAAGCACCTAATAACTGTTAAGCACTTGATTTTCAAATACATCAAATCATAGCAGTTTGCATTTTAGAGGTTTAGGATAGTTGTAATAAGTTGCTTTTGAGTAGTTTTAACATATTATAGCTTTTTATCAGGTTTGGTGCTCATTTGTAGCCTTTGGCTTATTTCAAGTGCTTATTTATAAGCACTTGTCACTTCTATTTCATAATCCTACACATAAGCTACTGTTTTTATATTTTTCATAGATCCAGAATATTAATTTAGACTTTTCCTGAATTTTTCATATTTTTTCTAGCACTTTCTTGCTATTTTTCTTCATTTAAAAAGCTTTTAGGCATTTTTAATTAGCATTTAATACAATTAAATCAGAAAAGTTTCAAAAAAATAAGTTTTCATTTTCCCTAGGTTAAGATAAATATAAAAAGTCAAAAAATATTTTTCCAGATTTTTCTTAGTTAAATTTGTAATTTTTCGCAATTTAATTAGTTTTAAATAGTTTTTAATTCATAGAAAATAGAAAAATAATCAGAAAAATACAAAATTAGTTTTGAAAATTCTCTTTAGTTATTTTAGATTTTTCCAAGTCATAATTTCATTTTTCTAGCTTTATTTCATATTTTCTTGTATTTTAGGGTATTATTAAACAGGTAAAAATAGTTTTTAATTAATAATAATTAAATAAATAGTAATAAAAATAATTTTCTTTTTCTAAAAAATTTTTCTCTTATCATTAGGTTTGTAAAAATGTCATTTTCATATTTTTAGGATTAATATTGTTTCAGTTCACATTTTCTTTGTGTAGCGTAGTTTTAATTTAAGTTTTATAAAAGAAAAATCAAAAACATCATTTTAAATATAGTGACAGCGTTTATTTAATATAATTTATCTTTTTAATTTTCTTTAATTTGCATTTAAGCCCCTGTAATTTATAAACTTTCTCTTTAGGTAAAATTATTCATAAATCATAACCCATTTCCCGTTCAAATTCTCCCGATCACTATTCGTTTGATTATTCTCGCACAGCTCGTTGGGACATAACGACCTGGGGAAACACTATACTCTCCTGGACTTCATTGCATTTGGTTCCAGACTGTTTGAAGTTTGTTACGGTTGACCATTCACAAGTGGTCAGCTTGTGTGACAAAACTTGACCGTCTGGGAGCGAATCAAGCTGGCTCAAAACTCATTATCACGTGGATCAGTTAAAGACCTCCACATGGATTAACCAAACATGCAAAACATGAAGAATCAAAGACTACGGGCTACTAAGCAAAGAACTTTAACAAGAATCCAAGAACAATCTTAATGTTATATCTGTTTGTATTCAATGTGATTTGAGGTGACCTCCCTTAGGGGGAGATTGTTAGGATTTAGTAAATCCAGTTATTAAAGTGTCGGTCACCTCAAGTACATGTAATTGTTAGAAAGCTCGTAGTCGTAGTTATTTAATGTTAGGTAGTATTTAGTTAAGTAATACCGTGGAGGACGGACGGGTCTTTACCCACTGTATGCCTGATCCACAGCCCATAGGTGGCGTTTATGTAAGATACTATAAATACCCTCTACCTCACAAGGTAGAGGGTTTGTGACACACGGTAAATTTTCACTAAAATTTAACTGATGATTAGTAATTTATTACTACTAAGCCTAAGTCATTAAGCATACACAAACTTTGCCTGATCATTTGAGTAGTTAACTCGCCTACAGTAGGTAACTGCATCACTTTTGCATTCATATCATTTTATGAATATTTTTATTTTGTCTTATGATTTAAATTATAAGACGAGAGGGTATCTCGTTTTCCCCGGTGACCGACACGCACGCGCGTACCGACACTACGATAAGGACTCGCTAAAACAATTAACAAATGTCAGCGACTTGGAATATTACAAGGATAAAATATTTGAATAACGTAACAATAAAATACCACGGATAAAAAGTTGTCAAAAAATGATACCTTGGTCACCATATGACTTCATGAGACACAAAATACTTAAACACATTATCACTTAAACAATGACTTTATAAGACTCAAGTGCAAACATACATAACTATAATGTAAATGAATACATTTTATACAATAATTATCCCACATACAAATACTTACCCAAAATAAATTATAAGTATACATTACATGTGCCCTCACTTTTACTTACCTTACCATTTTAGACCTTTATTATTATAACACTTATAATACATTTACAAGAAATGAATTTATAAAAATTAGACACAACCTCCTTGTTTTCTCTTCCACTCTGACAAACCAAGGACCAAGAAAAGCAAAAGATATCAAGATCCATCTTCAACCTCTAGCTTGTACTCCCATCCTAGGCCGAATCTTCTAAATGGAGATAAATCAACACCTTCATCCAACATACCCATCTCTCTCATACCCAAATCCATGTAAAACTTTGCTTCCCAAATCTCCATAGATCGCCACTATCTTGAAGGAATCCAAGGAGGATCAAAGTAAATCACAAGAGAGAAGTAAAATCCTTTCACCACTCTATCTCTTATGTCCAAAGATTTGTGGGTCTTGGAAGTAAGCCATTTTTGGCTTCAAACAAAACTTCAAGATGAAAAGAGGTGGTCAAAGGCTCCTCTCTTAACCTCTTCTTAAGCAACATGAGAGACCAAAGACACCCACAAATCAAAACTCAAACACACCACAAGAGTAATATTCTCAAGGTTATCAAGAAGTTGTTGGGTTTGCTCGAATCGGTATCGGGTTTGATTTGTGTGGAGGTCCCTCGACTTGGCTTTCATCAACGTTTTCACATCTCATTCTTGATAAGGTTCATGGTCTTTCCCTTCCTCATGATTTCGTTGTAATGTAAACATTGATAATGAAGTGTTAATTTGTGATGTCTTGTTTTTATTTAAGTTTGTAAGTATAGAATGTACAACTTTGCAATATGAGTATAAACTTGTCACTTTGAAACTTGATTTGGTTATTCTATTGTTGAAACGACTTTCTGCCGAGGTAAATGAGCCAAGGAAATGAGAGTTAAGTCTTATAGGAACTTGGAAATTTGACTATGTAACTAGGTACTTTGATGTTATAATACTTGCGTTTTGATAAACAAACTATGGTAACTTAGGCTTAAGTGGTCATTTGCGAAAAAGGGTCCGTTGGTTTTCTGTCGAGACAAGGACAAGAACAAGATAAATGAGTCAAGCTTTTACAAGTCTACTAGTAAAACCATGTCGAGACTCACATTTTCCCGTCGACATTCATGTCATTTAAAAGTATGTCGAACCTTGATTTTTTTAACTTTGCTTGAACATGAGAAACATGCTAGTCTTTCATTGTCTTGTGACTCAAATCTTAGAGGTGAACCATGTGTCAAAACCTCTATGTACGCCTAGGGAGAAACCCGAGACAAGAGTGCTCATGTGTTAAAATGTATTTCGAAAATCTATACTTGTCTAGTCCGTAAGAGTAAAATGGTTGTGATTAGAACCAAGTCGAGTAGTACTCTACTAACAAGAGGTACCTTCACCCCTTTTTCTCTCATGTCCTAGTTAATGATGTTAACCAAATCTCGTTCGAGTCAAGTCTCATACTTAGTCATCTTCCCTTGTTAGCTTATCTTTAATAAGTACTTAGTAGTCATCGAAATAGATATGCTTGAGACTATGTAAGCAGTCGACAATTACATCTTGGTAGTACCATGGTGATGAATCGTATTCACTAGTCGAGGGATTCAACGTCATAAGTTAGAGCATGAACAAACTAAGTACACTTCGAGTCATGTAACTTATATTAAACTCCTATAACTGAATTGAGAATTCTTTTGGCAACAACAACACTGGGAATGAGAACACTTCAAACTATTGGTTAACACAAACTGTAATGATACATGTTGGTCAAGCCTTGTTTTCTTTTTTTTTCATTCCATTCGTGTAAGTCACAAATGGGCCTGACCCAAGTCATAAAACTTGGTCTCATTGAAAGGGTTATTAGCTAGTTTGGGCCCAAACCCAATGGGTACCCAACTGACCAACTTGGGCAGCCCACGAGTCTTCGAGTGTCCGGTTGAGTAAAATAAGCTAACTCGCGAGGTAAAGATCTAAACGTAAAGGCGGTTGTTCAACGACGAATAAGTCTATATCACGCATACGAAATATATCACATAAGTTATATTTAAGCTTACGCGAGTTGCCAAGTAAACAAGTGCAAAAACTATTTTTCCTACATATATATGAGACAACAAAGGTTTTAAAAACTTGACACACTTGATAATGTCTATAACAATGATTAACGACAATGGGTAGACATATATATATACATGTCAAGTAAAAATCTCTAGTCGAGAACTATATATATTAAAAACAAAATTTGACAAATAAAACAAGGACTACTATATCATTTTGGTCAACCTATAACTTGAGAGTTTTCAAAATTAACTCAAGTATTTTCTAAATACAATTAGAAAATAAATAAATTACATATATATTGGCAACACCATTTTGTGTCAACTTAAATAAGTATATACACATTTATATACTTATTAGTTAAATGCTATAAATATTTTTCATATCAAACTTGGAAGTTAAAACCATATCATTGTCAACAAGAAAAGTATATATATTTTCATATACTTGTTAGAAAAATCATTTTTACAAATTTCACAAATTAAAGTTTAACTTTAATACAATTAAACTAATTTGAGTAAGCAATACTTAAAACAATGAACTAAAACGTTACCCTCCTTATCTAGGTCGCGTGTCGGTGCCGCTCCACAACCATCACTAATCCCACATTTGGATTTGCACATTTGCTAAGGTGAGTTTCATAGCCCCACTTTTACTTGATAAATTGGTTTATACATTTTGGGGTGAGAAATATGCAAAACATTTTATGGACCAAAACTATTACATGATTACTATTACGTGGTTTAGCCTAAGCCCTTATGTCCCTAGAGAATGCCCTTTTTCATGAACCGTCAATTCCTCATTGGGAAGCGCGAATGTTATAAATAGATCTATTGAGGGTGACTCCTCCGTTCGGTTGGCCATGCTTAGGCCAAGCGAAAGCGTATACCATGTCGGAATCAAGTGTTGAGGACAAAGCACTTGCTATGGGCCCTATATTGTATGACATCTTTTAGCATCTGACCGTCGTAGTATCGGTTGCGTGAACTTAGAGCTAACGTAATAGACTTTCATACATATATCATTATATTCGTTGTAATGATTATATGCCTTTGCTTATGGTCCAAGCTTACTATTTTAACTTAAACCTATGAACTCACCTGACTTTTAGTGACCTTTTAGCATATTTTTCTCGGTGTTTAAGATTTGTTCATGAAGGCAAGGCAAAAGCGGGTGTATGGTCGTAGTAGTATTAGAAGTGTTTTTACACAAAGCGATGTTTTACATTGGGACCACTAAATCTAATGGGATATACCCATTTGTTTAAATTATGTTGTAAGACAATGTTTTAAAACTATTTTATAAAAATAAGCGGTATGTATTCCGTTCTTAATTACTTGTGTTATGATTCACCAATTCCGTAACGCTCCCGAATAACACGTATGCTTCCGCTAAACAAATTTGGGGTGTTATGATTGGCATCAAAGCCTAAGTTGTAGAGAACTAGGTACATATAAACCCTAAACTATAACTACTTTTCACCAAAAACATCATACTACGACCGCCGATTACCGCTTGCCTTACTTGCCATTTTATTTAAAGTTCATTTAATAGGATTACATGTTTTATTTCCTATTTACTTATACACTATTTCATATCCATCATGAGCATATTTTTCCACATACTTACACATATGCACCGTCTTGTCACAGACTATGCCTTCACCAGCTATTCCTCGCGATGTTCAGGAGGACATCCTACTAGCTCACTCACCGACCATCCGCCAGCTTGCACACTTAGCTCGCGATCCATACGTACAGGCCACACTAGCGATCCGGACCGACTATTGCACCTACTCCACCTATACCTACCCTCACCACCACTCCATCACTCGTTGTGACAGGCAAAACCCCGTATGATTGTGAGAGTACACGGATATCGAGCGGTATTCATATGTGCTGCACTAGCTTCTCGGATGACCCGCTGCCTACATGGGTCCTTCTACTACTTGCCAGTCACGACACCATCACCGAGTCACCACCTCATCGGAGACTCGGAGATCTCTCGATTCTTACTCGAGGAAGATCCGGAAGAAGATCCGGAAGAGGATCCGAGGAAGAACTACCGAGCCTATAACGGCGAGTGTCCACGGCTATGTTAGCAGCAGCAGATGTGAAGTACACAGTGCGGAGATTGTCCGAGCATACGGGAGCTAGGGCAGAGCTCGGGATGGCTCGAGATTGGCGATGACATGGATATTGATGCACCATTTGGATTAGGCGAGAGCGCTTTTCTCCACGATGGTCGGAAGAAAAAGTAGTGAGGTTGATTGGAGAGATATTGATTGCTTGATCGGTTCGATACCACTTATCACTAGTCAGAACTACAATCCGTCATCACCTTCGTTTGTACCATCTGCGGCCGGACATGGAATTGCGCCTTGGCGCCACTAGAAACAACTGAGACCATTGAGGAAGCGCACCGGTTGAGACCACGGAGCCCAGGACCTATCGGGGATCTCGGATGGTGATCCGACCCTCATGAGAGGATATTTATCAGTTAGACTCTCGGGAGACTCTGCTAGAGTCCATTCGATCAGCTAGAGAGGATCGATCCAACACGCTTGCAAGCTTGCGGCGGCGTGTTGAGGTTTAGAACGAGTTACGGACCTATTGTATGAGAGTGTGGAGCTCGAGAGACACGAGAGGATACAACTGGGTTTTAGGGTTGAGGACGTCGAGAGAGAGTTGGACAGCCAGTCACGAGCCTTGGGTAGAGGTCAGGGCTGAATCTGAGGGACTAGAGGAGCTAGAAGGCGTCCAGTGGATTGCGAGAGATACTTGTTAGAGAAGGATGGCAGAGGACTCTGGTTTAGAGTCTATGTTAGCATCTCGGATGAGTATCCGAGTTTGGAGGATACGCGAGAGCGATTGCTACCATAGAGCGATTACGCACCGATCATCTTTAGATTCCATTGCATGATGTATTGCACTAAGGCGAGCTATAACAGTTAGTGTTAGTTATTATTCTCGTATTTCCATTGTATTTCGTTGTATTCCGTTGTATTTCGGTTGTATCCGGCTAGTATCTCATCATGTACCGTAGGAACCTTGTAATCGAAATTCTATCTATGTCAAACTTATTTTCCCCTACCCAATTGTCTATACTTTTATAGATTACACATATGATCTATCTACGATAACCACACTATTACGTGGCACTTACCTTGTTTAAAAGGTTCTATATCTCATCACCTTTCTTCTGAAATGCGCCAAAGCGAAGATCTAAACGTACCAACCCCGGTGGAGCCTCCAATGCTCCAATTCCAGCGAGAGTCACTCGCAACCAAGCTGAAAATGCTGCTATTCCAAACAGTCACACACGATCGATGCCAAGCCACTACTCCCGCTAGGGCTACTCCAATCCAACCTGTCATGAATCAAGCCATGATTGACCAACTAGTCAATGAGCGGGTAAACGCCGCTTTAGCTGCAGCAAACCACTCGTCTACTAATCCTGGAACTTCAAGACCACCCACTCACAACCGCACTTGTACTTATCAAGACTTTCGTAAAACCATGACTGGAAGCTTTGGTGGAACCGAAGGAGCTGTCGGTCTAACTAGATGGATCGAAAAGCTTGAGGCGTGTTCGAATCGCAATTGTGAAGAAGATCTAAGGTTAAGTATGCATCATTTACTTTCACGGATCTGCTTTGACCGGTGGAACAATTTTATGAAATCCGCTAGTATCGATGTTGCCTATGCCATGCCATGGGAGAACTTCAAGGAAATGGTACTTGAAAGTATTGTCCTCAAATGAGATCAAGAAACTTGAGCATGAGTTTTGGAACCTCAAGGTTCAAGGCACCAATATGGCTGCTTATAATCAGCGATTTCAAGAACTAGCCTTATTGTGTCTCGAAATGGTTCCCACTGAAACCCGATTGTTGGAGAGATACATCGGAGCCGCCTCAACCTATTAAGGGCAATGTAACCACTTCTAAGGCTGCTGATCTTCATGAAACCATCGAAGTAGCCAACAAACTCATGGACCAAGTAATTGAGGACTCCATGGACAAAGTGGTTGACAATAAGAGGAAATGGGATGACCATTCTCAAGGTTACAACAACTATGAATACCGTGGCAACAACAATAGGGACAACCGCAACAATCAAAACAAGAGGCAAAATGTTGCTAGAGCTTATGCAGTGAATGTGGGAAAAGAAAACCGTACTCGGGGGCGCACCATTGTGTCGATGCACACTGCATCACAAGGCGGTGTACCGTCAAGTGCCGTAATTGTCGAAAAATTGGACACTTAACCGGAGGCTGCTGAGGTCAAGTCATTGGCGACGGTTCAAACGCTCCAGCTCGGGACCCAAAAGCTAATATAACTTGCTTTGGTTGTGGTGAAAAAGGGCATTATAAGAATGAATGCCGAAAGACCAGAAACCAAGGCCGTGAAGGAAATCAAGGAAACCGAGGAAATCCAGGAAGCCATGGGAATGGCGGATTCGGGAAATGTTGGACAAACGAGTAATCGAGGGAAATGGAGAAGGAGCTCGTGGGAGAGTCTATGCGTAACCAAAGTGGAAGCTCGAAGACCGAATGTTGTGGCCAGTGCGTTCTTATAAATAACCGTTATGCATCCATATTGTTTGATACGGGGACCGATAGGAGTTTTGTTTCTAATACATTTAGTCCACTACTCGATATTTCCCCAACCGCATTAGGAAATGCATACAACGTGGAACTAGCTAACGGTAACATAGAAAGGGTAGATACCATCATAAGAGGTTGCACCCTTAACCCGTTAAACCACCCATTCAATATCGATTTGATACCGGTAGCATTGGGTAGTTTTGGCGTTATTGTCGGGATGGATTGGTTAGCAAAATATCATCTTTGCCATCATTTGTGACGAAACTTCGTTCGAATACCCTATGGAGATGAAGTCTAACAATAGAAGGAGACGAAGTACGAGAAAAGCGCTTCAAGGCGCATGTCATTTCGTACCAAGGTGTTAAGGTGTATCGAGGAAGGATGCCATATCTTCCTAGCACAAGTCACCGGAAAGGACGAAGGAGAAAGGGAAGAAAAGCGTCACGGAGGGCGTGCCGATAGTAAAAATTCCACGAAGTCTTTCCGAAGACTTGCGGGACTCCCGCCGATCCGACGGTTGAATTTGGTCGATTTAGTGCACGGTGCCGCACGTGTACGAGCACCTTATCGGTTAGCTCCAGCGGAACCGGGAGTTATCAAACCGGTTGCCGGAACTTGCGGAAAAAGGATTCATTAGACCGAGCTCATCACCACAGGGAGCACCAGTCCTTTGTCAAGAAGAAAGCGGAACCTTCGGGATGTGCATTGACTATCGTGAATTGAATAAACTAACCATTAAGAACCGCTACCCACTACCGAGAATCGATGACTTATTCGATCAACTGCAAGGTTCAAGTGTTTATTCAAAAATCGACTTAAGGTCTGGATACCATCAACTAAGGGTTCGAGAAGAAGATATTCCCAAAACCGCCTTCTAATCGTTATGGGCATTACGAGTTCCAAGTCATGCCTTTGGGTTAACAACGCCCGGTGTGTTCATGGACCTCATGAACCGAGTGTGTAAACCCTACTTGGATAAATTTGCGATTATTCATTGGCGATATCCTAATTTATTCTAAGAGTGTGAAAGAACACGAAGAGCATCTTAGATTGATCTTGGAATTGTTGAAGAAGGAAGAATTGTATGCGAAATTCTCGAAGTGTGAGTTTTGGATACCCATTGTTGCAATTCTTAGGTCATGTCATCGTCATCGATCCGGGCATACATGTAGACCCCGCTAAGATCGAGTCAATAAAGGATTGGGCGACACCTCCACAACTCCCTATCTTGAAATCGCCAATTTTAGGACTCGTGGGTACTCTGAGAAGATTTATTGAGGGTTTCTCAAAGATTGCCAAATCTTTAACCAAGCTAACCCAGAAAAATGCCAAGTTTGACTGGGGAGAAAAAGAAGAAGAAGCTTTTCAACTCCTTAAAGAAAGTTGTGTAGTGCACTGTTACGGCCTTACCGAAGGTAGTGAAGACTTTGTTGTTTATTGCGGCGCTTCACATAGGGGCTGGGCGGTATTAATGCAAAGAGAGAAGGTGATAGCATACGCCTCGCGCCAATTGAAGACTCACGAGAAGAACTACACGACACACGATTTGGAGTTAGGAGCGGTTGTGTTAAACTCGAGAATTTGGAGACACTACTTGTATGGCACAAAGTGTGTCGTATACACCGATCACAAAAGTCTACAACACATTTTGGGATCGAAAGAAGCTGAACATGAGACGGCGTCGATGGTTGGAATTACTCATTGATTATGATTGCGAGATTCGTTACCATCCGGGTAAAGCGAATGTAGTAGGCGATGCTCTCGGTAGGAAAGAGCGACCAAAACCCCTTAGAGTCAGATCCTTGGGTATGACAATTAGTTCACCTCTCCCAACCAAGATTCTTGAGGCTCAATTGGAAGCACTCAAAGAGGAAAATCGTCCGAATGAGAACCTTTACGGAATGCCGAGAAGTGAAAATGGATTAGTAAAGAGGTCGGATGGAACTTTGTGTTTCAAAGAGCGAAGTTGGCTACCACTCTACGGAGGAATTCGCGACATTATTATGCATGAATCCCACAAGTCTAAGTACTCCATCCACCCAGGATCCGACAAAATGTACCTTGATTTGAAGAAATTGTATTGGTGGCCTAACATGAAAGCCGACATTGCAACATATGTCAGCCGGTGTCTAACTTGTTCCAAGGTTAAAGCGGAGCATCAGAGACCCTCAGGCCTACTAGTACAACCCGAAATCCCCGAGTGGAAATGGGAACGCATAACAATGGACTTTATCACCAAGTTACCTAAAACCTCTAAAGGCTACGACACCATTTGGGTAATAGTTGACCGTCTCACCAAGTCGACATTTTCTGATGAAGGAAAGTGATGGAATGGAAAAACTTGCACAACTATACCTGAAGGAAATCATCGCACGCCATGGTGTACCAATTTCCATCATTTCGGACAGAGATAGCCGTTTCACCTCAAACTTCTGGAATTCACTTCAAGATGCTTTAGGGTCTAATCTCGACATGAGCACCGCTACCATCCTCAAACCGATGGGCGAGCAGAGAACAATCCAAACAATGGAGGATATGCTAAGAGCATGTGTGATAGACTTTGGAAATGGCTGGGATAAACACTTGCCATTAGCCGAGTTTTCTTACAATACGACTATCACACAAGTATCAAAGCCGCACCATATGAAGCACTCTATGGCGGAAATGTAGATCACGTGTGTGGGCGAAGTTGGAGAAAGTCAACTTTCGTCCGGAGTTAATCCAAGAAACTAGAGAAGATTGTACAAATCAAAAGCCGACTACAAGCGCTTCGTGACCGCCAAAAGAGTTACGGATAAAGGAGGAAACCACTTGAGTTCAGTGGGAGATAAAGTTATGCTCAAAGTTGCGCCGTGGAAGGTGATCCGTTTAGGCGTGGAAAGTTAAATCCTCGTTATATTGGACCTTTCAAAATTCTTGCTAGAATCGGACCGGTAGCATACCGCCTTGAATTACCACAAGAGCTCAGCTCTGCACAACGCGTGTTTCACGTGTGCAACTTAAAGAATGTCTTTCCGCGAAACTCTTGCCATTCCTTTGGAAGAAATCCATGTTGACGAAAGATTAAATTTTGTCGAGGAACCCATTGAAATCATGGATAGAGAAATCAAACGGCTTAAGCAAAGCCGCATCCCGATCGTCAAAGTCCGTTGGAACTCTCAAAGAGGTCCGAGAATACGTGGGAGCGTGAAGACCAATTCAAGCAAATACCCACACCTTTTAGCTACCTCACCAAGAAATCCCTAAAAGAGGGCGGTTTTCTCTTCCAAGACGGGGAGGATGTGACACACGGTAAATTTTTACTAAAATTTAACTGATGATTAGTAATTTATTACTACTAAGCCTAAGTCATTAAGCATACACAAACTTTGCACGATCATTTGAGTAGTTAACTTCGCCTCTGATGTAGGTAAGCGTGCATCACTTTTGCATTCATATCATTTTCTGAATATTTTTATTTTGTCTTATGATTTAAATTATAAGGCGAGAGGTATCTCGTTTTCCCGGTGGACACACACGCACGCGTACCGACACTATGATAAGGACTCGCTAAAACAATTAACAAATGTCGTGACTTGGAATATTACAAGGATAAAATATTTGAACACGTAACAATAAAATACCACGGATAAAAAGTTGTCAAAAAATGATACCTTGGTCACCATATATGACTTGAGACACAAAATACTTAAACACATTATCACTTAAACAATGACTTTATAAGACTCAAGTGCAAACATACATAACTATAATGTAAATGCATACATTTTATACAATAATTATCCCACATACAAATACTTACCCAAAATAAATTATAAGTATACATTACATGTGCCCTCACTTTTACTTACCTTACCATTTTAGACCTTTATTATTATAACACTTATAATACATTTACAAGAAATGAATTTATAAAAATTAGACACAACCTCCTTGTTTTTCTCTTCCACTCACGACAAAACCAAGGACCAAGAAAAGCAAAAGATATCAAGATCCATCTTCAACCTCTAGCTTGTACTCCCATCCTAGGCCGAATCTTCTAAATGGAGATAAATCAACACCTTCATCCAACATACCCATCTCTCTCATACCCAAATCCATGTAAAACTTTGCTTCCCAAATCTCCATAGATGCGCTACTACCTTGAAGGAATCCAAGGAGGATCAAAGTAAATCACAAGAGAGAAGTAAAATCCTTTCACCATTCTATCTCTTATGTCCAAAGATTCGTGGGTCTTGGAAGTAAGCCATTTTTGGCTTCAAACAAAACTTCAAGATGAAAAGAGGTGGTCAAATGCTCCTCTCTTAACCTCTTCTTAAGCAACATGAGAGACCAAAGACACCCACAAATCAAAACTCAAACACACCACAAGAGTAATATTCTCAAGGTTATCAAGAAGTTGTTGGGTTTGCTCTAATCGGTATACCTGGGTTTGATTTGTGTGGAGGTCCCTCGACTTGGCTTTCATCAACGTTTTCACATCTCATTCTTGATAAGGTTCATGGTCTTTCCCTTCCTCATGATTTCGTTGTAATGTAAACATTGATAATGAAGTGTTAATTTGTGATGTCTTGTTTTTATTTAAGTTTGTAAGTATAGAATGTACAACTTTGCAATATGAGTATAAACTTGTCACTTTGAAACTTGATTTGGTTATTCTATTGTTAAAACGACTTTCTGCCGAGGTAAATGAGCCAAGGAAATGAGAGTTAAGTCTTATAGGAACTTGGAAATTTGACTATGTAACTAGGTACTTTGATGTTATAATACTTGCGTTTTGATAAACAAACTATGGTAACTTAGGCTTAAGTGGTCATTTGCGAAAAAGGGTCCGTTGGTTTTCCTGAGAGGGACATGGGACAAGAACAAGATAAATGAGTCAAGCTTTTACAAGTCTACTAGTAAAACCATGTCGAGACTCACATTTTCCCGTCGACATTCATGTCATTTAAAAGTATGTCGAACCTTGATTTTTTTAACTTTGCTTGAACATGAGAAACATGCTAGTCTTTCATTGTCTTGTGACTCGAATCTTAGAGGTGAACCATGTGTCAAAACCTCTATGTACGCCTAGGGAGAAACCCGAGACAAGAGTGCTCATGTGTTAAAATGTATTTCGAAAATCTATACTTGTCTAGTCCGTAAGAGTAAAATGGTTGACGATTAGAACCAAGTCGAGTAGTACTCTACTGACAAGAGGTACCTTCACCCCTTTTGCTCTCATGTCCTAGTTAATGATGTTAACCAAATCTCGTTCGAGTCAAGTCTCATACTTAGTCATCTTCCCTTGTTAGCTTATCTTTAATAAGTACTTAGTAGTCATCGAAATAGATATGCTTGAGACTATGTAAACGAGTCGACAATTACATCTTGGTAGTACCATGGTGATGAATCGTATTCACTAGTCGAGGGATTCAACGTCATAAGTTAGAGCATGAACAAACTAAGTACACTTCGAGTCATGTAACTTATATTAAACTCCTATAACTGAATTGAGAATTCTTTTGGCAACAACAACCTGGGAATGAGAAACACTTCAAACTATTGGTTAACACAAACTGTAATGATACATGTTGGTCAAGCCTTGTTTTCTTTTTTTTCATTCCATTCGTAAGTCACAATGGGCCACGCCCAAGTCATAAAACTTGGTCTCATTGAAAGGGTTATTAGCTAGTTTGGGCCCAAACCCAAACTGGGTACCCAACTGTTACTAACTGCAGAACAACCCACGAGTCTTCGAGTGTCCGGTTGAGTAAAATAAGCTAACTCACGAGGTAAAGATCTAAACGGCGTTGTTCAACCACGAATAAGTCTATATACGCATACACGAAATATATCACATAAGTTATATTTAAGCTTACGCGAGTTGCCAAGTAAACAAGTGCAAAAACTATTTTTCCTACATATATATGAGACAACAAAGGTTTTAAAAACTTGACACACTTGATAATGTCTATAACAATGATTAACGACAATGGGTAGACATATATATATACATGTCAAGTAAAAATCTCTAGTCGAGAACTATATATATTAAAAACAAAATTTGACAAATAAAATAAGGACTACTATATCATTTTGGTCAACCTATAACTTGAGAGTTTTCAAAATTAACTCAAGTATTTTCTAAATACAATTAGAAAATAAATAAATTACATATATATTGGCAACACCATTTTGTGTCAACTTAAATAAGTATATACACATTTATATACTTATTAGTTAAATGCTATAAATATTTTTCATATCAAACTTGGAAGTTAAAACCATATCATTATCAACAAGAAAAGTATATATATTTTCATATACTTGTTAGAAAAATCATTTTTACAAATTTCACAAATTAAAGTTTAACTTTAATACAATTAAACTAATTTGAGTAAGCAATACTTAAAACAATGAACTAAAACGTTACCCTCCTTATCTAGGTCGTGTGTCGGTGCCGCTCCACAACCATCACTAATCCCACATTTGGATTTTCACATTTGCTAAGGTGAGTTTCATAGCCCCACTTTTACTTGATAAATTGATTTATACATTTTGGGGTGAGAAATATGCAAAACATTTTATGGACCAAAACTATTACATGATTACTATTACGTGGTTTAGCCTAAGCCCTTATGTCCCTAGAGAATGCCCTTTTTCATGAACCACAATTCCTCATTGGGAAACTAATGTTATAAATAGATCTATTGAGGGTGACTCCTCCGTTCGGTTGGCCATGCTTAGGCCAAGGCTAAACGTATACCATGTCGGAATCAAGTGTTGAGGGACAAAGCACTTGCTATGGGCCCCTATATTGTAAGACATCTTTTAGCATACATGAATCGCCGTCGTAGTATCGGTTTCATGAACTTAGAGCTAACGTAATAGACTTTCATACATATATCATTATATTCGTTGTAATGATTATATGCCTTTGCTTATGGTCCAAGCTTACTATTTTAACTTAAACATATGAACTCACCAAATTTTAGCTGACCTTTTAGCATATTTTTCTCGTGTGTTTAAGATTTGTTCAAGAAGGCAAGGCAAGAAGCGGGTGTATGGTCGTAGTAGTATTAACGAAGTGTTTTTACACAAAACTGATGTTTTACATTGGGACCACTAAATCTAATGGGATATACCCATTTGTTTAAATTATGTTGTAAGACAATGTTTTAAAACTATTTTATAAAAATAAACGGAGTATGTATTCCGTTCTTTATTACTTGTGTTATGATTCACCAATTCCGTAACGCTCCCGAATAACACGTATGCTTCCGCTAAACAAATTTGGGGGTGTTACAGGGTTGGAGCTTATAATAATACTTTTACTTTCTCTCACTAAGTTCCCAAACCTCTAAACTTTCTCTCTCTAAAAACCACATAGTGTATGCCTATATTTGATCATGGTTTGATGTGTTTGTGAAATCCAATATGTTACAAGAGAAAACTGCAAAAAAATGTCCCTAAACTTTGCAAAAATTGCAAAAGCTGTTATCGAAAAAAAAATTGAAAATAATGTCCCTATACTTTCAATTTTCTGCAAGTAATGTCCTTTCCGCGTTACTGTAGTTGCAAATTTTGTTTTTGGACTAACGATCGTTAGAAAATCTCGTTAAATGCTGTGTGAAATGACTATTTTACCCTCATTTTCTTCAATTATCTCAAAACCACCATTCTCTTTTCTTTCCCGTAACTATGCAAAATTACTTATTCACCCTCCAAACCTTGAGGGATAAAATTCGTGATACAACTTTCTTATAAAACTGCTTCATTTAGGGTTGATACAAACATAAACACATCGTCCCTAACGTCTAACACATACAAACATAAACCCTAATTGGTTGTTTAGCTTGCATAAACCCTAATTCTTTAACATGGATGGTGGTCAAACTAGAAGTGGTAATGGGGTTGTGGTAAAGAAAAACAGAGGAGAGGAAGGCCTAGAAAACACGGTCCGCTACCCGCGCCTTCGGTTGCATCCCCTAACCCGAGTACACCCACGCCAAAACAGGAGAGTGGAAGCCTTGTTGGTAGTGAAAGTATGCAACGGGTATTTGGTGTTGATAAAGTTTTTTTTTTGGGTAAGTTTATGTTGCTTATTTAGTTTCTTTATGTGTTAAAAATTGGCTTAGTTTGATTTCGGTAATTATATTTGACTGTGAGTGGTTAACAGTAGTGTCTAGTTGCTTGTGTTAAGTGATCACATCTAGTCTTGGTGAATGGTTAAAAAGTATAGTCTTGGTTCATGTTTCATGTGGGAATTAGTGATCACATCTAGTCTTGTTGGCTATCTTTATAGATGACAAGGAAAATGCGGAGATCGTTTCATGAAAGGTTAATTTTTCAATCTCTTATGATGTAATGTAGATACTATTGTTTGAGTTTCTGTTATAGTTCTGGTATTTTGAATAATCTTTGCAGATATCAAATACAAGGTTGTGCTTAAACTGATTGAATGTTTGGCGGATGATGAAGAAGTATGGTGTAACCTGGGCAATAACTTAAATGATGAATTATTAGATCAGATGAAAGCAAGATATGGGCCATGCAAAACCATCACAGGGAAAATTTAGATGAATTTCTTGGTGAGCTGTTTACGAGGACAAGGATTAAAATGATAGGTAAAAGTATTCAACCTTTTATAAGGGTGTTTGAAAAGGGAAATAAGTCTTATTTATTTCATTTTGGCTATCTTTATAGATGATAAGCGAAAGGAAAAAGTAATTGCAGAGCTACTTGATGAGCTGTTTATCAGCAAAAAGAAGGAAAAGCTATAAGGTAAATATATTCAAACTCTTAAAAGGGTGTTTGGAAGTGAATATTACAGCTTATAGATTTTATTGATTTTAAGTACTGTTCATAGAAGTGAATATTACAGCTCTTAAAGGGGTGTTTGGAAGTTAATATTACAGCTTATAGATGTTATTGATTTTAAGTACTGTTATTAGAAGTGAATATTATAGCTTGTTTTACAGTTTGCCTTTTGTTGTATAATCTTTGCAGTTTTGGATTTTGGTACTTTCAGCACGGATTTGAAAGCTGATGATAAACAGAGGAAGGCAAGGCCAGATGAGGATACTAGTGAGCAGAGGAAGGCAAGGCCTCTGAGTGTAACCGGCTGCATCGTTAGCCTAAGAGAAAAGTTGAAAGAACCAGCTCCCAAAAGAGGTTCTAAGTATTGTTCATTGCATTCCGAAAAGAGAAACTAAACGCAGGATAATGGTCCTTGTTTTGTGTTGTCCTTGGTTTGTAATACGATATTTTAAGACCTTTTTAGTTAGGTTATGTAGGACATGTTTATGTATTTGGTTTGGTTAATCTTTTAAGACATCCTTTCGGTTGTAAGACAGTTTAGGGGGTGTTTGGATTTATCTATTTTGACTTTTAAAAGTCAACATATAAAAATATGTGTTGTGATCATAGAATGAACACTCTATCCATTCCAAAAACATTACAACAATAGTATGGTTACTAATTTTTCTTCTGTTTGAATATGTAATGTATGAGTTGTATTTACCGTTTTTGACTTTTAAAATTCAACATTTACCAAAACCTATCCATTCACTGTTCATAATTTAATTCACCAATCTAATTTGCGTTCCAAATGCACGCCTTTATTTCACTAGCTTAACTTTCAAAACACGCCTCCAGTTTATCACTGCACACACTCTTAAGATAAGCTAAAATTCTCTATTTCCTTAACCATCAACATGTCTCATTGTGGTATTGACCTCGCGGTTGTGTGTAACTCCTTTGTGCTAATAGAAATTATGCTTGGCCATTACCAGACAGAGATTGTTCAAGACATGCAGCAGGCACACGATTTGGAGAACAAGATTACTCTAGTAGATGTTGCAACATGTAGGCCCACTACACCACTACCTTTACCAGTTGTAGTTGTGTTTTCCCTTCTAACATCTACACCCACAACACCACCTGCAGCAACCCCACTATCAGTAGTGTTTCCCCTTCCGTAAAGATGCATTGGACAACAATACCACATGATTTCTCTATTAGGTGGACGCCTTGCATCAAAGGTCAATCCAACCATGTTTTCTCTTTCCAGTCAACAGTCAATGTATATCATTTGACAACTATTTTCTTCAAGCATGGTGAAACTTCTTTGATATGATAAAGAAATGAATACCATTGATGTATTATATAAGACAGCCAAAAATCAGTACCATCCGTATTGTTTCTCTTCATTTTTTACTTGAACGGTGTGACATACTAGTTGGTAGGAGAATTTAATTCAAGAGTAACACACACTCTTTATAACCTAGTTTCAATTGACTTTTGTGTAGTTAAATATAGGGCCAAGCTACTTTGAAATATTTGACTTTCTTTGTGTGAGGTAAATGAGTATTAACTTCCCACATTTACACACAAACCTACCCATTTAACCAGCTACATTTACTTCTCACCATCTCACACAAACATACCAATCTCATATCATCAACCTTGTTCATCAAACTCATTCAAACTCTCAGCTCACCATGGATGCACAATCCAGAAAGTTAACAACAAATAGCATAACCATGTGGTCCGTTATCCATTGAAAGTGGAACATATCTTTAGTATTCAACTTTATGTTTAATACATTAAAGTCGTTTTAATTTCTGGCATGCAACTGTTAAACACAATCTAATTATGTTTGGAACTGCATTTTGCATATGCAGCATTACTTTGACTTCTAAAAGTCAACATAGACTTTAGTTACAACTTAATCGGAATCGAAAAATGAATCAGATACATAGTCATACAACCCAAGTTCCCAATCTTCCTCTCGTTCTTTCCTAAGTCTCTCCTCCTCCTCTTGTTTAGCCCTTGCTTCTTTTGTCAGTGTTTGTAACAATGCTTCTTCATCTTATCTCATTTGATGTTCCTGTTCCTCAAGATATCCACCATCCAACCACTCTTGTGATACCCGTTCTTCTTCTACAAACAATTTCACTATTTATTCTTCGTCTAACATTCCCCTATCAGCTACCCCACTCCCATTCCTATAAAGTGTATCATTGTGGAAAGCCTTAACTAAGTTTTTCTTTGTAATGTTTAGATAATGAAGTGAATTGAGTGATCAATTAGGAGAAAACACTGAAACGTTATGAAGAATCACAACAGATTCTACAGTAACATTCTTTCCATAACCCCCCTCCTCGTTAATGATTTTGTGATGTATTGCACCAGGTATTGAACCTGATAGATCTTTGAGAGTTACTGTAAGATCGCCAAGGGCATTTGGATTACACGACTTGATTATTGCAACAACTTGATCAGCTTTACCATTATTGATAAAGCTCTTGATATCACCTAAACATCCAACGCAACCCCCTCATTGGCATTCACAAACTCAATCGCGCTAAGCCATGACCCACGTGAAAAATCTTCATCCTCACCCACATCCTCAACAACTTTCCTAATATACTCTTTGTGTCGAAATTCGTCACTCCTGCCCAATTTTGGTAATATCTGTTTGTTTACGACGCTTAGCTAATTTAACAAACCCAACAAGACTGGGTATTATCCTAACCTCCTTTTCAGGGCTGTGTGATGAATGTAGGTTTTCCAAGGTGGGGGTATTATTAGATTTGTCTATTTCATTTTGAAGAAGTATAATCGATTATGTGTGATTTTGTGTTTCAAAAATTGTGTTTGTCAATCAGGGGTTATAAATACTGAAATGGTTTTTGAGAAATTTGGTTGTGTTTAGCGGGAAAGAAAGGAGAAGGGTGGTTTTGCGATAATTGAAGAAAAGGAGGGTAAAATAGTCATTTCATACGGCATTTAACGAGATTTCCTAACGATCGTTAGTCCAAAAACTAAATTTGTAACTACAGTAACGCGAAAAGGACATTACTTGCAGAAAATTAAAAGTTTAGGGACAATATTTGCAATTTTTTTTCAAGGACATCTTTCGTAATTTTCGCAAAGTCTAGGAACATTTTTCGTAGTTTTTTTTATTAAAATACATCATTATTAGAGGTGGTTACTATATGATCTAAACGAAAGTTAAATTTTCAAAGTTTACATTAATTTTTAATTTTCTTTTTTATAGTAACATTTTTTTCCTTAAAGTTTTAAGACTTTCTTTTATAGGAAGTTTCAGATGCTTTATAATGTAGTATAAATATATATAGTACTAAGTAGCAGTGTATCTGCGTGTTGTGGCAGCGGCTGAACGAGTAATATTTTATGATTATATGTTTTTTGTGACAAATGCGTGATAGTATTATAGAGTTAATAAGTAATCGACTATTGTTTCTTACATTAAATTGGCGGTTATAAGTTTAAGAGATTTTCTTGAAAACAAATTTATTAAAATATATCATTATTAGAAGGGGTTATTATATGATTTAAATGAGACTTCAATTTTCAAAGTTTACATTAATTTTCTAATTTTTCTTTTCATAGCAATGTTTTTTTTTTCTTTAAATTTTAACACTTTCTTTTATAAGAAGTCTCAAATTCTTTATAATGTAATATAAATATATATAGTACCAATAAATTAGCATCTAATTTAATGAGAGATGAGCTATATGATACTGTACTAAGTAGCAGTGTATATGCGTGTTGTGGCAGCGACTGAACGACTAATATTTTATGATTATATGTTTTTCGTAACAAATGCGAGATAGTGTTATAGAGTTAATAGGTACTTGACTATTGTTTCTTACAATAATAAATGTAACAAGAGACGTTTGATAAAAATAAAACATGAAAATAAAAAAGATGACATAAACGACGATAAAAAGAAAAGTAAAAAATATATGGCAATTACGCTTAAAATATTAAGGTAATTAAAAGGTCATTACGCTTTGGTTAAAATAAGTAATTGTAAAATTAGAAAAGATATGGTTGGTTTGTATCATGCCAAATAAACGATGACTACATTTAGCTTTCATCATTTTTTAGTGATTTTTACTATTTGTTTTATGAGTTGTATTTTTTCATGTCAAGGGTGTTTTATCTAAACTATTTATAAAGCATTTAACACATTCTCTTTTATTAATTTCTTAAGACTTTTTAAATAGATTTTTAAGCAAATACAAGTAAATAAGCATCATTTACAAGAATTTGAAGCACAAATAAAACTAAAAAAATACTATTCAACGTATACAATTAATACACAATTTAATTTTCCAATTCACCAAAATATACAACTATTTTACCACAATATATAATCTAATTAAGCTTCGAAAATAATTAATACACTTTAGCATATAAATTTGTAGTCTCATCAATAAATGTATGTTATTCAGTTGTAGCACTTTGTAAAATATCTTTAAGCATTTGATATACTGATTATTTGCGCGTGACGGACATGCGAACAAGCTAGATATTTGGTGCCATTAACATTTATTTTAGGGTATCCGCCGCCGCAACGCACGAATACACTATAGTTATAACGAGCAGGGTAGCCCGCGCGTTGCTGCTGGTTGGTTTTGCAATTATTTTTTTAAGGATACAAAATTAAAGATATATGTTGTGCATGTGTTTTGGTACCGCGGAAATAGCCTGTAAAAAAAATTTTGTTCAAAGAGGATCAAGCAAACTGTGTATTATATTAGTTTCTGAAGCATGTTGCAGGCTACAAACAAAACCATACATGGAATAGGTGCTTTGCAATGACGTCCTATGATTTGAAAAAGTCCAAAAATAATTTTTGAGCTACTGTAATTAAATGCAACATCATGACTTTCGATCTTCACATTGAGTCTCGTACATTAGGTAGGTAGCTATTCCAAGCTTCGTTAGCATGCCCATGAGTCCATGACTTTCAAATTAAACACCCTTTTGAGCTTCCTTTTATTCACAACAGTAAGAGTTGGCAAAATAGTATGTGCTCTATGTGATAGGTAACTATTCCATCACTTTTAAGTTAAACACCCTTTTGAGCTTGTTAACGGTATTCTCCCATCACCTGATAAGGTATAAAAAGATGTCATAATGTTTAGACAATGTAATAATTTACCTGTAGTTCTATTATTTCATCAAGTACCATTTTAAATCTCATTTGATTCTAAATACATTTGTTAGTAGCCTACATAAAATTTCACACTGGCGGACAGTTAATTGTAACTAAAAAATGAATTATAGGAGTACAATTTAGCATTTTTTTTCCATTTCCCAATAATGAGTTGGTTTGCTAATGATTCTAGTTAATGAGTTACATAGTTAAATAATAAAACTACACATTCACGAAATGAAAGAAACTAATGAGCTCAAGTATTTTCATACAATTGTGGTCATCGAAAATGTATTTTTAAAACTTTGTAAATACGTTTTGATATACTTCAACCCAAATGCATTCACCTGACCCATTCCCTTAATCCACATTAAAGATGAGGATGTTTATTTTTTTGGTTCGGCAGCCAATATGGGGTCTGTGTTTAAGCGTGAACACTACTGTGCCAAATTCCGAACGGCTTTCACCCATTACATATATCCAAATAAAAAATATGCCGATATGAGGATGTTTATTAAAGATGAGCTTATTACTTTAAAAAGATGAATGTAACAGCTAGCCACCCTAGTGTAATACTAAAATAGGATAACCTAAGCGTCATTCCGAACGGCTTTCACCCATTACATATATCCAAATCAAAAGTAGGCCTATTCCAGAAAACTACAAGTTGAACTTAGCTATATGTCACACCAAATCATGACAAAGGAAAAAAATTCAATTTAGATTGCATATCCGTTTTTCCACATGGCCTAAAAAATGGTTCACTGGTGCAATTTAAATGGCAGAAAATACATGAAACATACTTTGAATCGAGTTACGATATGGCTTAAGAAGATCAATAATCCTATAATAATAAGCTCATAGGCTCTAAAAAGTAAGGTCATTGACTTATTACCAAATTGTCAAACTGACAATTCAAGAATCATGATAGACATAAAAAAAAAAGAAAAGGGTGTACCTTAACAGAAAAATAAGTCTACACATTCGGCTTGCTTTTAAAAGTTAGCTTCCAAAAATATGACTAACCTGGATAATCTCTGTAGCAAGGTTGAAGCAACCTGCTTAGAGTCAATAAAGTAAAAATTTAGCCTTCCTCCGCATATAAGGCTTGTCGCAGTGGGAGGGGTCGACATCGGTTGGGCAACCAAAATATTGTCCCACGACCGATCTAACATCGGTTGAGAGATCGGGCGGCACATCATTTTGTGGACATCGGTTGGGCTGACGCTCGATATTGGAGCATGTATATCCTTCCCAACGCATTGAATTAATACAAAAGTTAAATTTCGACCGTTTGGTCATACAAAAAAAAAAAAAAAAAAAAAAATTCAAACCTATTTTAACACTCTATAAATACACACATTACCTCAAACACGATTCACAACTTACCATTTTCATCAAAAGCTCTTAAAGAATACCGTATGACGTACGGTCATGATTTAGATTATTAGTTTAAGTATTCTAGTGCTTATTTGAATTTCGTATTGTAATGTTTTTTAATTTCAGTGTAATGTTTTTTTTTTTAATTTCGTAATGTAATGTTTTTTATTTTTAATTTGAATGAAATTTAAATTTAATGTTAAAATGTTTGAATTAAAAAAAATCCTCTGGTCATCGACTGGGGATCCGGGTTGTCTCAGGTCGCGGAGAAAGCTGACGCGTGAGGTTGTCCCAGGTCATCCCAGGTTGCGACTGGGACTAGCCTAAGTTGTTCACTTTTAAAGTCTAATACTCGAAGATAACATGCAATGAATCAAAAATATAAATGGCAGCGAAAAAAAAAATAACAAAATAATAATTGTCATTGTATACCATCCTTTTCAACAGTCGCGATATAGTATCCTTTGTTTGAAAATGCAATGCTATTTATTGAATCTTCACATATATGCCATCAACCAATTGGATTATGCACAATGAGGATATATTCCGTACACATTTGCCATAAAAAAAAGTTTTCAGATTCAACAACCCTCTTGAGTGACTTTTCGTCAACTTCGACATTAAACCTTGTCTTACACCTCTTGTTAACTTTCGAAATATCTGCGTTAAGAATAGAGACAACAATTTATTAATTACCGACACCTACTAATACAATAATTCAATCGATAATAAAATAAAAAGCTACCAATTTAATTAGGGCTCCAAGCAAAGGACCAGCAAGATCAAGCTTCTTGTCGCCATATTATAATGACATTTGTCATCCTCAGCCCTCTGGACAATAGCACAGAACAAAAGCCAGTGGATGATAAATGTGGTGACAGTAAATATAATAAAAATTGCTTTTTGGTCTGCATTTTACAGTTTCATCATCTTTTTTTTTCTGAACTGGAACGGGATCCTTGTTGACAGAAGAAAGAAAGTTACTTAGAACCTTTTTTGCAACATCAGCTTCCTCATCAAAATTCACTTCATCATCTACTATATCAGATTCATCTGACACATCAGCATCTTCATCAGAGTGCTGCGTGATTTTGTTTTTGTCCAGTTTTTCTACATTATTGTTCTCGAAATCACTGTCGAAATCCTCTTCATCACTTTCTTTCAGCTCTGTAAAAAGCATGAACTTAGATCAAATGAGGTTTAAATAAACCCATAGATGAAATCCCAACAGTAAGACAAATTCAAGTAATAACTAAAAGTTACAGATTTATAGAATCCCTACAAAAATAATAAAAATGCCAAGATTTACCGTCTTGTTTATGAACTTGAGAACCAGCCGTATAGATATTCTTTGGAACAGTCCAATCAACAGCAATGAGCCTTTTACCAAAACGTTTTCCATTAAACTTCTGAATTTCCTGAAAGACATATTACCAAAGGTTATAACAAATGCAAAGCAAAGAAATAAGCAAACTTATGCATCGTTAGACTTACATTTTCTGCATCCTGCTTGCATGTGAATTTGACAAACGCAAATCCCTTTGCCAACCTAATAAAGGATAGAACGGTTTTAATATAAATATAATGTGATGGGCAGAAAGAAAAATATGATAAGACGTAGGGATATACCCTAAATTAGGATTTTTTGGAATAAACACATCCCATACAAAGCCTGTTGCTGAAAACATTTCTTTAATCTCATCTGTATTCGCCTGCAGTTGTGTTTCATAAGTTAGTACCGAGATAATTCTCACCTCTTATAAAGATATAAGTTAACATAGAGGTAATATCATAACTAAGCAAGCACTATACTAACCTTAAAAAGAAGATTTCGTATTATAAGCTTCCACTTCTGTACCTTGGAACCCTAAAACAATAAAATAGGTAAAAAAAATGGAATAATTTCATTCACCTTGAATCTCAGCTCGGTTGATCCCACACACTTAAACCAAATGTAATTACTTTCACAGGGACTTAATAGTGCACCGGTCTTATCTGGAGTTGCACCTATGGCCGATGGACTATTAAAGCACGTGCAACTAATATCGTAGACACCATTAATTACTTGATATGTATGAAAAGCCGAGTATCCATAATGCATGACGATAATATACATAATAAGGCTCAGGTCAACGACTATGGAAGTGGTACCTAAAACCCGCGTTGGCTGCAACCATCTGATTGCTATGCCAAGATACGGGTTTTGGCAAGCTACAATTACTAAAGTAGAAAATAGTAACAACTCTCATCATTGCCTGTGATATTCATCATGCATTACGTAGATACCTAGCGAAACAAAGGATTGTTTAGCTCAGAACAAAAGCAAAAGAAACAACCATAACTAAACCGAACAACCATCATTCACTCGTTCTACATTATCCAAGCGGTTCAAGTAACAGTCAAAACTAAAACAAAGGATTGATTAGTAGAGCATGCATAAAATGCAAATCGTCAAGTGGTCCTAACATTATCCAACCCCCTCAAGATGTAGAGTAACAAAAAAAAGTCGTTAACAATATTTGATACAGGTTGCTTCAACCTGCTAATCCATGGCTTTATTAGGCTCAGTTTATTAAACCAAGTAGGGCCAAAAAGATCTACAGTCCGCCATGGCTGCAAAGAAACACGGTTGCATAATCATGCCATCCGGTTCTTGCCCCGCCAAGTTATGGATCCAATCTTTGACAACCCACTTCATTTGGCTCAGAAAAATAGCAGTTTTATCAACATAGCCCTAAGAGAAGCAACCAAAGGCGTTTTTGACAATGCGAATAAAACTGGCAACTACCTACACCAAATAAGTCTAGTAAGGATCGAAAAAAGAGGATATGCCCACCATGGCTGCAAGTCTAGTGACCCGCCCCACCAAGATGTGGACCATCTCAACTTTAATCCCCTTACAGAATTGTGAGACGTTGAACGATGTTAGCTATAGTAAACTGCACTTTCCCATCTCACATATCATTCATCTCTATCTGTAACACACACAAATCCCTCTTTCTCGATTCTTTTCAAATCTCCCGTAATCATACTTTTTAGGCTCAGATAGGGTAACAAATACGAACACGTGGATACACCCGCTATGGCTGCAAGTAGGAGTGTCAGTAGGGTCAGGTTGTCCCGACTTGAACCCGAACCTGAACCCGATAAGGCCTAATCGGGTCGGGTTAATCGGGTTAATAAAACTAGTCGGGTTTTTTTGACCCGAACCCGATAACCCGATAGTGTTATCGGGTCGAGTTAGGGTTGAAATATTTTTCTTATCGGGTTATCGGGTCAACTCGATAAGACCCGAAATGATACTTATTTATTTTTTAAATAAAATCTTGAGCCAATTAATCTTTACGCAACAAATATTATTGTCACACCCCCAAATTACCTGTTTTGCAGCGGAATGGAATTCCTGGGGGTTGACTGTCATAGCATCACAATCACAGTTATATAGAACGACCTAA
This sequence comes from Chrysanthemum makinoi, assembly GCA_910596185.1. NCBI lineage: Eukaryota > Viridiplantae > Streptophyta > Magnoliopsida > Asterales > Asteraceae > Chrysanthemum > Chrysanthemum makinoi. The sequence goes on along the minus strand of OU343220.1, from coordinate 235,520,525 downwards.
AGTGTCGTTTGAAAACACATCGTTTGATATTTATTTAAAACATTCAGAGTTACAAGATAGGTCCCAAAAGTTGATAAAGTTTGAAGAAATATGTTTATTACAAGCCAAACGATGTTTTATAAGTGCCATAATTTACAAGTGAGACGCGTCGTCACCGCGACTCTATGAAGGGTCCTTATGCGTGCCATGATGTAATGCCTTAGTTACCTGAAAATACATTGCTAAAACAGTCAACAATAATGTTGGTGAGAAATCATAGGTTTATGAAAAATGTTTTATACGACTACACAAGTATAGGACATGTATGACAAATATGCCACATAAAAATGTTACAATTGCTATAAGCACATGACAATCAAGCTAGATGCTCATGATGTTTTAACCCCCAAATGTTTTCCAAACAACTCAATAATGATATTAAATGAAATGCATCCGTTTTACCAGTTGGGACCACCAACCCGGATGGAGGAGTCACCCTCAATAGATCTATTCACTCACCCTCGCTTCTTCCAGAATTAACGGTTCATGATTATGTAATGGGGACATTCAATTGGCAATGAGGTAACTTAAGCAATGTAATGAATTTAATATACTTGGCATCGTAATAAAAATGATGTGCAATGTATTCTCCCCGTAGGTTTGAAATAATATATAAACTTGTAAAACGGGGCTATGAAAACTCACCTTGTTAATAATAGTTATCAGCTTTCAATATCTAAGACATAGGCATAACTTCCTTTCACCGTAGAATTATTGACGTAAGTATTGATGTAATACTACTTGCATGCTTATACTTCAACCATGCTCCCACTTTATACTAGATTTATGTTACTTCTCTCTATTCCAAATAATATGATCAGGGAGTCACACGCCAATTATTTGTACCATAACTACCTTTCCTTTATTTTCTTGAATATATACTAGTGTCTTTTACTTGGTCTCTAAACCTCTCTTTTTTTTTTAATCCATGCGTTCTCCTCTCTTTTTTTTTAACGTGAAGTATATTTTTTTTTACACATATTTATACTTATGAAAAAAAATGCTTAGTCATGTACTTACAAAGATTTGTTGCCAACCTTGACAAAATTTATGTACGTGGCTTGATTTTAGTTGGACATAGGGGTTTGAAATGGTGAGTAATAACTTAACAACTTGGCTATGTCATTGTTATTATCCGCTATATGATTACTCATAAAATCTAATATAAGAAAACGTAATTCTTAAAAATAGTAGCTTTGTTTTTGTTTGACTATATATTACATAACATATGTAGCCATGTTATTGAATGACTCAAGTAACATTTTATTGTAAACTTGATAATATACTAATGAAATGAAGTAAAGCCACTTTGGTTAAAACATATATTCATGCACAACAGTAAGCTACATATTTTTAAGAAAATAAATTAAGTTATTTAGTATTTATTTTATTAATGACACAATGTGGTACCTACATGTTTGCATTTTTTTTTACATTATAATCGAACATTCAATAAATCTTTTATTATTATTATTATTATTATTATTATTATTATTATTATTATTATTATTATTATTATTATTATTATTATTATATATCTAACAATATGTGTACTAAATAAATTCAAAACATCGAGTAAACTAATAATATAATTTTTATAGTATTAAAATGAGTATAAAAATATATTAGGACAATTTGTCGGAAGTGTCAGATCAATTGATCAAAATAAATGATCGTGCGATAGCGTTTATTTAATATATAAATATACGTTAATGAAATATGCAAACCCATGCATGAACTAATATGAAAATGATGTTACTAACGATAGGTAGACTAACTCTAGTCTATATGAAATGTTCTCAATGATGTTCCATGAATACGCAGCTAAACCCTTACGGTTACGCGAATTTGATACTCGTAAACCTAATTTACGAAATGATGAATAATAAGGCATGAATAGTGATTTTCTCCGGGAATGAATAGTAAATTTGAGAAATGACCTGAAAGTACGAGTTGTCACATTCGCCCATCCAAAAAGGAATTCAGTCCATGTTGGGTCCTACGGTGTTGTCGGTGAAATGGTGAGGGTATTTGAGTCGCATTTGGTCTTCCCATTCCCAAGTAAACTCAGGACCTCTTCGAGAATTCCAGCGAACTTTCACGATAGGAATTCGACTTTGCTTCAACTGTTTGACCTCTCGGTCCATAATTTCTGCTGGTTCCTCCACGAAATTGAGTTTATCGTCGAGTTGAATTTCTTCCAATGGAATTACGAGTGATTCATCCGAAAGACATTTCTTGAGGTTTGAAACGTGAAACGTGTTATGTACGTGACTAAGTTCGACGGAGCTCAAGTCGATATGCTACTGGGCCGACTCGCCAAAATCTTAAATGGCCCAATGTACCTCGGGTTCAACTTCCCGTTTTCGAATCACGCACTTCCAAGGCGATACTTTCAACATAACTTTATCGCCAACTTGAAATTCTAATGGTTTGCGTCGAACATCGGCGTAACTTTTCGGCCTTCCTTCGCGCGCTTCGAGTCTATCTCAATTTGAACTATCTTTTCTGTTGTTTCGAACCATTTCGACCATGAGTTGTGTGTCGCCAACCTCGCCCAACAAACAGTGATCGGCACTTTCGGCCATAGAGTGCCTCGAATGGTGCCGCTTTTATGCTGGTGTGATAACTATTGTTGTACGAGAATTCGATTAATGGCAAATGATTAGCCCAACCATTTCCAAAATCAATCACACATGCTCTCAGCATATCTTCTAACGTCTGAATTGTCCTTTCACTATGACCATCGGTTTGAGGATGATTGGCAGTGCTCATCTCTAATTTGGTTCCAAATGAATCTTGCAATGATTTCCAAAATTTTGAAGTGAATCGACTATCTTTGTCGGAAATGATGGAAATTGGTGCACCGTGCCTTGAGACTATTTCCTTGACATAAAGTCTAGTAAGTTGTTCCATGGAATAAGTCTCTCTAATTAGTATGAAATGGGCTGATTTGGTAAGACGATCAACAATTACCCATATAGCGTCGTAACCTCCCGATGTCTTAGGAAGTTTAGTTATGAAATCCATTGTAATGCGTTCCCATTTCCATTGGGGAATTTCTGGTTGCTGGAGTAATCCTGAAGGTTTCTGATATTCGACTTTTACCTTAGAGTAGGTAAGGCATTTGCTAACGTATGTGGCAATTTCCGCTTTCATTTTCGGCCACCAATAAAGTTTCTGAGATCCTGATACATCTTATCAGAACCTAGGTGAATAGAATACTTTGACTTATGCGACTCATGCATAATCAAATTTCGTATCCCGCCATAAAGTGGTACCCAAATTATATCCTTGAAGCATAATACTCTATCTGATCTCTTTATAAAGCCATTTGCATTCTCGGGCATACCATAAAGTTTTTCATTTGGTCGATTTTCTTCCTTGAGTGACTCGATCTGAGCCTCGAGTATTTTTGATGGTAAAGGTGAACTAATCGTCATTCCTAATGATCTGAGTCTTAAAGGCTTGTGTCTTTCTTTCCGGCTAAGAGCATCAGCCACAACATTGGCTTTCCCCGGGTGATATTTAATTTCACAATCGTAATCGCTGAGTAATTCCAACCAACGACGTTGCCTCATGTTAAGTTCCTTCTGATCAAGAACATATTGCAAGCTCTTGTGGTCCGTAAACACTGTGCACTTAGTACCGTAGAGGTAGTGTCTCTAAATCTTGAGTGCAAAAACTATAGCTCCCAACTCAAGATCATGAGTGGTGTAATTCTTCTCATGAACCTTAAGTTGTCGAGAAGCATAAGCTATCACCTTCTCGTTCTGCATTAACACAGCTCCAAGCCCTTTATGTGAAGCATCGCAAAGATACAACAAATTTTTCGATTCCTTCCTTGGTAGTGCCAAAATTGGCGACCGCAAAGCTTTTGCTTCAACAATGAAAAGTCGCTTCTTGTTTCTTTCCCCATTTGTACTTCTTGTTTTTCGTGTGCAACTTGGTTAAAGCTTTAGCTATCTTTGAAAAACTTTCGATGAATCTTCTTGTAATAACCCGGCAAGTCCTAAAAATTGTCGGATTTCTGTAGGATTTGTTGGAGTAGCCCAATCTTGTACGGCCTCAATCTTTGCAGGGTCAACTTGTAATCCTTGACTATCGATGACATGACCAAGAAATTGTACTTTTCGGTTCCAAAATTCACACTTCGAAAATTTGGCATACAATCTCTCATTCTTGAGTAGTCCTAAAATCTTTCTTAAGTGTCCGTCGTGCTCTTCTTTGCTCTTTGAGTAAATCAATATGTCGTCGATAAATACTATCACAAACTTGTCCAAATACGGTTTGCATACCCTATTCATGAGATCCATGAATACTGCAGGTGCATTGGTTAATCCGAACGGCATCACTTGGAACTCATAATGACCATAACGAGTTCTAAATGCTGTTTTCGGGATATCCTCCTCCCGAACTCTAAGTTGATGGTAACCTGACCTCAAGTCAATCTTTGAGTAGATACTAGAGCCTTGCAACTGATCGAACAAGTCGTCGATCCTAGGAAGTGGGTAACGGTTCTTCACAGTTAACTTGTTTAGCTCTCTATAATCTATACACATTCTGAAATATCCATCCTTCTTCTTCACAAACAAGACCGGTGCTCCCCAAGGCGAGGAACTTGGTCTAATGAATCCTTTGTCTAAAAGTTCTTGCAACTGGTTAGACAACTCCTGCATCTCTGATGGTGATAATCATAGTATCGTAAGGCAAACTATAACTAATTCTGACATGATACTCTTAGTGGCTACATCTGCATCGTACTAATAAGGCATTCCTACACGCGTTTTACTGGACATGACAATTCTATACATGCTAAGCTTAACTAAACGTGGGAAAAACATGGTTACTAATCATATATAAACATGGTTCTAATCAATTCTATATAGCATATAAGAAAGTCTACATGTTCTATGATCAATACCGAGCTATGGTTTAAGTCTAAGCACCCTCCTACTAACGGCGGATACTTAAATCCCTCAAACCAACGCTCTGATACCAACTTGAAACGCCCGTAATCTTACATTGATTTTTTTTTATACATTGGATATGCCGTACAGGTTCTGTCCTATACGCTGTATCAATCTGTACTCGTGAAAACTATTAAACTAAAAATCTGAATTAAATGAATCTTAATTATATAATACATAAATGCGGTACTTAAATTTGGTATGCGGAAGCGTAAAGCTGTGAGTACGGGTGTTAACCCAAACACCCCTATTTTGACTCAATTTCAAATACATGTTATAAATATTTATACATTAATATCAAAACATGACTTATATGATTCTGACACTTAAATCATAAAGTTTTGGGGCGCAATGCTGAATAACAAAGTATGGTTGAGATGCTCGTCACCTAAAAACGCGAGCATTACCGATCTCCTAAGTCATCTTCTTAATCTACAAGCCCCGACGACCTTAAGACTTAACTCCGCAAAACATGGAACCGAGAACGTTAAGTCCTGATGACTTGGTGAGTAAACGGGTCTGAGTCTATATCTAAATTTGAATCTCAAACATGAGCTATAGTCTATTTGAGCTTCTGCATGGGTGTATAAGCATAGTTCTGGATCTAGAGCTATATAGGAATTGACACTTTCAATTCTGAATTTAAATGTATTTCAAATGCTATAAATGGTACGACTTATAGTCGTCTTACTACTTATACATGAGTCTGAGACTTAATCTGAATTCTTAATCATGACATGATATTTGAGCACGTGCATTCTGACTGGACGATGCTTAGTCGTCTTGCTATGAGTGAGAACTTCCCTAGCCAACGAGTACTCTTCTAACGGCTTCTAAATTTATTGTACGTGCTTTTCTGATATGGGTCGTCCACTTACGACGTAAGTGCATTTCAAGCCCGGATCATCCACATAGGATGCTTGGTCATCCACTTAGGATGCTACTACAAAAGCATGTGTCATCCACTTAGGATGCTACTATGGGAGTTCTACATTATGCACTTCTTAGGCACGCTACTTGACTTTTAGTGTGTTTCTTGGGCACTCTAAACTTGTCAAATCATGCTTCTTGTGATAATACTATTCATGTATTGCTTCGGCTATCTCCGAAACCTTGCACAAGTTCCATCATCATGTTTAATCTATTAACATGAAGCTAATGAACCGTTACTCACCTTTAAGTCTTGTTTAGTGATCCACAAGCTTCCCACGAGTACCTACTCACATGATAACCATTCTAATGCTATTAGAACTTGCTAAGACATTTATCTAACATATATTAGGTCTAAATAACTTAAACATGATCATATAAGGTGCTATTTCATCATGAAACACACTTTTACAAAAACACTTTAAGTGCAGAATTTCCCTGGTTGTCTTTCCAGTATTTTGAACTTTATACTAATTTAACTTCCAAACGAACCAAAACTAAAAGAATAACAATTAAAGTACACTCAGAGAGCTACAACTTTCGTTCAGACCTCATCTTAATCCGACGAATGGTTAATTCTCCACGGCCCTTCTAAGTCTCTGGATTTTTGAAAACCTTGCTGCCCCAAATTAAAACATCACCAAAACGACCCAAAACTTATGATAAGCTATTCTACTATTCAATAAACTTATGTCATAGCTTATTTAACTTGTTAAGATCATATTTCATCAGGCCCATAAGCTATCTTGCTAAATTAAGCACTTAATAAGCTTTTTCCAAACACTCCTTAACTAGACGTACTTCATCATCAACAACAACAACTAGCATCATGAATCTTTGTATATCATTAACCATAACTTGGGTACATGATTCCTAACATATTTATATCATAACAATAATACTTTTAATTCTAATTACATCATGATTCAACACAATCAAAACTAGGTTTTCATAAACTTAATTTAATATAACCATATAACATGAATTCATTCTTATACACTAGTTTATCATCATACCTTGAATTGAAGGAAAAACCATATAAACAAGTTGAAGATTCTTGATAATATCTTCTTTAAACTCTCCTTGATTCTTGAAACCCTTGTAACCCTTTCTATAATTCTTGTCTTAATGATATGATAATGAAATTTACTAATGATTTCCCCTCCTTTTGTTCTATGAAAGCCACGTACCACCTCCAACACATACATACGTGTTTAGTTATGAGAGAATTATGAGTTTACTTCTTCTTAAGGTAAGCTACTTATGCTTATCATTTAAGTTTTAAAATTTGGCGAGGTTAGTCCTTGTCGTTAAGTCTTTTGCAACGTTGGTCCTTTTTATTAACTATCTTTCATTCTAAGTTCTTATCTTTATAAAATACAATCATAAGGACCTTTCTAATTTTTCTACAAGATATATATAAGTCTATTTATGAAACTTATAAAGATCGGGGTGTTACCACTCTCCCCTACTGGAATTGTTCGTGTCCTCACGAACATCATCTGAAACTATTTTGCTTAACTTTTGTCTATCTACAAAGTCTCTCCCACTGAGCTTATTCTAATACATGAGCTAGTTTCATTTCTAATATTTCTAAATTCTATCTGGCCATAAGACTTGTCTCAATATTTTCTAAGTTTACACAATATGTTTATTTCGGGTCTCAATTCTGAAACTTCTGATATTTACTACAATATCACATGCCTAATTCTAAACAGAGGTATTATTAGGCTATTATATGTTGTACTAAGTCTGTCTATCTATCCGTTCTCTAAGCCGTCTATAATTTAAAACATATTTCGAGTTTTCTTATTGACTATACTGTAATGCTATACTTGTGCATACTAAACTCTATGATCTTACTGATTTATCTTACCGTGCCATACAAAACCTTACTAGTATCTAAGTTGTCCCGACTATTCTATTTTATCAATCAATACTAAAATCTATTCTGAACCCGCACATCAAGACTTGTAAGACTTATAACTATTCTTGTCGCACAACACCTCGTGATTGCATGCTTTCTAATTCTATTTCTAACTAAACATCATTCTATCTCACTAAAGTTCACTCATCTCGCTTTACTATTCTAGAAACTTCTCGAGACATCATATGATCCCAATAAATTCACGTTATATGATGTAACTATTATCACGTTGGCCAGACGTCATAATACTTGCATCACATAAACATGTCTTTATTGCTATCATATTCTACCTCGAAGCATAACTAAAACAACATGTCTAACATCATGTTTTGTTTTCATGTTAATCTGTTGTGCTCTCATATTAATATGTTGCTATCATTGTATTTCTATTTATGCATTCTGATTCTAATCGCATACTGATGCGATAACATGGCTGCTAATGATAGCATACTATACATGCTATATCTATTTCTGACATTCTGCACAATTAACATGACATTCTGGATCTGAAGTTCTAATGTTATTCATAGCTCCTTTTGTTTTATTTCTGCTATTTAACTGCCTAAATATTTCTACTCGTGATTTCTAATTCTTATTACATATTGGGTACTAAACATTGTAAAACCTGAAAATCTAAAACATAGATAAAGACTAAAATACCCTCAAAATCAAAAAAATTATAAAATACGTAAAATACGTTTATAATCATTTAACGAAATTAAAACCTAACTTACGAATAAGTAAAACTAAATGAACGTGTGTACGTGATCGATTTTGGTACGACGAAAGATTTAAACGTTTCGCTAATATGTTGGGCCTCGCTGCTTTAATCGGTGAACCACTTGGGCCGAGTATTTTGTCTCGTTTGGATCAAGGGAGCCGAGAGCCAAGAAGGCCATTTGGGCCGTGGGTTTTGTGTGCTCGGTTGGACCAAGCCAAAACCCAAACCCCCTCCTCAAAGCCCTAAAACAAAAATGATACCACCTATAAATACAATCACTTATCATGAAAATTGAAACCCTAGTTTTGTTGCCTCTCTCTTTTCTTTTCTTCCCATTCGGCCGAACCCTAGTCTTGTGGTGTCGAGACTTTTGCTTCAACAAAGCTAAGGTATAACAATGTTTATTCGTCTTCTTTCGTTACACCTTACGTTAATATGTTGTGATATGTTTTGTTTAGTCGAGTTTTGTATTTTCTTTTGTGGCCGAGCCATGTGAAACCAAACAAAGACAAACCGTAATGACTTGAACCTCATAATTATTAAAGAACATGTTATGTAATATGATATTAAATCGGATCATAGATATATGTTGAGCCATAGAACCGAACCATATGTATATAAGAACCGAACCATGTATATGTTTCGCTAAGATAAAACACATGACAACTTGAATGTGTAAAGTACGTAGGTGAGCTAGAGTTTGCGTAAAACCTATTAGCTGAACCCTCTACATGTAAACCGAACCATATAAAAGTTTTGAACAAGTATTAAACGAGTAAAGATCATGTAAACCTAAACCCTAGTTTGAAGTGTGAACCGAATAATGCAAGCCGAACCATAAATGGTTTGTGAACCGTGTCTCATATGCGCGCGTGCGTTTTATAAGTCAAGTGAGTTTGTGGATATGTAAACGTAGTACGTGGTCGTATCTAGTCTAAACTATTGTGCATGTGTGTGTAGATGTGTAATTAATCCGAGTAATAAGTAACTTGTGTGTCACATAAAATCATAAACGTGCATGGGAATAAAAGTTGAAGTATAACATGTATATAAGTAACGTATGGTTAAGACATGAAGGTGTTAGGTTAAGTAGCGAGTCATTAAAAGACGTAGCATGAAAAGTAAATGCATATTAATGTGATATTAAAAGAATGAGGAAACCCTAGAACATAAATGAGAGTCGATTAAGGTTTGAAGCTAAGAGTGTTAATTCGTTATTTCATGTGTGAGTTATGACGTTTAAACTATTTTCACATTTAACCCTAAACTCTAATAAATGACATAATGAACCCTAATCTACGATATTAATTATAAAACACTTAAGTCTCATTTAATCATAAAACCCTAAAGTATGAAGATCACTGAATATACTAAGTATGAACATCAAATGTTAAAAGATCATTTCGACGATTATGGAATCATAAATAACATGGACGACCGTTAATGTGTATAGGTTCTGAGAAGAAGGAGTAATCCTTTGCTTTCTGAGATTGCCGATCATTTGCTTTGGGATAAGGTACGATATTCCGACCATTTCAAAAGGTTCCTTATAACGTTTTCTTTCGTTAGCTTTTATATTAAGGATTTCTAAGCCTTTGCTATGAACCCCATTCCGCTTGTTTGAGTTGCTTATCTAACTCGATTTGAATTATGAAACATCTGATTTTGAACTATATGATATGAAAACTCTGATTTTGAAAATATGAATAACCTTCCGATAAAATATGATTGTGTCGCTTATGACATTCTCGATTTGACCTAAGATAGTTTGACACACGAGCCAAATATTTCACTAGTCATGGGGTTCCATGTCCGATCGCTGATGCACCTCTCGATATGACTCTAGGGCAGAGAGTGATGTTCTCGCCACGCTCCTCGATGGTGGAGCATATTTTTGTATATGTAGGAAGGGGCGTATGGATGCATCCTAGATCTGTTATCATTCTCATTATATGTTATCTGTTATCCGATGATTGATGTTGCGTGCATGCACGTCCTTCATAACTCTGGTAGGTCTCCCCTACAAATGTTGCCTTATGTGAATATGATTATGATCTCATATTTGTTTCTGGGCTCGTGGTAGTTAACTATAAATTTTATTCGATAATTATGATTTATACTTTCAAAATGATTATGGTTTTGCTATCTTTCGTTCACTATATTTTGTATTCGAGATCGTTTCGTATTCGCTTTGCTTTCATATCTGTTCACTGGGCTTTTGAAGCTCACCAAGATTTCTTTTCTTCCGCGGCAGGTATCTAAGCATTGGAAGCTAGGTTTTGCTTTGGGATGAGTGCATGAGTGGACTTACCTTAGAGATTTATTTAGCTTTGATCTTATGATGCCATTTAAGACTTATTATTTCAGATATTTTGTTGGAGTTATTTTTCCGCTGGGACCTATGTATTGAAGTCGTTTTGACTTGAATTATTTCCGCATTTATGTTAAGATTTCTTTTGGATATTTATGTTTGCTTTGATATGACACCATTACTTGTGATTCCTTTACCCTGTCGGTCGTATGCTACAATTAATGGCATCGAGCCCGTGTTTATGACTTGTAGTCGACCGTGACATAAGAACCCTAGGTTTTGAGACCCTTAGAGCTTAGGCTTTGACCTGTGAGGATTGGGTAGACTTTAGGTTTCCTTCTGCGAACTTCCATTTCGTACCTCACCTTTGTTCATTTTGCTAATCGTTTGAATATCGTTCAGATGGTTCAACTCGCATACTAACGGTAGCCGATGGAGACGATGATATTCCCGGCTTGGATGCCGCGTTGCCAATGCGCCAACACTCTTTTCCTGGTCTTACTACACCGAGGTGATGACATGTGATCAACAACATTCGAATCGAATGGTGCTTCGGGTAGTGGAGGAAATCAACCCATCGGCATTCATACTTGGCTCGAGCGCTTCGTAAGCTAAAGCCTCTTTCTTTAGCACCGCCGCTACTCCCACTGAGGTCGAGGACTGGATCACTCATATTGAGAAGTTGTTTGAAGTACTGGGTTGTGGAGATGAATTTAAGACCCGTTTGGCTGCATTTAAATTGGAGGGTGATGCTTTGAACTGGTGGAAGGCACTCAAACAGGAACGAGGAGGAGATGCTTTTGCTGTTACTTGTACTTGGACTGAGTTTCGGACTATCTTCTATAACCGTTACTTCCTCGATGCCGAAGCAAAGAAAGGTATGAGAGGGATTATCGTGCAATCTACCGGTTTGATCATGAGAACTCCAATGAGTACATGGGTAGGTTTATGAGGCTGGTAAGTTTTGTGGAACGAATGCCGGAGATGGTAGGCGCGTGCTAAGCACTTCAAGTGGGGATGAAGAAGTGGGTGTTGGACCGACTGCGAATATTGAGTATGAGGATGTGTCGGCCGCAATGACGCAACTGTAACATTGAGATCTTTCATGAGGGTTCGGTTCCAACAAGCGAATCGTGATGGTGATCGGATTCAAGGTAGGACTCAAAGTAATGATTATAAGGGAAATTCGGGCAGGAGTTATGATTCGAGGAGTCAAGTGGATAGGAGTTATGATCACGGGTCCGAAGGAATGTGGACTCTAGGCTTGAGGCGAGGAGTCGATAGCAGAGCTGCCGGTAAGAATGGAAATGATCGTCGAATCAAGGTAACAATAACCAGTTACAATAAGGATCATCGCTCGAGGAGCATATCGTGGTCGTGCTTCAGATCTTCCGGTCGCAAAGGACACCAAGTTTTGCCTCCCCTACCTATCTGTACTACTTGTGGAAAGGCTCATCCGGGACCGTGTTTTAAGGCCACTGGTGGATGTTTCTCTTGTGGTTCCACTACTCACAAGATCAAGGATTGCCCTAAGAAGAACCCGGTGATTCCGGGAAACTACATCAAGCCGCCACCTACTACTGGACGTGTTTATGCTACTACTCTGAATCAAAGCGAACGCACTTCGTGTACCATTACGCACTCTTTTCATTGATGATTATTCTCGTCTTCGTTTTATTTGACACCGTGCCACACACACTTATATCTGTCACATTTTCTAAGAAACTTAATATGAAGCCCAAACCGCTAACGAATCACTTATCGATTTCTACTTATGAAAACCACATGATCATTGATCATAAATACGTTAAGTGCCCTCGTCGTTTTGATGATCGTATTCGCTTCTGCAAATCTGATCCTCGATATGGTCGACTTTTATATCATTCTAGGCATGGATTGGTTGGCTTATCATAGAGCTTCCATTGACTGCTATGCTAGAACTGTGATCTTTGGAGACATAAAACATCCTGAATTTGTTTATTATGGTTCTCAACCTCTCAAATCTATTAAGTTTATTTCTGCTATGAAGGCACGGACCATGCTTGCTCATGGGTGCCAAGGTTTTCTGTCATCTGTTAAGGACACATCTTTGGAGAGTCCTAACATTGAAAACCTTTCGGTTGTTTGTGAATTCACCGACGTTTTTCCCGATGAACTTCTGGTCTTCCCCAGCCTAGAGAAGTTGAGTTTAGCATTGAGTTAATTCCTGGTGCTGAACCGATTTCGAAAGCTCCATATCGTATGGCACCTGTAGAACTGAAGGAGTTGAAGGAGCAGCTGCAAGAGATGATAGAAAATGGATTCATTCGACCCAGTGTTTCTCCATGGGGTGCACCTGTTTTGTTTGTGAAGAAGAAGGATGGAAGTATGCATCTATGTATCGACTACCGTGAACTCAACCGTATTACTATTCAAACCGTTATCCTCGCGCGTATTAATGATTTGTTTGATCAACCGCAAGGAGCGAAGTTCTTTTCAAGATTGATCCGAGATCCGTTATCATCACCACGTGTGAGGGAGCAAGATGTTCCTAAGACCGCTTCAGCACTGATATGGTCATTATGAATTCCTCGTTATGCCTTTTGGTTTGACAAATGCGCCTGTTGTGTTTATGGACCTAATGAATCGTGTTTTCCATGAGTTTCTCGACAAGTTTGTTATTGTTTTCATCGACGACATTTTAGTTTACTCTAAGTCTGAAGAAGAGCATGAACAACATCTCCGGATAGTTTTGGAGATTCTAAGGAAGAAGAAGTTGTACGCCAAATTTTCGAAGTGTGAGTTCTGGTTAAAACAACTCGCTTTCCTTGGTCATATTGTATCTGCTGATGGTATCACCATGGATCCGTCTAAGGTTGAGGCTATCACTAAGTGGCCAAGACCTACGAATACAAAGGACCGAGGTTAGGAGTTTTCTAGGACTTGCCGGGTTACTACCGACGCTTTTGTATAAGGTTTCTCGCTTAGCTTTGCCCCTAACCCAACTGATGAGAAAAGGTGAAAAGTTTGTATGGACGAATGAACGAGAAGATATTTTTGAAGAGTTGAAACGGAGATTGGTGTCCGCTCCTATTTTGACTCTTCCATCCGGTTCTGGAGGATTTCAAATTTATAGTGATGCATCTAAGAAAGGATTAGGCCGTGTTTTGATGCAACATGGAAAGGTGATAGCTTACGCTTCAAGGTAGCCGAAACCGTGATGAGGAGAATTACCCAACTCATGACCTTGAGTTAGTCTGCGTGGTGTTCGCATTGAAGATCCGAGACATTACTTGTATGGAAAGACGCGGTGATATTTTCATCGACCATAAGAGTCTCAAGTATATTTTCACCGTAAAGAACTTAACATGAGATAAAGAAGATGGTTAGAACTTCTTAAGGATTATGACACCAACATTTAGTACCATCCGTAAGGCTAACGAGTTGCCGACGCACTTAGTCGGAATCGTGCATTCTTGCAAGTATTAAGATTGAACCTAGGATTATTCGTGACTTAGAGCGTTTGGATGTTGAGCTATGCGTACGAGGTTTTGATGGATACTGGGCTAGTATGAAGGTGGAGTCAAACCTTATATTGCAAATTAAGGAAGCTCAGAAGATGACGGCGAGTCAGGTCAGAAAGCAAAATGTTGAAGAGGGTAAGCAGACGGAGTTTAAGGTTGATAATGACGGAATTGTATGGTATGAAGATAGGCTCAGGTTCCCAATGATTCGATACTTCGCGAGAAAGTTATGACTGAAGCTCATAGTTCTCCTTTCACTATCCATCCTGGTTCTACCAAGATGTATAGGATTTGAAACAGATTTCCGTGGAATGGCATGAAGCAAGATGTGGCGACGCTTGTGTCGAAGTGTATGATTTGTCAACAGGTTAAGATTGAACATCAAAGGGCTAGTGGACTGTTGCAACCATTGGATATTCCGACATGGAAGGGGGATAAGATATCTATGGATTTTGTGATCGACTACCTCTTACTCTGAAGAAGCATGATGCGATTTGGGTAGTTGTTGATCGACTAACCAAATCTGCCATTTCTTACCAATCAGAAAGGATTATGGTATTGGTAGATTGGCAGAAATTTTTCAGCAAGAGATAGTTAGACTTCATGGTACTCCGGCATCTATTGTGTCCGACAGAGATCCGCTTTACTTCTCAAGCTTCGAAAGGTTTGCAAAAAAGCTTGGGGTACTCGACTTAATTTTAGTACGGCATTTCATCCTCAAACAGATGGTCACCGAGAGGACTATTCGACCTTAGAGGACATGCTAAGGGCTTGTGCTTTAGAATGGACCGGTACCGGGATGAATATTTGTGTTCAGTAGAGTTTGCATACAACAACAGTTGGCATGCTAGCATTAAGGCAAAGACCGTTTGAACTTCTCTATGGAAGGAAATGTAGAGCACCTACTTGTTGGGATGAAGTAGGTGAACGCTTAATTGAAGGTCCGGAAATGATTGAGATCACTAATGAGAAAGTAGCTATTGCTAGAGAAAAGTCAAGGAGGCTAGGTCTCGCCGAAAAGTTATGCCGACAAGCATCGCCGTGATTTAGAATTTCGGGTTGGAGATCGTATTTTTAAAAGTCTCGCCGCTTTAGAGGTGTGAAACGCTTTGGAATCAAGGGCAAGCTCACCTCGATTCATCGTCCGCTTGAAATTTTGGAACGATAGAGAAGTTTCAGACGATTAGCACTTCCGCCGCTTATCGCATGTTCATGATGTTTTCCATGTATCTCTCCTAAGGAGATACAATTATCATCCGTTACACGCTGCTTTATCCGCTTGATCAAATTCAATCCGATATGTCTTATTCTCAAGAACCTAAGCTATTTTAGAAAGGCAAGAAAGAGTCATGAGAAACAAAGTCATTCCGCTCGTAAGATTCTTTGAAAATCACTTGAGCGGAGCTGAGGCTACTTGGGAAACCGAGAGTCGATGCGAGCTAGTTATCCTCATTTCTTTGAATAGTTTGGTATGTTCTCATTTCGTTTCGTTTCGCTTCATTCAATTTCGAGGACGAAAATTCTTCTTTTAGAGGGGAAGAATTGTAAAACCTGAAAATCTAAAACATAGATAAAGACTAAAATACCCTTGAAATCAAAAATTATAAAATACGTGAAAATACGCTTATAATCATTTAACGAAATTAAAACCTAACTTACGAATAAGTAAAACTAAATGAACGCGGTACGTGATCGATTTTGGTACGACGAAAGATTTAAACGCTTCGCTAATATGTTGGGCCTCGCTGCTAATCCGGTGAACCACTTGGGCCGAGTATTTTGTCTCGTTTAGATCAAGGGAGCCGAGAGCCAAGAAGGCCATTTGGGCCGTGGGTTTTGTTTGCTCGGTTGGACCAAGCCGAAACCCAAACCCCCTCCTCAAAGCCCTAAAACAAAAATGATATCACCTATAAATACAATCACTTATCATGAAAATTGAAACCCTAGTTTTGTTGCCTCTCTCTTTTCTTTTCTTCCCATTCGGCCAAACCCTAGTCTTGTGGTGTCGAGACTTTTGCTTCAACAAAGCTAAGGTATAACAATGTTTATTCGTCTTCTTTCGTTACACCTTACGCTAATATGTTGTGATATGTTTTGTTTAGTCGAGTTTTGTATTTTCTTTTGTGCCCGAGCCGTGTGAAACCAAACAAAGACAAACCGTAATGACTTGAACCTCATAATTATTAAAGAACATGTTATGTAATACGTATTATTAAATCGGATCATAGATATATGTTGAGCCATAGAACCAAACCATATGTATATAAGAACCGAACCATGTATATGTTTCGGCTAAGATAAAAACATGACAACTTGAATATGTAAAGTACGTAGGGTGAGCTAGAGTTTTAAAACCTATTAGTGAACCTCTACATGTAAACCGAACCATATAAAAGTTTTGAACAAGTATTAAACGAGTAAAGATCATGTAAACCTAAACCCTAGTTTGAAGTGTGAACCGAATAATGCAAGCCGAACCATAAATGGTTTGTGAACCGTTCTCATATGCGCGCTTTATAAGTCAAGTGAGTTTGTGGATATGTAAACGTAGTACGTGGTCGTATCTAGTCTAAACTATTGTGCATGTGTGTGTAGATGTGTAATTAATCCGAGTAATAAGTAACTTGTGTGTCACATAAAATCATAAACGCGCATGGGAATAAAAGTTGAAGTATAACATGTATATAAGTAACGTATGGTTAAGACATGAAGGTGTTAGGTTAAGTAGCGAGTCATTAAAAGACGTAACATGAAAAGTAAATGCATATTAATGTGATATTAAAAGAAGGAGGAAACCCTGGAACATAAATGAGAGTCGATTAAGGTTTGAAGCTAAGAGTGTTAATTGCTATTTCATGTGTGAGTTATGACGTTTAAACTATTTTCACATTTAACCCTAAACTCTAATAAATGACATAATGAACCCTAATCTACGATATTAATTATAAAACACTTAAGTCTCATTTAATCATAAAACCCTAAAGTATGAAGATCATCAATATACTAAGTATGAACATCAAATGTTAAAAGATCATTTCGACGATTATGGAATCATAAATAACATGGACGACCGTTGATGTGTATAGGTTCTGAGAAGAAGGAGTAATCCTTTGCTTTCCTCAGTATTTCTCGCTTTCGATCATTTGCTTTGGGATAAGGTACGATATTCCGACCTTTTCAAGAAGGTTCCTTATAACGTTTTCTTTCGTTAGCTTTTATATTAAGGATTCCTAAGCCTTTGCTATGAACCCCATTCTCGCTTGTTTGAGCTGTTGCTTATCCGAACTCGATTTTGAATTATGAAACATCTGATTTTGAACTATATGATATGAAAACTCCGTTTTTGAAAATATGAATAACCTTCTGATAAAATATGATATGTGTCATTTATGACATTCTGATTTGACCTAAGATAGTTTGACACACGAGCCAAATATTTCACTAGTCATGGGGGTTCCATGTCCGACATTGATGCACCTCTGATATGACTCTAGGCAGAGTGATTTTCCGCCAACGCTCCCGGATGGTGGAGCATATTTTGTATATGTAGGAAGGGGCGTATGGATGCATCCTAGATCTATTGTATCCGTTATATGTTATCTCGTTATCCGATGATTGATGCTGCGTTCATGCACGCCCTTCATAACTCGTAGGTCTCCCTACAAATGTTGCCTTATGTGAATATGATTATGATCCGATATTTGTTTCTGGGCTCGTGGTAGTTAACTATAAATTTTATTCGATAATTCTGATTTATACTTTCAAAATGATTATGGTTTTGCTATCTTCGTTCACTATATTTTTGTATTCGAGATCGTTTCGTATTCGCTTTGCTTTCATATCTGTTCACTGGGCTTTTGAAGCTCAACCGCATTTTCTTTCTTCCGCGTGTATCTAAGCATTGAAGCTAGGTTTTGCTTTGGGATGAGTGCATGAGTGGACTTACCTTAGAGATTTATTTAGCTTTGATCTTATGATGCCATTTAAGACTTATTATTTCAGATATTTTGTTGGAGTTATTTTTCAGCTGGGACCTATGTATTGAAGTCGTTTTGACTTGAATTATTTCCGCATTTATGTTAAGATTTCTTTTGGATGTTTATGTTTGCTTTGATATGACACCATTACTTGTGATTCCTTTACCCTTGTCGGGTCGGGGCGTTACAAACATGGTCTAATACTTCATTTAACTTCATGCATTCTAATCATGTTTCACTTACTGTATGACTATATCACTATTGATCATGACATAATATACTTACACTACACTGATTTCTGATCTACTCTAACTACTTTTATAATCCTGTTACTAAGGCATATCTAATCATGCATTTCTACTCTCAAAGTGTTCTAATTTTATAAACATATAAACATTTAACACATAACCATTATAGTAAGCTTCCCGGGACATCTTATAATCGCAATAACTTCATGTCATATCATGTAAATATTATTACGTTGATCAGGTGTCATAATAATCACATCATATAACCATGAACTCATTGATATTATAATCTACCCCAAGTTACAAAACTAAAACGACCTATCTAATATCATATTCTAGTATCATGGTAGTCCAGTGAACTATTTTTGTACTGATCATGCTATAATGTTCATGTTCATGACATCTCATGGTAATCTGCTATTCTCTATACGCTTCTAATCATAGTATCGTAAGGCAAACTATAACTAATTATGACATGATACTCTTAGTGGCTACATCTGCATCGTACTAATAAGGCATTCCTACACGCGTTCTACTGGACATGACAATTCTATACATGCTAAGCTTAACTAAACGTGGGAAAAACATGGTTACTAATCATATATAAAGATGGTTCTAATCAATTCTATATAGCATATAAGAAAGTCTACATGTTCTATGATCAATACCGAGCTATGGTTTAAGTCTAAGCACCCTCCTACTAACGGCGGATACTTAAATCCCTCAAACCAACGCTCTGATACCAACTTGAAACGCCCGTAATCTTACATTGATTTTTATTTTTTTTATACATTGGATACGCCGTACAGGTTCTGTCCTATACGCTGTATCAATTTGTACTCGTGAAAACTATTAAACTAAAAATCTGAATTAAACGAATCTTAATTATATAATACATAAATGCGGTACTTAAATTTGGTATGCGGAAGCGTAAAGTGTAGTGCGGGTGTTAACCCAAACACCCCTATTTTGACTCAATTTCAAATACATGTTATAAATATTTATACATTAATATCAAAACATGACTTATATGATTCTGACACTTAAATCATAAAGTTTTGGGCGCACAAGTTTGAATAACAAAGTATGGTTGAGATGCTCGTCACCTAAAAACGCGAGCATTGCCGATCTCCTAAGTCATCTTCTTAATCTACAAGCCCCGACGACCATAAGACTTAACCTCGCAAAACATGGAACCGAGAACGTAAGTCCCGATGACTTGGTGAGTAAATGTCTGAAGTCTATATCTAAATTTGAATCTCAAACATGAGCTATAGTCTATTTGAGCTTCGTGATGGGTGTATAAGCATAGTTCTGGATCTAGAGCTATATATGAATTGACACTTGCAATTCTGAATATAAATGTATTTCAAATGCTATAAATGGTACGACTTATAGTCGTCTTACTACTTATACATGAGTCTGAGACTTAATCTGAATTCTTAATCATGACATGATATTTGAGCACGTGCATTCTGACTAGATGATGCTTAGTCGTCCCCGCATGAGTGAGAACTTCCCTAGCCAACGAGTACTCTTCTAACGGCTTCTAAATTTATTGTACGTGCTTTTCTGATATGGGTCGTCCACTTAGGACGTAAGTTCTTTTCAAGCCCGGATCATCCACATAGGATGCTTGGTCATCCACTTAGGATGCTACTACAAAAGCACGTGTCATCCACTTAGGATGCTACTATGGGAGTTCTACATTATGCACTTCTTAGGCACGCTACTTGACTTTTAGTGGCGCTTTCGGGCACTCTAAACTTGTCAAATCGTGCTTCTTGTGATAATACTATTCATGGATTGCTTCGGCTATCTCCGAAACCTTGCACAAGTTCCATCATCATGTTTAATCTATTAACATGAAGCTAATGAACCGTTACTCACCTTTAAGTCTTGTTTAGTGATCCACAAGCTTCCCACGAGTTCCTACTCACATGATAACCATTCTAATGCTATTAGAACTTGCTAAGACATTTATCTAACATATATTAGGTCTAAATAACTTAAACATGATCATATAAGGTGCTATTTCATCATAAAACACACTTTTACAAAAACACTCTAAGTGCAGAATTTCCGGGTTGTCAGCTGATTTTGCACTTTATACTAATTTAACTTCCAAACGAGCCAAAACTTAAAGAATAACAATTAAAGTACACTCAGAGCTACAACTTTCGCTCGCACCTCATCTTAATCCGAATTTAACGGTTAATTCTCCATGCCCTTCTAAGTTCATGATTTTCTAAAAAACATTGTTGCTGCCCAAATTAAAATATCACCAAAACGACCCAAAACTTATGATAAGCTATTCTACTATTCACTAAACTTATATCAGAGCTTATTTAACTTGTTAAGATCATATTTCGTCAGGCCCATAAGCTATCTTGCTAAATTAAGCACTTAATAAGCTTGTTCCAAACACTCCTTAACTAGACATACTTCATCATCAACAACAACTAGCATCATGAATCTTTGTATATCATTAACCATAACTTGGGTACATGATTCCTAACATATTTATATCATAACAATAATACTTTTAATTCTAATTACATCATGCTTCATCATAATCAAAACTAGGTTTTCTTAAACTTAATTTAATATAACCTTATAACATGAATTCATTCTTATACACTAGTTTATCATCATACCTTGAATTGAAGGAAAAACCATATAAACAAGTTGAAGATTCTTGATAATATCTTCCTTAAACTCTCCTTGATTCTTGAAACCCTTGTAACCCTTTCTATAATTCTTGTCTTAATGATACGATAATGAAATTTACTAATGATTTTCCCTCCTTTTGTTCTATGAAAGCCACGTACCACCTCCAACACATACATACGTGTTTAGTTATGAGAGAATTATGAGTTTAATTCTTCTTAAGGTAATCTACTTATGCTTATCATGTAAGTTTCAAAATTTGGCGAGGTTAGTCCTTGTCGTTAAGTCTTTTGCAACGTTGGTCCTTTTTATTAACTATCTTGCATTATAAGTCCTTATCTTTATAAAATACAATCATAAGGACCTTTCTAATTTTTCTACAAGATATATATAAGTCTATTTATGAAACTTATAAAGATCGGGGTGTTACATTATGATGTACATGAATTTAACTGATATAGTCGTAGTATGTTCATGAATACTTGTTGACATCAATTACTAGTAAGTGTTACCCAAAGACCATCAAATATAATTGGTAACAAAATTTAGTTGTATATCGTATGCAGTAACCCAATCACGAGATTTTGATGTGCTTAAAAACATTAATTTCCATGTTTTCAAAGAACAGTATTCATGTTACAAATAATTATTCTGTTGAGCATGAGTATATATAAATTGGTATTTTAGTAGAAAAGTATATAAGCTTTGTATCTACAAATTTATTTACACCCGAACCCGATAACCCGATTTCTTGTCGGGTCGGGTTGCGGGTCACTTTTCAAAAAATCAAAACCCGACTCAACCCGATCCGATAAACCCGATAACCCGACCCGATAACACCCCTAGTTGCAAGCCTAACAAGCTGCCATGCCAAGATACGGTAATGCCAAACAATAAACGGAATAATCAAGAACAATCAAATAACCGAACGCCCAATATGGGGATTCTTTATTAGCCGTCCATAATGATCAAAAACTGAGTTTTATGAAAACCCTAAACACATTATATGTCTAACCACAAAAGAGGAAAAAAATCATAGCAAATACCAAAAAAGGAAACAAATCCGAAAGTTCAAAATAAAGCTTATAAGATAGAAAAAGGCTATTTTCGGCCCCTAAACGATTCTCAATGGCCGGATGTGTGGTTATGTGTCCTTAACTGCATCATCCTCCCTGATTCGTGGCAAACCGTCAAGTTATCTCACACAAGCTAGCCACTTGTGAATGGCTAACCGTAAGAAACTTAAAACAGTCGCATAATAAATGCAATGAAGATCGGAGAGTATAGTGTTTCCCGTGTCGTTATGTCCCAACGAGCTGTGCGAGAATAATCAAACGAATAGTGATCGAGAGGATTTGAACGGAAAAGGATTGTGATTGATTATACTAAAAGAAATAGTTTATAAATTACAGAGGCTTAAATGAAAATTAAAGGAAATTAAAAAGATAAACTATATTAAATAAACTCTATCACTATATTTAAACTGATGTTTTTGATTACAAATTTAACTTAAAAACTACGTGACGTATACAAGAAAATGTGAAACTGAAGCAATATTAATCCTAAAAATATAAGAATGAAATTTTTACAAACCTAATGATAAGAGAAAATTTTTAGAAAAAGAAAATTATTTTTAAAACTATTTATCTAATTATTATTAATTAAAAACTATTTTTACTTATTAAATAATAACCTAAAATACAAGAAAATATGAAATAAAGCTAGAAAAATGAAATTATGACTTAGAAAAATCTAAAATAACTAAAGAGAATTTTCAAAACTATTTTTATATTTTTCTGATTATTTTTCTATTTTCTATGAATTAAATACTACTTAAAACTAATTAAATTACTAAAAATTACAAATTAAACTATGAAAAATCTGGAAAAATACTTTTTTGACTTTTTATATTTATCTTAACCTAGGAAAATTGAAAACTTATTTTTTGAAACTTTTCTGAATTAATTGTATTAAAAGCTAATTAAATAAGCCTAAAAACTGATTTAAATGAATAAAAATAGCAAACTGACCTAGAAAAATATGAAAAATTCAGGAAAAGTCTAAATTAATATTATGAATCTAGGAAAATCATAAAAACAGAGGCTTGTTCGTAGGAAAATGAAATCAGAAATGCAAGTGCTTATGAATAAGCACTCAAGATAAGCCAAAAGCCACAAATAAGCACCAAACTAACACATAACCTATAATATGCTAAAAACACTCAAAAACAACTAATTACAACTAACCTAAACCTCTAAAATGCAAACTGCTTATGATTTGATGATTTGAGAACTTATGCCAAAACAGCTTTTAGCCACTACTTTTTAACTAGAAAATAAGCACTTAAATAAGCTGGAACTCAAAAACAGAAGTTGGAACCTAAACTAGACCTGGTTAGATACTTGTAAACCAAAGACCAGACCTGGACAAGCTCAAATGAGCTTTGGACAAGACCTGCACAAAACTCGTGCACTCACTCGATAAGTACTGTGGCACTTATGCCCTTGTTGACAAGCTACTTTGAGGCTTGTATAAAATTACTAAAATTTAACAAAAATCATTTATCCAATCTTGACCAACTGAACTAGTTTATTTCAGAATTTCACTTACTTTGAACCAAAATTGAACATATGAAAATTACACAAAGTTTTGCTAAAACTGTATTTTTCAATTTTTGACTTTTGACAACAGTTTTGATATTTTGACTTTGATGAACTTTGAATTAATTCTTTTGCTTGAAAATGATATGATGATATGAAATTATACTAATGCAGGCTAAAGAATGACTATATCTATCTAAATGCAAAGCCTCACCAACTGATTTAAGCAGTCATGAGAACAAGAGCAGTTTTGAGTATAAAGTTGACTTTCACAGTTTTGATATACAAGTTTATGACAGAAATTGACTAAGTGAGGCCAACTGAGACTAAGGGAACTGATTTTAACCATTAAACAAAGCTCTAGCACAGGTTTATAAGCATGTCCAAACACTGGTTAATAAGCAGTTTATAGAGCTTAATCTTTATAAATCCTAACTATAGATCAAAGCAATAATTTAACTAAGTTCTAATACTTAATTAACAACTAATAATGATCTACTGATGCACAAATAGCTACAGCAGTAATGGTACACAAATTCAACTTAACAGCTTTAAGTATGAAGAATGAACTTGAACTCACTTTTGATCCAGCTTATAGAGCAACTCATATAATACCCAATCTACTCTAACCTACTCAAATCCAACCCAAATTAGCACTGCATCAACCCAATTCCAAAACCAAGCCCATTTGATGCTTCAGTTGACTTTTGTGGACCGAATTCCAAAGTTGTTTGAAACTGAATTGTAGGCTTACCAAAAGCTTTAAATAGCTTAAATAAACTTATTGGAACTTAAAAATAAGCTGTTAAAGGTTTGGATATAAGAATTTGAAACTGGATTTTGCAACAGTTAACATGAAAATATGAAACTTAAGTGAGACCTTGAATTAACACTTGAAAACAGATTATATTGATGAAATAACTTAAGTTGAGTACATAGGAGCAGAAAATTACAGCTTTTAATTTAAACTAAAACATTGAAAAATGAAAACGACATACATATGAAAATAAAACTAAGTACTACTTGTCTCTTGCTTCTTCTTCCTCTTTTATACACCAATTTGCTTTCCACGTGTCCTCTGATCAAATCCCACTCATAATTGGGGCCGTTGGATGACTTGAGACCATATAGGCCGTTTGATCACTTTTGGCGGGAAAGATGGTTTTGACCTTGGGCTTCTGAATTTGCAACTAGGGGGTGGCATTAATTGTGGTGTGATAAGTTGGTAGATATGATGATGAGGGGGAGGATAAGGTGAGAGGGATGGAGATGCCCGAGTTGCAGTGCAAGTGGTCGGGAAGGGGATAAGCCAATGGGAGGGAAAAGGCGAGTCAAACGGGTGCTTGATTTGGTATATTTGACTGTGGGTTCAAAATGAAAGGGGTCAAAAGGGGTTTATATGGCGGGGTCCATTGGTTAAAGGGTCATGGTTTAAGGCTTAGTAATACAAGGACCATTTTGTAATTCTTCCAAACTTGAGGGACCATTTCTGCCATTTTCCAAAGTTGTTTCAAGGGACCAAAATTGACAAGTTTCAATAGTACAAGGACTATTGTTGACATTTTCAAACTTCTAAGGACCAAACTTGACATTTTTGAAAGTTTAGGGACCTAAGTTGTAAATTTGCAATTTTAGATTTTAAGGACCAATTTTGACAACTCATGAATTCCTAGGGACTTGAAATGATATTTTTCTTTATTTTGTTTTACCAGTGGACTTTTTTGACAACTTTTGAAACTTGGGGACTAAAATCGCCAATTATGCAAACTTGATATGCTTTTCACCGATTTTGATATTTTTCCATTTAAAACACATAAAACACTTATTTGTGATATTTTTGTCATTTTGATGGATTTTGAGTGTTTTCGATGTTTTGCAGCTTTAATTGGTACAAAATGATGAGTATTTACACACTCATCAATCCCCATACTAAGATATTGCTAGTCCCTAGCAATGTTTTGATAAAAATTAATGGATTTCATCTCTTTACCAAAAGTCATTACTCGAGTAGCCAAATGTTCCAGTTCAAGTAAGAACCTTGGTACACCGATAACCAAATGATTTTGAGCAAATCACCGCCTTCCAACGGATTTGATTTGTCTTTACCGTAAGCCGCTTGCTTCGGACTAGCCAACTCTTTAGATAAAATATCTTTGGTGAGTCGATTACCAATTATGGTTTTCCAACCGCCTTTACCACAAGCCATAAACTTGCGGGCTAGCCAACTCTTCACTTTTAAGGATATGGTGAGTTGAATACCATACAATTTTGGGCAAATTGCAAGCCGTCAACGGATTTGAGATATCTTTACCAAGAGCCGCTTGCTCCTGGATTAGCCAATCCTTTTGTTTATTAGACAAGGCGATCGATAACCATAATCCGAGTAAGTGAAAATCACTTACTCAAAAAAAAATTTGGCCAAAAATGGGGGAATTGGGTGGTATAATTACATGATAAAATTCGTGAGAATTCCCCCCCCCCTAGAAATGAATATTGCCCCCAATATTCAAAGTACCGGCGGTTATGCCGAAACATAGAACGTAAAAGGGAAATACTACGGCCATTATTTAGCAAGATTTTATTTTTATTTTTTTTTATTTTTTTTATATATATATATATATACACAACATGTGGGGCAACTCCCCCACACTAGGGTGGTAGAAAGTAGAAAGAAGTCAGAAATATGGGTGAAAACCCATATGGCATGCTATTGTTTTTGATTCCCGAGTCGCTAGCTTGACTCGATCCCCGCATTCATTCGTTCATGGGGAAAGTTTGTAGATCCGGGACAACCACAGGGGGAATGTCCTCTCCAAAATAGTGCTTCAATCGATGACCATTCACTTTAAAATTTGGACCATCGGGTTGAGATAACTCAATGGTTCCATATGGAAATACTTTAGTGATGGTGAATGGTCCGCAGACCGGATTTTAGTTTTCCGAAAAATCTTCAATCTTGAGTTGAAAAGAAGGACTCGATCACCGACGTTGAAAATGCGGTTTTTGATCTTTGAGTCATGAATCTTCTTTGTCTTTTCTTTATAGATCAAAGAGTTCTCGTATGCTTGATCACGGAGTTCATTTAATTCATTCATTTGAACTTTCCGGTGATCACCAAATGTCTGAATATCGGTTGGCATGTTTCAAGGCCCGATGCCTTGTGCTCAAGCTCAACCGGCAGATGACACGCCTTCCCGTACACAAGCTTGTATGGAGTACACCCGATGGGTGTTTTATAAGCTGCACGGAAGGCCCGTGAGAGGCCATCTAGCTTATCCGACCAAGAGGCACGGTTTTCGCCAACCGCCCTTCCGAATTCTTTTAATCCCTCGGTTGGAAACTTCCACTTGCCCACTTGTTCGGGGGTGGTACGCAGTAGAGAGACGGTGAGTTACACCATACTTTTGCATGACTCTTTCAAATTGGTCATTGCAAAAATGCGCACTACACGATCACCGATTATAGCTCGTGGAGTTCCAAACCTAGCAAAAAGAGATTTTAAGAATTTCACAACAACTCGGGCATCGTTGGTAGGTAAAGCTTTCGCTTCAACCCATTTTGACAAATAGTCAACGCCACGCAGTATGTATTTGTTACTGCGAGACGAAGGAAATGGCCCCATAAAGTCAATGCCCCAGATGTCAAAAATCTCACACACTTGAATGGCGCTTTGCGGCATTTCATTTCTTTGTGAGATATTCCCGTGACGCTGACAAGCCACGTGTTT
Source organism: Chrysanthemum makinoi (assembly GCA_910596185.1). Lineage (NCBI taxonomy): Eukaryota > Viridiplantae > Streptophyta > Magnoliopsida > Asterales > Asteraceae > Chrysanthemum > Chrysanthemum makinoi. The sequence continues at coordinate 235,492,902 of OU343220.1, read as the reverse complement.
TGACAAATTCATGGGCATCCTTGTAAATCGCGGCCAATAGAACCGAATCAAACACCTTCTTGGCGGTGTAGTTGGGGCTATGATGTCCCCTAGTAGGTCCAGAATGGCAAGCCTTGAGAATGTCAATAGCTTCCTGACCATACACACATCGCCTGATGACTTGATCCGCGCAAATTTTGAATAAGTAGGGGTCATCCGTAAGTAGTGTTTTACATCTTTAAAGAATTTGTTTTTCTGTTGGGACGACATCCATTTCACCACAAAGTTACCCGCATGGTAATTTGCAAAGTCAGCAAACCATGGGGTAGAAGAGTCTCCACGAAAAGAAACCACATTGAGTGTTTCGAGAGGAAATGTTTCATTTATTTCCTTTTTCTCAAACACATCTTGGTGAGGGTTTTCTAGACGGACAGATGATCGCCCAGGTTCTCGCTCCTTTTTATCACATATATTGATATCAAATTCTTGCAGGAGGAGAACCCAACGGAGCAATCTCGGCTTTGCATCTTGTTTTGCAAAGAGATATTTGAGAGCCGAGTGATCCGTATACACCACGCATTTGGTTAATATAAGGTATGGTCAAACTTTTCAAACGCATACACCACAGCTAATAATTCTTTTTCTGTAGTGGTGTAATGGGTTTGAGCTTCAGCCATAGTCTTACTCGCGTAGTGGATAGGCTGAAAATGCTTGGTTTTTCGTTGCCCAAGGACTGCACCGATAGCAAAATCACTTGCATCGCACATGAGTTCAAAGGGTAAATCCCATTAGGGGCAACTAGAATGGGGGCTTCCGTAAGCTTTTTCTTAAGTGTTTCAAAAGCTTCGATGCACTCAGTTGAGAAGATAAAAGGAGCATCTTTTTCAAGAAGATGGGTCATAGGCCGGCGATTTTAGAAAAATCTTGTATGAATCTATGATAAAACCCGGCATGACCTAGAAAACTCCTAATACCTTTGACCGTAGTAGGATGAGGTAATTTAGCAATAACATCGACTTTTGCTCTATCTACCTCAATCCCGTTTTTGAAATCTTATGGCCAAGGACTATGCCTTCTTTGACCATAAAGTGGCTTTTCTCCCAATTTAGACAAAGATTGGTGTCTTCACACCGCTTTAGCATTCTTTCTAAATGGGAGAGACATGTTTGAAATGAGTCCCCAATGACCGAGAAGTCATCCATAAACACCTCCATTGTTTCCCGATCATGTCGTGGAAAATGGCCATCATACATCGTTGGAACGCGTGCGGGAGCGTTACATAGGACGAAAGGCATACGTCTGTAGGCAAAAGTTCCGTATGGGCAGGTGAATGTGGTTTTTCTTGATCCAATGGATCAATGGGGATATGAAAATACCCGAGAAACCATCAAGGAAACAATAGTATTCGCTCCTCGCTAATCTCTCAAGCATTTTGTCCATGAAGGGTAGAGGAAAATGGTCTTTACGGGTGGCTTCGTTTAACTTACGATAGTCAATACACACACGCCATCCCGTAACCAATCGAGTTGGAATTAACTCGCTTTCTTCATTTGTGACAACAGTAATGCCACCCTTTTTAGGAACGCAATGAATTGGGCTAACCCAAGGACTATCGAGATCGGATAAATTAAACCGGCATCAAGAAGTTTGAGAACCTCTTGTTTGATAACCTCATGAATCTTAGGATTCACCCTTCTCTGATGTTGGATTGCTGGTTTGAAGTCATCCTCCATTAAGATTTTGTGAGTACAAAACTCATGGTTGATACCCTTAATGTCGGAGAGTTTCCAAGCAATTGCTTGCTTGTGTGACTTCAAGACCTTTATGAGCAGCTTTCTCCTCCTCAGTTAAGTCTTTAGCAATTATGACGGGTAATTTATCATCACCCTCCAAGAATGCATACTCGAGATGAGGAGGTAAGTCCTTAAGTTCAACCTCGGGAAATTCTTCAGTAGAAGTTTGTACTGATTTGATTTCCTCAATTGTGATCTCTTTCGGAGGGAGTGAAGGTAATGGATCTTCATTTAACAATTGCTCGAGATAAAGGATATCTCCTCCAAATCATAAACACCATCAATTCCTGGCGGAATTGATTCTTCACTAGCAAGAAACTCATCGATCTCTTCCAGAAAGAAGTCACCTCCCTCAAACGGAGTGAGAGAGGGGAAGAGTCGGCAATGATTGGTTGAGAAGATGTGGTGGAATCCCCACTCACAGAATTATGAAGATAACCAAGAAACTCTTGAGAGTACTCCTCGAGGCAATATCAATTAAATAGATTCGATTAACCGATTCAGCATCATAATTTGAGGAGTACCTCGAAGTTTGATCAAGGTTAAAAGTAATGCTGCTTCATTACCCACACGTAACGTGATTTCTTGCTCAAATACATCAATAAGAGCACGCCCGCTTCTCGAATCCTCTTCCAACAATTAGGGGAACTCGAGGATCGGCATCGAAATCAACAACCACAAAGTCAGCTGGAAAATGGAACTTTCCTACTTTCACAAATACATCCTCGGAGATGCCAAGAGGACGCGATATAGAACGATCTGCAAGCTCAAGAGTCATGCGGTAGGAATAAGTTCTAGAAGAGAAAGTTTCTTCCAAACTGAATAAGGCATCAGATTGATGCTTGCACCAAGATCGGCAAGGGCAAAGCATTCAATCATTCCCGGAAAACACAAGGGAGAAGAAATTTTCCAGATCTCCAAGCTTCTGGAAGCTTTTTAACGTAATCGCCGAAAGGCTTCTCGCTTCAAAGGAGTTTTGGCCATTTCAAACAGTTTTTCCTTGTTGCTCAACATGTGTTTGAGAGTTGATGCAAACTTGGGCATCAGCATGATAGCATCCGCAAAGCTTATGTCAAAATGAAGTTCTTGGAAAATTTGAAAAATTTTTTCCATTTGATGACTCGGCTTTTTCAAGCGAGCTTTTGCTCATTTAAATGTGATGGGTAAGGAATAGAAGTTTTGGATTTGGGGTTTTCAACTGGAGGTTCAAAACAACTCTGTGTTTGGTTTTGGGTTTCGGACAACCCGAGGATGAACATTGCTGGTACCTCCGTTATTAGTAGGAAGTTCCTTGTCCTTTGTCGCCTCAGGTTCACTTTCCACTACCTTCGGAGAAGAAGAAGAAGAGGTAGTAGGAATAGCGGGTCCATCATATGAAGCACCACTTCTGGTTGTGATCGCTTTGCACGCCCTGGATTAGCGATCGTGTTGATAGGTAAAGTACCTGAGCCCGAGGGTCGATCATTTAAAGACTTCTTAATGTCGAAATCGCTAACCAACAACATATTCATTTCCTCTTGGGATTTCATGAATTGCTTCAACAACTCATCGATGATGGTCCGTTGGAACAATGGCTTGATTTTGCACAGGGAAAATACGGCCCCTATTGTTTGGATTAGGGCCTTGATTTTGAAAATTTCCTTGATTATAGCCATGAAAGTACCTGTGGTTGAAATTCCCGACCTTGGTTTCTATTAAAATTTCCTTGGTGTTGGAAGTTTTGACCTTGATTTTGAAAACCGTTATTTTGACTGAAATTACCTTGGTTTTGAAAACCTTGGTTTGGTCTATTCTGATTTTGATTACGGTTTTGGTTTTGGTTGAAACCGGGTGGTCCAGGGTAATGATTAGGACGGTGGTTCGGGTCCATAGGAGCACGATATTGGTTGCCTCCTGAATTTGAAATCCCGCCCACAGCTTTGCTTCAAAAGGGTTACCCCTCGGTGGCCATATCTGTAATAGGCATGGGGACCACCGCAAGTAACACAGACTTCCACTTTCTTAACTTCAGCAGGAGGTGAAGTTTGTGGAAAAGAAACTTTCTTTTGGTTGGAGAGAACCAAAGCTTGAATTGCTTCAGTGAGTTTGTCAATCTTAGCATCGGTGCTAGATTGACTCACGGGTGATGAAGAAGAAGGACCAACACTGACTTGGGAAACAACCGGTTTGCTTCGCGCGGACCTTAGACTTGTTTTCAATTATCGTTAAAGCTTCTTTTACGCTTTTGCTCAAGAAATTTCCTCCAGCGGAGGAATTGAGAGAATCTTGATCAGATTGACTCCCTCCATTGTAGAAAGTATCGAGTTGCATCAACTCGGAGAAACCATGGTGAGGACATTTGCGGAGCAACTCCTTAAAACGATCCCACGATTCACTAAAGGGTTCATCAAACTTTTGTGTGAATTTGATGATTTCATTTTTAAGACTCGTGGTTTTGGAAGGTGGATAAAACTCGTTCACAAATTTCTTCACCATGTCTTCCCATGTTTCGATTGATTTAGGGGGTTGTTTTTCAAGCCAAATCCGGGCTTGCCCCTCAAGGGAAAATGGGAAGAAGAAGCTTGACAAAGATCTGTAGGGACATTCTTGTATTTGATGGTAGATGCAATCTTGTTAAACCATCTAATATGAGCATGAGGATCATCCCGCTCAAAACCATAGAATTGACTTGAGGTTACAAGATTCAATAACCCGGTTTTGAGTTCAAAATTTTCACCACAATGGTGGGATAACAATAGCATCTCCATACCCGCCGATGGGTGCCTGGAGAAGCTCACACATAGGGCGTTCTTCCGCCATGATAGCGGAAGTAGTGTGAGCAGTCCGGATCTCGATCCGACCGATGGGCGAGAAAGTCTACTGACACGCCTTCTTGGAATCTTGACAAGCTCACGAAATGGGCTCACAGACCTAGAAGAGCGAGATATACACTAGAGTTAACTCTAAGAAATCTCAGAGTTAAGGAAGGGAATTATGAAAATGAATTATGAAAATGGGGTAAGAAGAATCTTTTTGGGTTTTCTGGTTTTGACAAGTAGATATATAACAACAAATCCAATTAAAACAATATCGAGGCAAAACAACAGTGAACTTAAACCAATAATCACAAGATGAATGGCTTCTTTGAAAAGGTACACCAATCACCGTGACACAAAGGCAAGTTTTAATCTTTGGTTCGGGAACTTATTATGGTCGTACTCCCAGTTAGGTAGTACACTGCCTTGGTTTGTGGTGGTAATCTTTTATGTTGTTATTATTAAACAAAGAAAACGACAAATCTTTTTGTATTTTTATCTTTGATACATATATAGAAACAAAAGAAAAATATTTTTGTGTTTTATACGTTGTTGGATGTTTTTGGGTTTTTGGATTTTTTATAAGAAAATATATATATAGATATAGATGGATGGTATGAACAAGGAGTGAATATTCAAATCACTAATCTGCTAAGCGTAAGACAATTAGCACAAATCAAGCAATGCGCGCCAAAATTTGATTCGTGCTAAACCGTCAAGTTATCTCACACAAGCTAGCCACTTGTGAATGGCTAACCGTAAGAAACTTAAAACAGCTCGCATAACACAAATTCAATGAAGATCTGGAGAGTATAGTGTTTCCCAGTGTCGTTATGTCCCAACGAGTTGTGCGAGAATAATCAAACGAGTAGTGATCGAGAGGATTTGAACGGAAAAGGATTGTGATTGATTATACTAAAAGAAATAGTTTATAAATTACAGAGGCTTAAATGCAAATTAAAGGAAATTAAAAAGATAAACTATATTAAATAAACGCTATCACTATATTTAAACTGATGTTTTTGATTATAAATTTAACTTAAAAACTACGTGACGTATACAAGAAAATGTGAAACTGAAGCAATATTAATCCTAAAAATATAAGAATGAAATTTTTACAAACCTAATGATAAGAGAAAATTTTTAGAAAAAGAAAATTATTTTTAAAACTATTTATCTAATTATTATTAATTAAAAACTATTTTTACTTATTAAATAATAACCTAAAATACAAGAAAATATGAAATAAAGCTAGAAAAATGAAATTATGACTTAGAAAAATCTAAAATAACTAAATAGAATTTTCAAAACTATTTTTATATTTTTCTGATTATTTTTCTATTTTCTATGAATTAAATACTACTTAAAACTAATTAAATTGCTAAAAATTACAAATTAAACTATGAAAAATCTGGAAAAATATTTTTTTGAATTTTTATATTTATCTTAACCTAGGAAAAATGAAAACTTATTTTTTTGAAACTTTTCTGAATTAATTGTATTAAAAGCTAATTAAATAAGCCTAAAAACTGATTTAAATGAATAAAAATAGCAAACTGGCCTAGAAAAATATGAAAAATTCAAGAAAAGTCTAAAATAATATTATGAATCTAAGAAAAATATAAAAACAGAGGCTTGTTTGTAGGAAAATGAAATCAGAATGCAAGTGCTTAAGAATAAGCACTCCAAATAAGCCAAAAGCCACAAATAAGCACCAAACTAACACATAACCTATAATATGCTAAAAACACTCAAAAACAACTAATTACAACTAACCTAAACCTCTAAAATGCAAACTACTTATGATTTGATGATTTGAGAACTTATGCCAAAAACAGTTTTAGCCACTACTTGTTAACTAGAAAATAAGCACTTAAATAAGCTGGAACTCAAAAACAGAAGTTGGAACCTAAACTAGACCTGGTTAGCTACTTGTAAACCAAAGACCAGACCTGGACAAGCTCAAATGAGCTTTGGACAAGACCTGCACAAAACCTGTGCAGACTCAGTATTAACTGAGTCAGTGCACAGGGCACTTATGCCCTTGTTGACAAGCTACTTTGAGGCTTGTACAAAATTGCTAAAATTTAACAAAAATCATTTATCCAATCTTGACCAACTGAACTAGTTTATTTCAGAATTTCACTTACTTTGAACCAAAATTGAACATATGAAAATTACACAAAGTTTTGCCAAAACTGTATTTTTCAATTTTTGACTTTTGACAACAGTTTTGATATTTTGACTTTGATGAACTTTGAATTAATTCTTTTGCTTGAAAATGATATGATGATATGAAATGATACTAATGCAGGCTAAAGAATGACTATATCTATCTAAATGCAAAGCCTCACCAACTGATTTAAGCAGTCATGAGAACAAGAGCAGTTTTGAGTATAAAGTTGACTTTCACAGTTTTGATATACAAGTTTATGACAGAAATTGACTAAGTGAGGCCAACTAAGACTAAGGGAACTGATTTTAACCATTAAACAAAGCTCTAGCACAGGTTTATAAGCATGTCCAAACACTGGTTAATAAGCAGTTTATAGAGCTTAATCTTTATAAATCCTAACTATAGATCAAAGCAATAATTTAACTAAGTTCTAATACTTAATTAACAACTAATAATGATCTACTGATGCACAAATAGCTACAGCAGTAATGGTACACAAATTCAACTTAACAGCTTTAAGTATGAAGAATGAACTTGAACTCACTTTTGATCCAGCTTATAGAGCAACTCATATAATACCCAATCTACTCTAACCTACTCAAATCCAACCCAAATTAGCACTGCATCAACCCAATTCCAAAACCAAGCCCATTTGATGCTTCAGTTGACTTTTGTTGACCGAATTCCAAAGTTGCTTGAAACTGAATTGTAGGCTTACCAAAAGCTTTAAATAGCTTAAATAAACTTATTGGAACTTAAAAATAAGCTGTTAAAGGTTTGGATATAAGAATTTGAAACTGGATTTTGCAACAGTTAACATGAAAATATGAAACTTAAGTGAGACCTTGAATTAACACTTGAAAACAGATTATATTGATGAAATAACTTAAGTTGAGTACATAGGAGCAGAAAATTACAGCTTTTAATTTAAACTAAAACATTGAAAAATGAAAACGACATACATATGAAAATAAAACTAAGTACTACTTGTCTCTTGCTTCTTCTTCCTCTTTTATACACCAATTTGCTTTCCACGTGTCCTCTGATCAAATCCCACTCATAATTGGGGCCGTTGGATGACTTGAGACCATATAGGCCGTTTGATCACTTTTGGCGGGAAAGATGGTTTTGACCTGGGCTTGAATTTGCAACTAGGGGGGGTGGCATTAATTGTGGTGTGATAAGTTGGTAGATATGATGATGAGGGGGGAGGTATAAGGTGAGAGGTGATGGGAGATGCCTGAGTTGCAGTGGTTGCAGGGAAGGGATAAGCCATGGGAGGGAAAAAGGTGAGTCAAACGGGTGCTTGATTTGGTATATTTGACCGTGGGTTCAAAATGAAAGGGGGTCAAAAGGGGTTTATATGGCAGGGGTCCAATTAGTAATACAAGGACCATTTTGTAATTCTTCCAAACTTGAGGGACCATTTCTGCCATTTTACAAAGTTGTTTCAAGGGACCAAAATTGACAAGTTTCAATAGTACAAGGACTATTGTTGACATTTTCAAACTTCTAAGGACCAAACTTGACATTTTTGAAAGTTTAGGGACCTAAGTTGTAAATTTGCAATTTTAGATTTTAAGGACCAATTTTGACAACTCATGAATTCCTAGGGACTTGAAATGATATTTTTCTTTATTTTGTTTTACCAGGGACTGTTTTTGACAACTTTTGAAACTTGGAGGACTAAAACTGCCAATTATGCAAACTTGATACGCTTTTCACCAGATTTTGATATTTTTGCATTTAAAACACATAAAACACTTATTTGTGATATTTTTGTCATTTTGATGGATTTCTGAGTGTTTTCAGATGTTTTTGCAGTTTAATTGGTACAAAAATGATGAGTATTTAGACACTCATCACTCCCCTTCTTCAGAAAGACTCGACCTCGAGTCTGGATAATCGTCACCTTCGCCTTTATAAGGTGACAAGTCAGCCACGTTAAAAGTAGAAGAAACATTATAGTGACCAGGAAGCTCGAGCTTGTACGCGTTGTCATTGATCTTTTTAAGAACACGAAAAGGACCATCTGCTCGCGGTTTCAACTTCCCAAAACGTCCTGCAGGAAAACGCTCCTTGCGAAGATGAATCCAAACAAGATCGCCCTCCCGATACAAAACCTGTTTACAACTCTTATCCGCACGTTCCTTGTATCGTTCATTATGCCAAATAATCTGTTCTCGAACCAAACGATGCAACTCTTTAATCTGCTCAGACTGGTCAGCCCCTTCCTCACTAACTGCCCCACCGCTTGAACATGAACCAAATCCAGAGGAGTAATCGGATTCCGTCCATACACAATTTCAAAAGGACTCTTACATGTAGTGCGATTAACCGACCTGTTATAGGAAAATTCAGCTTGTGGAAGAATAAGATCCCACTGTTTGACATTGTCCCCAATTAAACTGCGCAAAAGATTTCCTAAGCTCCGATTGGCAACTTCAGTCTGCCCGTCAGTTTGAGGATGATGGGAACTACTGAACTGTAACTTAGACCCCAAACGAGTCCACAAAGTACGCTAAAAATGACTCACGAACTTGACATCTCGATCAGAAGTAAAAGTTTTAGGGACACCATGCAACTTCACAATTTCTGCAAAATACAACCTTGCCACTTGACTAGCATCAAACGTTTTCGAACAAGGTACAAAATGAGCCATCTTCGAAAATCGATCAACAACTACCATAATAGAATCTTTAGCTCGCTGAGTACGAGGCAAACCCAAATCAAAATCCAAACTGACATCTTCCCATGGAGCAACAGAATGACAAAGGAGTATACAAACCGCATTACTACTCGTGAGTTTTGGCAATGTGGCATGTACGACACCTCTCAAGAAGCCTGTTGACATCACGTTCCATCTTGGGCCAATAAAACTGCTCACGAAGTAGGGCCAAGGTTTTATCAGGCCCAAAGTGACCCGCCAATCCCCCTCTAAAACAATAGCTTCACGCAAAGAACAAAGAGGAATACATAACCACGCACCTTTAAACAAATAACCATCCAGCTTGGAAAACTGCTGAAAAGGACCATTATCACATTTACTCCATATCTCCCTAAAATCAGGGTCATCCCAATAAAGCCCACGAAACGAATCAAAACCTTGCACTCGAATCTGCATAGTGGTAATTAACGAATGACGACGACTGAGCGCATCCGCAACCTGATTATTCGACCCAGCCTTATGTCGAATAACGAATGAAAAATCCTGAATAAATTCCACCCACTTAGCATGGCGAGAATTCAGTTTATGTTGCCCATTAATAAATTTCAAAGCCTCATGATCAGAAAATAGGACAAATTCATTACAAAGTAAATAATGTCGCCAAGTATCCAAGCTACACACAATAGCATAAAATTCCTTATCATAAGTGGAATACTTGCGTCTCGCATTATTCAGTTTTTCACTAAAGAAAGCAATCGGCCGCTGGTTTTGACTTAGAACACCACCAATGCCCACTCCAGATGCATCACACTCAACCTGGAAAACTTCATCAAAATTAGGTAATGCCAAAACAGGAGATTCGGTTACCTTAGCCTTTAGAATGTCAAAAGCCTTGGCAGCCTCACTTGTCCACGTGAATTGACCACCCTTCATACATTCAGTTAAGGGCGCGATTATAGAACTAAAATTCCGGATAAAATGTCGGTAGAAGGACGCTAACCCGTGAAAACTGCGAATGTCATGAATAGTGGAAGGTTTTGGCCAACTAATAATCGCCTCAACTTTTGCTGGGTCCATTTTTATGCCGCTACCGGTAACAATATACCCCAGAAAGTCACTTCAGTCACAAGGAAGTGACACTTTTTCCCATTAGCATATAATTTCTGATATCGTAAAACAGAAAATATTTGCCGAAGATGGAACAAATGTTGCTCAAGACTGCTGCTATAGATCAAAATATCATCAAAGTAAACGATAACAAAATGACCAATAAAAGGTTTATAAACCTGATTCATAAGGCATGAAGGTACTCTGGCGATTAGACAGCCCAAGGGCATAACCATCCACTCATAAATCCATCTCGAAGTTTTGAAAGTCGTCTTCCATTCATCTCCGTGTCGCATCCGAATTTGATGATACCCGCTCCTAAAATCAATCTTAGAAAAAATGGTAGAACCATGTAGCTGGTCAAGAAGATCATCCAACCGAGGAATAGGAAAACGATACTTGATCGTTATCTTGTTCACAGCTCTACTATCAATACACATCCGAAAAGTCCCCCCATGTTTGGGTACCAACAAGGCAGGAACTGCACACGGACTCATACTCTCCCGAATCAACCCTTTCTCCAGCAACTCGGTCACTTGTCTTTGAAGCTCCGCAAACTCTTTTGGATTAATCCGATAAGCTGGTCTGTTCGGATAGCGGAACCTGGAATAAAATCTATGCAATCCTGGTCTGCATCAGGAATCACATCAGCAAACTCCTTAAGCAATGGCTAACCACATTATATGTCTAACCACAAAACAGGAAAGAAAATCACAGCAAATACCAAAAAAGGAAACAAATCCAAAAGTTCAAAATAAAGCTTATAAAATAGAAAAAGGCTATCTTCGGCCCCTAAACGATTCTCAATGGCCGGATGTGTGGTTATGTGTCCTTAACTGCATCATACGGGCAATCTCACTTTTAACCTAACCCGTTCAAACTCATGCCAGCCTCAAGATGTTTATGCAATATACATTTACATGTATGCACATCCAAAGCACACATAAAGCAATTCAATAAACGCCCGTCATGCCTTCGAGTACCACATCATGGCTGCAAACACCACTGTCGTGGTGATGCCACGCCAAGATATAGGCACATTTCACAGTCAGAGACGACATGGAGTAAGGCCTAGAGAAGATCTGTTTGCTATCTGTAGTGTAATTCCATAGAGGGACCCTTGGTTGAGTAAGTTTTCTAGTGCGTTTCCAGCCAGTTGGCCCGAGCTTCTTGGTATTTGCATTGTCGGCAATCAGTTTTTTGCAGCAAATATGAGATTGTCCTGTCTAAAGATTATATGTATATATAAATTAGCATTTGAGTAAAATAGTGGCAAAAATTGCGGTGACCTAGATACTTTGTAGTCTTAATTCTAATTTAAGGACGATAATATATAAAGTACCTAACGCAATGAAATATCCTCTCGCACAATGTCTCGTAGTACAATTACACAAAGTCATACCAAACATTCCACAATACATTTCAAAGACAGGATAAAATATATAGATTACCATGTAACATGCTAAAGATGATTAAGTACTTTTGTTACATGGCTTGCTTTTTATTTGCATATCACTTTTAGTATTTCAATATCACTTATTAAGTCAAGTTGGAGACTTGGCTTGCTTTTTGGTCATAGAAGCTGCTATACCAGGCATGTTAACACAAAATATCATCATAAATTGGTAGCACTACAATACAATTTTTCTCTATCCCATTTAAAATGCAAAATAATTTCACCATCAGTCACTTTTTAAGTGCTTGTTGCTCCAAAATAAGTATATAAGCAACTTTATCCAAACGTTTAACATAAGTAGATAAATGCTTAGTTAAGCAAATCCCAGACACCCTACTAGACCCTAATTAAGTTTATTTTAAATATTCGTTCACAATTCATGTTTAACGATTGTTCCTTCCAAGTTTGAGATGATACTCATCAAATATGCATGAAAAAACTCAAATGCATTCACAAAAAAAATTATTTTTACTCAACTACATTTTAATCCAAGTTAGGAGAGTTACGCACATCCTACATGTTGTTTACTTCCAATATTATTTTAGTAAAAACAGTACTATGTGTAATCTCCATGTGAACATGATGTCATAAATCAATATTATCTTATGTTGGTATGGATTACTCTTCATGTATTATATTCTTTAATAAACATAACTAATGCACATATGTTGGTATTAACTTAAACAAACCTTGAGATAATAACTTCATAGAGCTCCTTCAAACTTTGAATGGTGGAACTGCACGCATAATTTATGTTCTATGATCTGAGAAACTGAAACGAACATATCCACGAAGATATTATCAGTGGTCAAAAAAACAATTCGGTATAAGGTTTGTTAGTTGTGTGTTGTGCGTACTTTTTTGTCATAACAACGAAGATATTATCAGTGGTCAAAAACAACATTTACTTCTTTGAATCCTTCTTATATGTAATGCAGCTGAAATGGAGGTATATTTTTAGCATAATCAGTTTATATCGATAAAAGAAGAGGCTTATTCTTTGAATTTAAAATGAATGGTAGCGTTTATCTACTCCTAAGTCAATGCATAATTCGTAGAACAGTTCAATGGCGTATGTCTACTTGTAAGTCGATGGTCTCATTTATATGTTTAAATATCTTGTCAATACATGAAGGTTTATTAAAGTGAGAACTAACCTGGTAAGTAGCATATTGTCTTTGACACAGTTAGTCATTCATGAGCCAAAAGCATTAACAAATCTCCAAACCACCTAAAGTGCACATACCAAACTCATTCAAACATTAACACAAACATTTGGTGTGCCTCATATAATCGAAAAGGCAATATCCACGTCAAATGAACTAAATTAAACAAACACGTATGATAAAAAAAGCCAATATCCACGTATGAACTAAATTTAACAATCATGTTATCCCTTTTTTTCGATAAGGACACTGCTGCAAATGAACAACAGTTTCATAAAAAAATATACATTAAAGATGACACCATGAGCTTTAAAAAAAACCTCATCATCAGAAGCATGAGAATTGGAATCCCAAGAATTAAACCATACATTGGTTTATGTGTGTGATCACACAACCGGTGGTTTTGATAGGCAAAGAGGAATTTTATTTGTGTGTGCCAGACCAACTTCTCTATTCTTTTTTATATCATTTTTTAGGGTTTGATCCAATAGTATCTTCATCTTCAATTTAAACATATGGAAAAAGTGATGTTTTGATAAAAAGTTGTGTTTGTTGTTTGGGTGATTTGGTTGGAAGAATGTTCAGGAAAAAGATGGAAGGGGTAGAGATGATTAGGCAGGTCCCAATCGTGACCTGGGATGACCCAGGTCACCATCGCCATGTCAGCTTTCTCTCCAAAGCACCGACGCGCTCTGACGCCACACAAGAGAGATGACCCAAGTTTTTTTTTTTTTTTTTTAATTCAAACATTTTAAACAACAAATTTAAAATTAATTAAAATTAAAAAAAAAACATTACATTACGAAATTCAGATAAACATTAAAAACATTACGTAACTTATTCAAATAACATTAAAAACATTACAAAAACTCTTCATCTCTTCGTCATCGTCACTATCGACTTGATTCACTTCATCGACATGATGTCGACGATTTCTCCAAATGTGTTCGACCAAATCAGATTTTAATTTTTGATGAGTTGATGAGTCCATTAGCTCCTGAGTAACCACCAACGATTCTTCATGCGTTCTTAAGGGATCTTGATCTTGGTGTCCCTCATCTTCAAACCATGTAGCACATATCGCCCGCTGCTTGTGTCGGATGATCATATTATGTAATATGATACATGTATACATAATATCTTGGATATCATTTTTATCATTGAAAACAGGTGAACGACGTAAAATGTTTACGTCGTTATTCATTCCGGAGACACCAAAGAACGCATGCCAAATCCATAAATCTTGGGAAGCGACCGCTTCCAACAAAATGAATGGATGTGGCCCGTGATCACCCCTACAATGTTGAGCTCTCACACTATTCGGGCAATTCTCCCACTCCCAACTTGTACAATCAACGCTTCCCATCGTCCCAGGAAAGCCATGCTTATGCTCGTGATGAGCATATATTCTTTCAAGGTCAGAATACGTGGGCTTCGCAAATACTCCGCACCATATAACTCCATGATAACCTCGCAAAACTTACGAAGACATTCACCGGATGTGGATGCACCGAGTGCCGACTCGTCAAGAGAATCGGAATGGCCGCGATCCCATTGACGAATGGCGCAGTACACTTGACAAATGGGCTAATACTAGGTACGCCCCTAGCATCAAGAGTTTGTCGAAAATAAGTAGAGTGATCGGTTATCTCTCGAACAATTTCGTGAATAGCTCTACCATACGGAACCGCCGACGGAATGTTCTTGCCTCGAACTGCGGGTTTTCGGAGAAGTATGCCGCCACTAAACGATTATGAGCACCCTCATGATCCCTACATATGTACCTTCGTCGGGTTTTTGGCTGTGATGCTTTGTAAGACTTCCAAGCAAAATCCGCAAACTCAACAAACTCACTAAAAACTTCTTCATCGTCAGAAGACGAAGAAGAACCGAATAAATGCTCGAATGACGACATATTAAAGATTGTGTTTCGTGGGTATTTCGTTAGAATGGTTAATTGAAATTGTGTGTTTTAGAAATGTTTTGAGTTAGTATTTATAGAGTGGTAAAGTTTTTAAAATAAAAGGTTTTTTGCAACGGTCAAAATGGAGCCAAATTTGTGAAATGTTAACGTTTGGATATCGGTTGCTTTTTAGCCCGATATTGTGTTTTTCCTCTCCACGACCGATCTCATGCTCGATGTCCACAACCCATTCGACCGATGTTCACATCGGTCAATGTGGAAAAAAGGTGGTGACCGACCGATGTAAAGACCTTGGACTGCGACCAGCCCTTAGAAAAAGTGCAACGTTTTGTAATAAGTGGAAAATTCACTCACACTTCTCTTTTAGCCAATAACAAAAGACAACACATGTATTAGAATCAATCATATAATGTCACACCACCAACGCCGTTATGGGAAAACCGTTTGTTTCATATTTAGTATAATAGTATAATAAGTAAAGATTTAAGATCATTTGAGGACAAAAGATTATTTACATATCAAGGGATCAATCTTCACCACCCATTTTTATTTGATTTAATAGATGAGATTAATCCAACAATTTCAAAAACCCACTTTCATCATCTTTTTTCAAATATTAATAACTTTCAAACCATTAATCGTTAAGCGACAAAAACAAATATCATTGACTTAAATATTTAAGTATCTTTCTATAGATAGGCACCTTGGTATACTTTCGACAAAAAATTTTTTTCGTAATTTTCCGCTTTTTTTAAAGTTTTTCGCTTTTACGCATCGAAATTTGCATTAAAAAAAAAATCATATATGATTAAACACTAATTTGAATATCACATGTGATATTAGTATTATATCATATATGATATGTAATATCACATGTGATAGTAGTGTAATATCACATGTGATATTAGTGTAAAATCACATGTGATATATATCATATCACATGTGATATCACATATCATATATGATTTAACACTAATATCACATGTGATATTCGAATTAGTGTTTAATCATATATGATTCTTTTTACGAAATTTCAAGTAACGTAAAAACGACTAAAAACGTGAAAAACGTTTTTTTCTTTCTTCGAAAGTATATCAAAGTGCCCATCTATACAAAGATAATTAAATGCTCTTCGTGACGGTGCAAATATTTTCATTTAACGATTAACGGTTTAAAAGATATTTAAATTATAAAAAATATGTGAAATAATAAAATGTTTTTAATCCTATCATCGATTTTTAAATGGACGCTGGATTTGAAATTCCTGGTATGTAGTTAAAAATACAAAAATACCTATATTCTTCACACTTAGTTTGCTATGGTATGGTCAAGTGTAGACATTTTTTTTATAGGGGAGAGTTATTTTACATACCAAATTTTACTCTAAAGGGAATTTCATCTACCATCTATTTAAAAAAATCAATTGCTAAGATTAAAACATTTTATTATTTCACCTATTTTTATAATTTAAATATCTCTTAAACCGTTAATCGTTAAGTGAAAATATTTACACTATCATGTGGCATTTAATTATCTTTTATTGACGGACACTTTGATATACTTTTGAAAAAGAAAAATTTCGTTTTTTCACGCGTTTTTTGTTTTATTACATCTTGAAATTTTGAAAAAATCATATATAATTAAACACTAAATTGAATATCACATGTGATATTAGTGTTAAATCATATATGATATGTAATATCATATGTGATATTACACTAATATCACATGTGATATCACACTAATATCATATGTGATATTACACTAATATCACGTAATGATATACATATCATATATGATATTACACTAATATCCGTGATATTAAAATTAGTGTTTTATCATATATGATTTTTTAACAAATTCGATAGAATAAAAAAAACTTAAAAAAGCGTGAAAACACGAATTTTTTTGTCGAAAGTATATCAAAGTCATCATGAAAGATAATTAAATGCTCGTCTTGATATATTTTTTTTTTTAACTAACTTACTTGTTTGAGATATTAATATTTGAAAAAAGAGGATAAAAGTGGGTTTTTTAAATTGTTGAGATTAATCTCATCCATTAGATCAAATAAAAGTGGAGGGTGGAGATTGATCCCTTGGTATGTAAATAATCTTTTGTCCTCAAATGATCTTTAAATCTTTTTTATATAGATAATAATTTTGCTACACTAATATGTGTTACAAATATTTTAAAAATTAATCCACATATATAAGTGTGTACAATTACAATTAAGCTACACTTATATGTGTAGCAAATGTTTCCACACATTTTATTATAAACATTTTTTGCAAATTTGCCACACTTTTATGTGTGGACATTCAAAATAAATTTCCACACTTTTAACTATAGAAATTTGGATAATATCTCCACACTTATATGTGTAGAAAAATTTGTCACACCCATTATTATCACACATGAGAAAGTGTGAATCAATAATTTTACACATTGTTAACTGTGGGCCTTTAAAATGCGGAGAATTCAACTAGTTTTTTTAGATATAAATTTAATATTTTATTATTTTCAGAAAGTGTCAAATGGCTTTACAATCTAGTAGAGATACTGTTATACAATGTGAGACAAACGCCACTCGAGTGGAACATCTAGAGGTTTATTTATATTAGTTCAATTGGCTACGCATATGTCAGATGCCAAGCAACATTTAGTTCAGGAAACACCACACCACATACATCTTGTATTCTTATGTCTTGCCAGTCAAATAACATTCTAAGAGCCATGTAACCCATTTCCGCCTCTATTCTTGTTTGCAAGCCTTTTTTGATCAACCAACTTGGCTTAGCAGTCGAATTTGAGCTCAACATCACGGGGCTCAAGTTTATATCCATATGCAAAACACATTTTCCAGATGTTTGTGTAGATTTCTCAGTGCAGAGGCCAAGCCTAGAGCAATCTGTAACTTGACCCAATGTCAGCAGACTCATTGCCTTGAACACCTTTTTTAAGTAAAACTTGTCGGGTTGGTTCGTCCAAACAACACCTTGAATGTGCCATGGAATCAGTACAAGGGTTCATGTTGCTGTAATGTATTGCTAGCTGGATTTGATGATCCATTGGGCATAAATATTGATTTGAGATTTTGGTTTATATACAGATAAAGCAAAAGATTGCTGAATGCCCATCTATAGTTGGATTTGATGATTTTATTCAACACAATGAAATTTAACAGCAGAGATGATATCAGTTATAGAGATATTGTGCACGAGTTTAAGTTTCAAACTCTTTCAAATTGGTAAAACCATGATAAATTTCTATCGATTATCTAAAATAATTTTCAATGCCTCAATTTATCTATTGTATACAATACTCGATCCTAACCTGTAAACCCAAAATGTTCGTTTTCCTATGCTACTACTAAATTAAAAGTTCTTGAAAAGGACCAAAAAGAAAGTGATTTATATATGTACATTTGACTCGACCAACTTCACAGTGCAAAGGGGATAAAAGGAATATTAACAATTGGCATCTTTGACATGGTAACGTTCCCAGTAACAACACTTGGTGCCACCGTATCCTCTACCATAATAGGGTCAACTTGCACTACTCTCTCCGGCACAACTTTCTGTCCATCAACCTTGGCCAACACCTCATAATGCAAGTTAATGTTCTCAGGCTTTGTTCTCCACTCTGGATACCTCTCCCAAAAGGATTCGTTGCCTGTCAACTTCTTCTCCACACCAAACCCGATCATCAAAAACGTCTGAGCTGATATGTCTGCTTTCAACACTTTAAAGGACGCACTATTGCTTGACACTGAGTCCAAAACTGCAGAAAGTAGTTTCTCTAAACCACGTAGGTTATCGTTTAACCCATTGATGGATGTCACGGGCCAGAATGTGTTCATATGATCTGGAGTGAGGAGGGTCGGGGCGTGTTCTTGTAGATCAAGCGCGGAGAGTGCATTATTTGAGTTTGGTTTTGGTACTGCCGATAGCTCTACTAATCCAGGAGCAAG
The DNA here is from genome assembly GCA_910596185.1 of Chrysanthemum makinoi. Taxonomy (NCBI): domain Eukaryota; kingdom Viridiplantae; phylum Streptophyta; class Magnoliopsida; order Asterales; family Asteraceae; genus Chrysanthemum; species Chrysanthemum makinoi. The sequence goes on along the minus strand of OU343220.1, from coordinate 235,473,865 downwards.
GCGCTTCAACTTGAGCTTATTGAAAGATGGACTAGGGGATTTGAGTGACGTGGGTCCTACAATACGAAGAGAGACGAGTTGTGTTTGGGTACGGGAGGCGTTTTGGATATAGTTGCCTAAGCTTAGGAGACCTGAAGCAAAGCCGTTGTTTGTTTTGTTAAAAGGGAGTGGGAGCTCAATAGGGTGTCGTAAACTGACAGATTTAGCACCGTTTACAGTCACAACAGCTCCATCTGCTAGCATTACTTTCTTCACCTCACCAGCATCAACATCATGCTGCAATCATTCACAATCGCATTTCATGGGTTAGTGAATAGAAAGATCATCCAAATAGCGTTTTTACCTTACGCAAAATCTTAACTATAAAGTATAAACTTACAGGCAAAGAAAGCCTCATGTCCTTGGCATCTTGAATCCAGATCTCCATTGGACCCGCAAGCTGAAACGGAGCCAAACTAGGCAACGGTTTTCTTGCACCTTTCTTCTTCTCTACCAATCCACTATCATCAGATAATCGCACTTGATCGTTCTCCAAGAAAGACGGAAAATCTACGTTTTCCCATTTGTTTACATCCTCCAACAATTTTATCGGAAGAACTTTGTTATCGAGTTCTAAATCAAACTCAACGGTTCGAGCTACTAACGCATCCTTTAAACCAAACCCAAATATGTTTGCATTTTCTAATTGAAACCCTAATGCTTTAACAATGGAATCCTTCAGATCCTAAAATACAAACAATGTAAACATTAAAAATACTTATTGGCTTATTACAATAAAATTCCAAAAAAAAATTAAAATAAAAATAAATACTTACTGATAAGGACTTAGGATAGTGAAGATTAACATCAGGACTTGAGTTTAAACCTCTTGAACCTGAAATTTGTACCATCACGAACAAACACACATAAATCAAAACCTTAATCGCCATTGATACCAATAACACTTTTAGTTATTACAATATTTTTTGAATTCATCAGCATATAAATAAGGTTTCAAACGATGTTTCTGGAAAATAAGGTGACGTGGAAGTGGTACGTGGCAGAAGATGATTGGTCCATGTTGGATAGGTTGACGTGGTGGCAATTGTGAGAATTGGCCTATCTGAATGGGTCAATTGTAATCCAATGGGCTAGATTTTACTTTTTAGTTTTTACACATATCGTCAATTCCTTTAACAGAGAATATATAATCGGGTGTTTTATCGGTTCGGTTCCCGGCATATTAAGTTTGAATCTTTTTAGCCAAATTCGAAAATCAAACTAAACCAAATTCAAAGTGAATTAAAGTAAAGTAAAAACCGAAATTGAATTTGATTCGGCTTTCAATTTAACCTGAAAAACCTGAATTTCAAAATTTATAAAACTTTTCATTTAATTATATTTATTTTAGCACCAAATGTGCATAATTAACAAACTTAGTCATTATATACTTCAATACTAATGATAATATCCCGTAGTATGAGACGGTTTGTGACGGTTTTTTGGTTAAAACTAAACCCCAAAGCAAAAGTTTAGTTTTAAGTTTTTTAAAACCAAATTTCGCATCAAAAATTCGGTTTGGTTTTTTTGGATTTTTATTTTTTGCAGTTCGTTTTTCGGTTTTTTAATTAGAGAGTTATCTTGTCTACAAGTTCGAAATCACTTACGCAAACATTTGCGGCATGAATTTAGAAAAAGATATCTAAAAGATAAAGGTATGTCAAAGAAGTAAATACGATTATGATAGTATCGGAGTCATCTCATGGTTTTTTTAGCCCTAAAGTGGAAATAGGAAATGAGACATTTTTAATAATAATTTTTGTGTTGCTAATTTATATAATTTAAGTTATTTGTCAATAACTAGTTAAATTACAAATTTGGATATTAGAGATTTGCGATGATAATTTTATGTTAGACCCATTTTTTCAGCTAAGTTATTTTAATTCGGATATCCGAAATTTCAAATAACAGTTTATACATCCCAATATCCAAATATCTATAATTTTTGAAAAACTTTTATGCGAGTTTCAAAATTGACATTAAAGAAAAACCGAACTTTAAAAAAAAGTTTATGATCAAAATTTTGGATATCTGAATACGGATATTTTTAACACCCACAACCTTATTTAAAACATCCTACAAAGTAAGTTGAATATTTTATCAAAAATTAATAAGATTACATAACATGTGATAATTAATCCTTTTATGCCATGCTAAGCACGGCCTTTCATATTCGTTTTTTATGGTTGGGCAAGGCTTAAATTTTTGAGTCCTGCGGTATCTAAAGTGTATTTATGGTGTCTCACCCAGTGACGAAGCCAGGATTTTCTATCCGGGTGGGCCGAAACAAAATCACCATATACAAGATCACTGCCCATTCTAAACTTCAGCACTCATCCGGTAAAATATGAAAAATAAATAATATTACAATTGCAATCTAACATACTTGAAACCAAATAGTTAAAGGATGACATGATCAAGTGCAGAGGCGGAGCTACATGTTAAGTAGTGGGGGGCGTTGCTCCCAACAAAGCTCCGGGGGTCACACCGAAATATATAGAAAAAAAATTAAATAGGTCGGAAAAAAGTCCAGTGCCCTCAGATAAATCATGTGAGTGCCCCCTGCACTGTGTGAGATTAACAATAAGAGACCACTTTGTTGCCAAAATTGTTTTGCGGTGGTTTTGTTCATCAGAGTAAATGGAGAAAGAAGAATTTGAGAATCTGAAAAGATACATGATGGTGAAGATGGGTGAGTGGGTCTGTCACATAAGGTCTAGTTGGCATTAAAATGTTTCTAATTAATTATTAATTATTTTTGTAGTAACAAAAGGTACACTTGATAATATCTCTCTTTGTCTCATTGCTTAAATAACATAAAAGTGTATTACTCTACCTTATTGTCTCAACTCTCAACTCATAGCGTCTAATTAGGAGATTATAATTTTCTCGTTCATCATCAATCTAGGATCTTTATTTTTTTATTTTTTTTAATCATATATATATATATATATATATATATAGGGAAGGGTTCTTTTCAGAACCCAAAAAATGTCGAGAACTGCGAGAACCAACGTGGACCAATCATTTTATTTGACTTTTGCTTTAAATAAATTTAAACTGAAAGGGTATATTAGTACATTCAGTTGTTCTCATTTACTTGAAATTAACACTAGTAACCGTTTTCTAGGAAAGCTCCATAGTTTTAGGAATATATTTTAATATTTGTGTTGCTTTGTACGTATATCAATTATTCATTATGCGCATGATTTTAATATATAAAAAGTGTACATGAATTATTATTGCTATTGTAATTATACTATATACTAATAACGATTTTGTGACCGTAAAAGGAATTCGTATACACATGTGATTCTTGCAATCTCTTATTGGTCCATTGAGTAACTTAACAAAGGCCACTGCCAAATACAAAAGTGTGGCAACTGCTCATTGGCTAAAGTGTGTTTCACACTTTTATCGCTCACACAAACATACTACGGGCGGCTATATATTTTATTACTTTATAGATGTACACAAAAGTCATCCAGTGTAATATATATAGATGTACACAAAATTCATTCACTGTTGATGCTAGAAAGTTCTTCCATATACAAGGACAAAGAATAGAACAAGCAGGTGTAAAACAAAGATACACCACCTACATTCCAAAAAAAAGAATAAATGCTAATGAATCTTAAAGTGCAGATCAAGCAATCCAACAAATATACCGCTTTATTCGTAGTTCACCTGTAGGTTTATTACATTTACTCCATGTTTCAAACCTGCTGTTGCATTAATGATGCTTTCCAGCATTTATGCTATCTTAGATTCTTACTTTTTGATGTTCCATGCATTCTAACCATGTTGTGTTATTGTTTTACACATGTTTCAAAAGTAACCTGTGAAAACAAAGAAAGACAAAAAAATAATAATAAAAAAAGAAAAAAAGAAAAAAAGAGGAGTTTATGTACATATACAATTCAATCTAACTGATCTACACATAAGTTACTTTAAGATGGAAGCATATGCGAATTCATCCAATTCCTTTTCATAGCATCACAAACGCATGTACATGCCGAAAATAGTTACTCTAAAGTTTTGCCAATCTTAACAAAAGACAAAGGCACAAAAAATCAAATCAATAAAGTTATGAGCCACGGATCTGTAGATAATCAAGGAACATGTTTTCGATTATATGATGATGGTTTAAAAATAATAGACAAGATATAAATGTTTGGACATACGGTGATTATACAAATGGAGATACAAGATCTTCATTTGATGGTGCCTTGAGCCCAAAAAAAAAATGTGACATATCGGTTTGCAACAATGAGGATCGTGCATAGGTTGTACAACAAGAACAACATCCGCAGTTATTCAAAAAAAGACTTTCAAACGTTACCTTTAAAACTCCGTTTTACGCAAGGTAATCTAAAAGAATTTGTCGCGAACCATCTTCAAAATCTGGCATCTCATCTTCTCTTTTACAACGTAACAATGGCTCACCTGCTCCAAATAAAGGTAATTCAATTTATTCAAAGAGGATTCTTACTACTAAAATTGACAACAAGATTAGTTAACAAAATCATATGTGCTTACTTTAATTTCTCTTACTGTTACTCTTTTCAGTGTATCGGGACATCTTATCGCCATTACAAAACTCACAACAATATTACAATGACAAGATCATCAAGTACATTCACGTCAGACACAAATAGTGAACGTGGTGTTACCTCACCAGCCTTCACTATCATCTTTCCCAAAACCAAACAAGATTGTACAAATTGTGGGAGCAGGAACAAAAGGCACACTTATCCTCAATTATCGTTGTACAACCGGTGAAGAGACAAATGTAGTTTTCCCATTTGAAAGAAAACTCCAAAAAAGGCGTTCAAATGTGACGTTAAAAACTCCATGTTCAAAAAGTTTGCTACTGACTCATCCTCAAATCCTGCTGTTTCATTTTCTCGTTTTACAAACCGACAATCATTCAGACTATTGCAAATAAAGGTGAGCCAAAAGATTGAAAGAGAACTGTTACTGCTAAACTTGAGAACAAAATTAGTTAATAGAATCATATGTCCCTAATCTAATTTTCTTTGTTGTTGCTTTTCAAGGTGTATGGGAACACCCTACCAGTTATGGAGACTCAAGACAATATTACAATGACAACACCAGGGACGTATACTCCTATTCAAAAATAAATAGTCAAAATTGCAGCCTTGGAGGCACATGTGCTACAGAAGTATGGACAGAATGTTCAAATATGAATACTAAAGGTAACAATTGTTTGTATCATTCTTTGAAGACCACACTTCCCACTATGACTTTCATTTTCGTTACATTTAAGCAATGTTAACAATTAATTCCTTTATTGCAGAATAGATGATTATTCTTCGTTGGACGACAATAGTCAAACAAATTATCGGTATTATACCGATATACAAAAACCGTTTTCAGACTCGGCCATGCAACGTAAGTATTTTGTAAAAACTTTCTAACCCACTCAAATTGTTACACATAATTATTATATCACAATAGTAGAATTACTATTTTTTGTTTAACTTTCTATGTAATTCATAACGAGGTCATATCAACAGAGCACTGGCACCAAACATCAATTAAGTTATACCAACAATAATAACATACCAAAGATTATCAAACCAAAACCAAAAAAAGAAGAGTAACAAAAGAAGAAAGGCGCAGAGAATTTATTGATGGAAACAGATCCAATAAAAAAACATCGTTGCATACTGCAGGTAAATTTGTAAACAGTTACTAATTTACTTTGCTCTTTCTTCAATCACATATATGAATCTATTTACTAAAACTGATTTAATAACAGACACAACGTCTTCATACATTGATTTGGGAGACTGTGATTGGAGGTGTCAACATTGTGGTGCAGCGTTTTGGTATAATGAAAGACTAAAAGGTGGTTCTGCACAAGGAATACCAAGATATAACCGATGTTGCGGAGGTGGAAAAGTAAAGCTTGAAGAACAGCTAGATCCTCCAGAAATTATTCAGGAACTACTAAAAGATAGACACTTTCTAGAAAACATTAGAGCTTATAATCAGATGTTTAGCATGACATCGTTTGGTGCACAAATAGATGACACAATTAACCAAGGCAAAGGACCGTATGTGTTCAAGATCTGGGACAAATTTACCATTGGATAGGATCATTATGTCCATCTAATGGTGAGACTCCACGGTTCTTACAACTCTACATATATGATACAGAGAATGAACTCGAAAACAGGATGAAATCTTTTGGTGGTCAAAATTCAGGCAGATTGAAACCACAGGTTGTCGAAAAATTGGTACACGTTCTTGATCAACATAATGAGTTGGTAAGATTATTTAGGGCGCAAGAGATCTCGTGTACCAATGAAAGTCTACGATTTCAAAATAGTACTTTATAATGTACCCGCTGCCGTGAATACCAACTACCATCTTCAAATATACTTGGGGCTATACTCTTTGAAAGTGGTCCTAACTGAAGGTCACAGATTACGATGTTATCATCCAAAAAAAAGGCGAACAACCACAACGAATAAACAAACTTCACTCATCTTACATGTCTCTCCAATTCCCTCTACTCTTTATATATGGTGAGCCAGGTTTTAATACCAAAATGACTCTTAAACCAACCACTCCAAACGAACGCAGCAAAAAATTATCTATGAATATGTACTACATGTATCAAATCCATGAACGCCCGCATCGGATGGCCTACTATTTAGAGGAGGAGACTTTTCCAAAGAATATGTTGTGTCTCAGATATCATGACCGAAGACCGGCTTGATTTCATAAGAGCAAAATAGAATAGTATTCGTGCAGTATCTAACGGTATCTATGATGCCATTTCTAGGGGAGACCATAGTGGTTCCGAAATAGGGAAAAAATCATTCTCTCGCAAGTTTCACTGGAGGTCCAAGATACATGTACAACCACTATTTGGATGCCCTCGCCATCCGCGAATAGTACTTGGAAATCCACAATATTTCATTACATTCACATGTAATGTGAATTGGCCAGAAATACGTAGATACATGAAAAGATATCCTGAACTAACAACCGCGGACAGAGCCGATATTGTAGATCGTGTTTTCGAGCAAAAAGTGAATGATTTCATAGCAATACTAAAAGATGGCAAGATATTTGGACGCCGCAAATGGAGGTACTAAAACATTCTATCGTATTTGGTTTTTACTTTATAATAAAAAAAAATATAACATTTTTTAAAATATGATAATAGATAATACTAGAATGCCAATACTTTATTTGTATCCTTTCTAACACTGTAAAAAAATCTTAATTTACGTTCTTATACAATAGAGTTCCGAGCGAGGCCTTCCTCATCTTTGTCACACACTTTTATGGTTGCATTCTGACAAGATACAAGATAGCATGAAGATATTGACAAATACATCTCCGGAATTACCGACAGATTATGTGATCCGAAGGTTACAAAATTGTTACAGATATGATGGTCCATGGCCCCTTGGAGCTGCTAACACAAAAGCGCCATGCATGCAAGATGGTACCTGTTCCAAGAACTTTCCAAAAAAATACAATGACAAGACATTCTTTGACGAAAATGGGCATGTGCATTACCGAAGACGGAAAACGCATGGTTACACTACAAAAGGAGGCATACGGTTAGACAATAGTTATATTGTCCCGTATAACCGATTACTATGCCTTATGTTCAACGCTCATATAAACGTGGAATATTGCGGATGGAGCATGCTGATAAAGTATTTGTTTAAATACATATCCAAGGGCACTTGATCGGATTCTTTGCACAATTACAAAACCATTAGGTGAAACTATTGCATCGGCAGAAACTCCAAAGATAGAGATAGATGAAATAAAAATTTTGTAGACGGTCGTTTTGTATGTCCTCACGAAGCATCTTTGGAGAATATTGAATTTCCGATTCATCACAGAGAACCGGCGTGATTGCAAATTCTTCTTGCTGTTCATTTAGAAAATATGCAGGAAATAAGATTTCGTGAAAAAGAATCTTTGTCAGACGTCGTGGGTGACAACGAAAGAAAACTAACGACTTGGTGAATGGTTCACATTTAACACATTATACGAAGAAGGGCGACATTTAACATACACGGATTTTCCAACACAATTCGTTTGGTATGAAAATTTGAAAACATGGAAACGAAGAAAGCACATAAATAAATCGTCTGTGGGAAGATTGGCGTATGTGCATCCTTCGCAGTGAGCTTTTCTACTTTAGAATGCTCTGTGTCACCAAAAGGCAAATCGTTCAATGTATGCGTAAAGTAAACAATCACATACTACCAAACTACGCGCAGCATGCCAAGCGTTAGGACCGCTTGAAGATGACAAAGAATGGGACACGACCTTACAAGAAGCGGAAGCATCAGAACAGCAGGCAGAGTTAAGTGCTCTGTTTGCTCACATTTTAATTTATTGTGACATCGCCAATCCACTCGCAGCTTTTCGAAAAGACACGGGAGCACATGATCGATGGTATCCCAAGAAAAGCATCTACAATGGTCCATATAAAAGATCTCCACATAAATCATCCGGAAATAAAAGGATATCTTTTATATGAACTAGAAATAATATTGAGCACACTGCAAATCGATACAGATTTTGGCTTCACACCACCACCACAACATCCGATTGACGATCTCAAAGAAGCAGATTATTGATGGAAGAAAAAATTACAGAGATAAATTAAAAGAAGAAGTGGCAATATCGGTTGTCAAACTTAACGACGAACAAAAAAAGATTTATGACCTTATTGTGCAGTCCTCGAGAGAAAAAAGGCAAGAATTGGTCTTTGTATACGGTCACGGAGGAACAGGCAAAACTTTTTTATGGAAGACGATTATCAACACTGCTCGTTGAAGGGAAGATTGTTTTAGCTGTTGCATCTTGTGAATTGCGTCTTTGTTACTTCCGGCCGGTCGAGCAGCTCATTCAAGATTCAAATTGCCGCTTGAATTAACAGAGCGATCAATGTGTCACATAAAAATACACTTCATCAAAACTATTATCGAAACCGAATTGATTGTTTGGGACGAAGCACCAATGAATGATCGAAGATGTTTTGAAGCTCTTGGCGGACTCTTAAGGATGTGCTAAACAATACTGAAAACTTATTTGGTGGAAAATCAATTATCTTTGGGTGGCGATTTTAGGCAAACTCTACCGGTCAAAAGAAAGGGACAAAAGCGATATAATTGGAGCATGTATAACAACATCATACCTCCGCCACATTTCAAAGTGCAAAACTTAAAGAAAACATGAGATTGCTGCAAACACAGGTACGGTGATGAAAAAGAAAAAACACGGCAATTTTCATCATGGTTGTTGGATGTTGGAGATGGGAAAATAGGTGAACCTGACAAAGAAGATCCACACAATGCCACACGGATTACAATTCCTAACGAATATCGATTCGGATAATGATAGTGGGTTATCAGAACTTATTAAGTTTATCTATGATAAAGATACTTTGGAATCACCTACCGCAAAAATTCTACAGGAAAAAGCAATTGTTTGTCAAAAAGCGAAGCCAGATGTAATCAACAAAGAAGTTTTGTCATTAATACAACGGGAAAGCACGACTTACTTAAGTGTTGATGAGATAATTCCATTAGGGAAAAATGGAGCGAAAGCGAATTACTATACCCACCGAATACCTAAACACACTCAGATTTCAAGGTCTCCCGCCACACAACCTTACACTCAAAATAGGAACCCCTATTATGTTACTAAGAAACGTTAATTTAGGAGGCGGCCTTTGTAATGGCACAAGAATGATCGTGACACAGCTGCTCTCAAAATTGATTGAAGCAGAGATCATTACAGGAACCAAGATGGGCGAAAAAGTGTTCATTCCAAGAATACCTTTAACTGCTAAAGATCCTAACTTTCCGTTCATATTTAAAAGAAAGCGGTTTCCTAGTTAAAGTTTGTTACGCAATGACTATTAACAAGAGCCAAGGGCAATCTCTAAAGAAAATAGGAATCTACCTTCCAGAACCAATATTTGGCCACAGGAAACTTTATGTTGCACTTTCAAGATCTACAACACCTTACGGTGTAAAAATGCTTATTAAAAAACAAAACGACTACCCATCATCAATGACAAAAAATATAGTGTATAGAAACTTTTTAGAAACGATTAATAAAACAAAAGGTCTCTTTGCATATCATTATGTTATAGATATTATATAATTTTCAAATGTTATTTACTAAAGTATTGTTTTTTACATTACTATTCTTTACACTTAAATTGCATTGCTTTATTTACTATCATCTAACATGAATCCTAGCATAACTGTTAACGGTTGCGAATGGCGATGTCAACAATTGAAGAACTTAAACCAGGTATGAAAGATAAAGTTGTTGAGCTAAAAGTATATCGTGCATGGGCAGCAGAGATCCTCAAGCATAATAGAAAAAAAGGCTACAGAGCAATTCTCTTAGATAGGCAATTAGTAAACGTTATAAAATGACTTATACAACTACTATTAAAGTTCAACACTGTAATTATCAAATAATATATTCAGGGGATGCAATACAAGGAAGCGAGAAGCAAGTGATATCGATCATTTCAAAGCTATATTGATACTGGCGAAGCATACCGCATATCGATTTCGAGTGTGTTAAGGCGAAAATTGGCGACAAACCCTTGAAAACCCAACATCCTTTTTCTTTAGCAAGACAACGACCTTTGATAAAATACCATCTGACACATTCCCACTCCATTATTTCAACTTCATTTCTTACAACCAATTGCCTGCCAAAATTGTTGATCCCAACGATAAAAACAAAAACCATATCCGGGCTCACGGGTAATGTTTAGAATCTTTAAAGTTCTGTTTCCAACCGGTTAAAAACATTTTAACAAAAATAATGAGAAAATATACCTTCACTTTTCCGGACTACATTGGCATTACATAAACTTCGGGAGAAACTGAAAAAGTTGGCAATCCTAACGAAACCGGTCTCTAATACTGGAGTTCGGCATCGAAAACCTCAAGTAAGTATGTTCAATCAACCTACAAAAAAAATTATACAAAAGCATGTTATATTACACTAATACCATCTACATTTAAAAATACAATACAAACAGCCGAAATTTTGTGGAACTCACCTTATGGGACCACCTTGCACAAACGTTCCCAAAATATGCCATTGACAGACTTGAAAGGCCAATCATAATTGCCATTTCATCCTGTAGAGTATCAAAATACCGAGACAGAGGTATGTTAATATAACTCAATTATCACTTACACATGATTTAAGTAAAAAATAAATAACAATGTTAAACACGAAATATTTTCCATCTGTAGGTTTTCAGTTATCATCAACACCAGCGAGCTACTACTACATAAATCCAAACATTCGCGGCAGCTTGCTCCGATGATCGAGCAAAGTAAGAATTACATACTCACATACTATTATATAAAATGCAAATTTCATCTTTCCGCCTTATAATAATATATATGCAATCAACATCTGGCATGACTATATGAATACAAAGCACCTCGGATGTAATCGGATATCGGTTAAATGATCGAACAAGAGAAAAAAGAAATCGTTTAACTCTCTCAATACTCCTAGCTCAAAATCCAGAACCCTATCAGGTAACTTATCACAAAACAGGCTATTATAATACAAAACTAATAATACATTGACACAACAACCCAGTTTAACCGCGACACAACAAATAAGTACGGGTGTGCGTTTCACTTCGAAGGAACCATTATTGGTATTAACACACAACGACCGGTACTATGTTTCATGCAACAAGTGCAGATGCAAACCCGAAAGGAAGATGACATCTACAAATGCAAAGACCATGGAATTTTAGAGTCTACGGTTTACAGGTAAAGAAAATTACAAACAAAACTTTAATTTTTTCAAAACTACAGTTTACCTAATTCATTTATACGATACAATTTGAGTATCCATAGCGGAACATACTGGCGAGGCGGCACAGTTTACCTTTTCACACCAAAAGGCGACACAATAGTTGGAATCGATTGTCCCACTTTGGTGAAATCACTTCCCAACCCGGACCAGCATTTTCCCAAAAAATATTCATGACATAGTTGGGCAACAACACATATTCCAGTTTTACTTTAATCCCACTTGCAAGGAAGGAGCAGTCGAGTTTATTCTTAGCGACATATTGGATAACCACCACGGAGAGCAACAAATTGAAGAAGCATCTCACAAAAAGAAAAAAAACCTTGATAAAACTATTTTTAAATTTTATACTCAAAATATACAACTATTGAACACTGACCACATTATCTTATCTCATTACTGCAGGCAAAACAACCTCAACACGCACCAGACTCTTATTGAATATACACCGGCAATGCGTTTTGTCCTCGATAAACCCCAATCATCAACACATGAAGACACTCAATATTCAGGTAAAACAAAAATAACAAACATAACAATCACTTTTTTTTCCTCCTTCCTCAAACTATATTACAAATAAAATACTAACCACATCGGTTACTATGTACACATACCATAACAACGACAGGCGTTTACGAAATAGTTGAAACACAGACACAAACGAGCAAGTCAACAACAGTCCCGGTGACAACCATTATTAGAACATTTTCCATTTGTTCAAAAACTACATACAAGACTAATCTAATCAACAATTTTTTAATCATCACAGGAATCGACATTACGCCACCGGTCTACACTGGAATGCAAACACGATAAAAATCGAGATATGGGAGCGAAGCAAGCCATAAATGCTAAAAGAACGCTTTTCCCGAAGAAGCAACAGATAGCAAAAAGAAGAACTAAAACGTATTGGACACGAACAACTTTGTAATCTCCAAACTCTCCGGGCGCTACATATGGAAAACCTTACCATCTTTTGGCAACAACTATGGAAAACAGTCTCACTACTAATGTAAATATGTAAGCACTCTAAAAGTGCAGGGTTAACAACATCGATTCTTTGTAAATATCTACCTGCACCAATAATCAACGTGCAACCTTAGACATGGTAAAAAAACAAACATCCCACTAAATCTTTTGTAATTTGAAGTCTGGAACGATAACTATGGTTGCTTGCTCTATTTCTCAATATATTTGTAGCTACTAATAGTTTAACATATTCCATGCTTTTTACAATACATCAATCAAACCACATGGTAACAGCACAAAAATACACATACCAACAAAACAACTTATCTAATAACTGATACTTATATTCATAACATGAAATACACCACATAGGTTACAACCATAATCACCATAAAAGTTAACTTACCTACATACCATAAACCCCTAACACAACCCTAATAACTGATCATCACATATATACACAAGAAGCCACCACAAAAGACGCTTAACCATCATAACATGATCCATTACAAAAGACCCTAACATTAACAACCTAGGTTATACATTATTAGTCATATCAGTTTCTTAAGTTTCTTCATGATACGGATTTCTCACCGACTTTTAAAAGCGACATCATGTTTCATCAAGAATCAACCCATCTTGATTTCATGAAATCCTCCTGTTCTGCGATTTTCAGATATGCCAAACCCTCATCAACAACAGAATCACCGTTAAACTTCTTCAACTCAACAATTAATCCATGCCTCTCATCAACTCTTACCTCTATCTCTTCAATCATCTGATTATAAGTCGTTTCATCGTCCCTATAAGCTTTCTCCTCCGAGAAAAATTTCATGAAGAACTTTATAAACGCTACGATTACCAATTTGATTTGCAATCTTCAAACACTTAGCAAATTTGGGAGCCATCTCTATCGGTTATGGCGGATAGTTGGAGCACCGCTTATAACAAAAATAAAACAAGACAAACACTTTAAACCCCTTTTTATGTGGCCCGAGGCCCAAAACCCATACCATTTATACTTTTGTTGTTAAGAAACCCAACTTATGTCAAATATCTTATTATAAATATATATAACATTACATACTTCATATAACAAACTGTATACAATTTTCTGTAAACACTCCCACTCTAAAAAAAAGATCCTTGGCAAGCCTTGACATTCACGCTCGTTAGTATCATATATCAATTTTTTTATTGTGATGTAAAAAAGCATAAATGTATTTGTGCATTCCCACTAGATCTCTAGTACAAATAGGTGATTATATACAAATCAATCAGTCATCTGCTTAAAGCCCCTAGATTCATCTCATATATATAACATTAAAAAATATTTCAATTACATCGAGCTCGATAAGACCAAAAATTGATAGAAACACATATGCATTTTTCATAACATGTGCACTTTTCATATTCCAACCATATCCAAAACACGTATGTATGGACTTTTATATTTGTATCCAAGTGTGTGCACATATATCTGATGTCGGCGCTTGTATCTTTGTATATTTATTATAATCAACTTCTCGTCGTACTTATCCAAAACATGTATGCATTCTTTATATTAGTCGTCGTCTTCATATTAACCAAACATGTTCAAGGCCGAGAACTACTAAAGCATTCACTTCCAACATTTATTATCTATGTAAACACCTGCAAAATTCAAACGCAATTCACCCACAATCAGTTATAAACTTTGAAGAGAGGTTCAAACACATTTATTTATTAAACAACATTGATATGATACTATGTACATATGTATTTTGAGTTTATAAGGTTAAACATCTTTGGAAGCATTGATTAAAGGTAAAACATAAAGACAACAAAGTTTTACGAGGAAAAAATGGTAAAGGCCACTAAAGAAATCAGGTTCACCATAAGAACCATCCAAAATTAATTAAATATATATATATATATTTATATATATATATATATATATATATATATATATATATATATATATTAAGGATCGATAAGTAAATTAAAATAAGAAGTGGTGGTATAAAATCCGCATTTGAGATATAACGACATGCATTAGATGCATTTCTATTCATATAGATGCAACATCTTGAGTTTAGAAAGTTAATTTGATGTATAGATGGTGCAAATTGATTTTCATGATTTTACGCGCGAGGAACAATACAGAGAAATCATAAAATGCATAATATACATATATGCATCGATTAAAAAGCTAAAACACATTATTAATGCGTTATAATGCATCTAAGATTATAGAAATGCATCTAATTTAGCTTTCGGTGCATCTCGGATTCGCGGTTATAGTTCTTCTTATTGTACTTTATTTTAAGTAATCTTTTTATTTGATCCTAACTCTATATATATATATATATATATATATATATATATATATATATATATATATATATATATATATATATATATTATATATATATAAGGAAGGTCTGCGCATAAAATGCAACTTGGATCTAATTTTTAACAATTTAGTATCATCATTCTATTTATGTGCATTTTTTTTTTATATTTTTTAATGACATGTGGAGTTTTAATTAATATATGTACATTTTTTTTAAAAAAATTTTAAAATTCGTTTTTGTTTTTGTTATTTTTTAATTTTAAATTTTTTTATTAAAAAAAAGACATTTGTTGGAGTTGAACTTGGGTCATTCATGTTTTTTGTAAACAACTTACCACTAGAGTAAATTGTTTTTTGATTTATATCTTTCAAATCAATACAAATAAGGAGATTATAAAAAAATTCTGGAATTTGTATTTTAGGTATGTAATTAAATTAAATTATGATATATATTACTTAAAAGATAAATATACCATATATATTTTTAACCTATTTTTTTTTTTTTTTTTTTTTTTTTGTATAAATACACATTATTAATCCCTAATATTTTTTTATCGAAAAAGAAGGATTCAGAAAGATAATCTTCTGGAAAGCTAGGACTCAATTATTTGAAGGCAAATAATTTAAAGTCGTGGGAGTTGCCTGTGAAGCTTTGAAGTTGACATGCGATGATTGGAATTGCGGCCTACTGTTTGGATGTGTTTAATTGAGAGCACTACCACGTGCTTAACTTGAGTGAGTTTCTATTCTTCTTATGCTAGATATTGTTCATCTCAATAACGGTTTTGGACTTTTGGTTATTTGTGGCATAATATAAAAATACGTCGAAACATGATACGATATCCTCAATATAAATTGCCGAAAGAAAAGGAAACGTAATATAAAAATACAATGTATTCAAGCATATCCATAATATATAGATACTGATGACCTGCTTTCTACAAGACATACATGAGATGATATGGCTTCTGATTTTTCTAACTTATTTTTCGCATTGATTTGTCTTTGTATCGGAATATTAGAAGTGACTGTTGTAGGTGGTTGGAACTGCTACAAAGCCCAGCTTTATAGTTGATGATACGAATGTTGAACTTCAAGATGATGACTTCATCACTAAAGAGACTGAAGATAGTGAGTCCCATTATGAGGCAGATCCTTATGATTCAGTTTGTGCCATATGCGATAATGGTGGTCGCCTTCTCTGGTACTACTTATTACCTCATGTTGTTATTGCTTTAAATAATCCCGTTGGACGGCTTAAGCTTAATTCGTCAGGTTGAGATAAAAAGTAGTAGTAGTATATATATTGTATATCATATTTTAAAACAAATATTATTTATTAGTTGAAAATTTTATTAAGAGATTATATTTTGTACGAAAACGTTATGTTCCACATTAAATATTAGAACGTTTATTAGTTTTAAGATCTTAAAACTAATATAAGATTCAGGTTCCAACAATACAGATTTCTATCGGTTTTTTCAATGGCTTTAGTACTTTTCTCAAGTATGTCTTATCTTTTTTGCTACTAAACATCAGACAATGAGCCTTTTTCAATTGCTTTTTCATAAAATCGAAAGACGAGCTTTTTTTCGACATGTCAGTTACTAAAATTCTGAATGTATCAAAACTCTTCATAAGAAGGTGCTGCTCTTGAGGTATATTTAATTCCATTCTTTTACTTTTATAATTCTTAATTAGCTCAATGAAATATTTAAATCGAAAGACGAGCTTTTTTTTCGACATGTCAGTTACGAAAATTCTGAATGTATCAAAACTCTTCATAAGAAGGTCTTTGCTCTTGAGGTATATTTAATTTTTTTTCGACGGAACTGGAAGCATACATGGCAATATGTCCACACCCGAAGTGGAAATATTAACATATTTATGCTACCAGCTCTCAATTCAGTATAATCTCCCCAAGTTTGATTTAAAAACTCGAGTGACCTATTGGTGATGCACGGTTTTGGAAAAATGGATAACAGTAATGTACGCCTCCTTTTGTAATAATCTTTTTTCAGGGTTAATTTTTTTAGTTCCTTTTCAGGGAGATATAGTTGAAACCTTACACATTGACACACAAAAAAGAAACGTATATGTATTGATTCTCTGAGATTTTGATTGCTAAACCATTTGTACTGCATTCCTACATATACAATTGTTGGCAGACCACGATTTGGAAAAGACTCCTCAATTGGTAAAATTGGTTTGTGATAACCAAGTAATGGAACATTCTTTCACATATCTACTTAAGGATGTGCCGCTTTCAATAGACTCCTCCATTGATTCTGAAATACGAGGTTTTCAATTTTTTGTTACCATAGAAATCGTTGCTTTCATGTTTGAACAACGTGATATGTAAATGTGCAACAAAAGAGTCTTATACTTTTGTAATTATTTTCTATTAATGCTATCAGGATGTGGAGCAGATTATGAGTCTACCACCCGAGAAGATTCTGCTTCAATGGATGAATTTTCATCTAAGGAAGACTTTTTTGTCCCTAATCCTAATGATGAAAAAAAAATGATTTATATTCTATGTCAGTTGTTAATCATGTACCATGTGTTTCAGTTATGCTCTTTTTCTAAATTTTGTTGTCTTTTGTTCTGTGCAGGTGTAATTTGGCCTTTTTGGTGATGTGATTTTTTAGGTATACATAATGCCATTGAAAAAAAACAACAAACTTATTTTTACCTGATCCACCTAGGTTATAAGTCTCTTATATAGCTAGATATGAGCATTGAAACCATCAATTGATATTTAGATTAACTGCTGCTATCCACTTCCTTCTTTTTGTTTATTAGAGTTTTTGTTGGTATCCATTATAGATTTCTTTGTCGCCTACTTGAAGAAAAAAATATAAGCAAATCAGTCTCAGTGCGCCCTATGCCGCTATGTGACAATCATCACCGATGAATAACCGAAGTTTCCTTACATATCAAAGGTATGTTCTATATATGTCAGATGTTAATCATGTACCATGTGTTTCAGTAATGCACTTTTTCAATTTTTTTTATAGATTATGTCTGACATCAGAAAGCTGAACAAAGAGGCGAATCTTGAAGCTTTTCAAGTTGACTTATCATCATTCTCATCAATAATTAGGTTTCAAGGGGTAAGTACTTCTTATTGTGATGATGTTGAGACGAATAAATAACATCACACTAAAATGTATATGGAATTTGATCTTTATAAGTTCGGCTATTGGTGTTAGCGTTTAGAAATGTTAAAATGTATATCATAATGAGTTTTTTTATAAGAAAAATATTTTATGTGTTTGGGTGTGTGGTATTACAGATTTGGTACGTAACTGAGCAATGTAACAGTTGATAATATAATGGATAATGCATTCAGGAAATTACATTGGTTTTTCACGTCTTCGACTGTTACGAAGGTTTTCACACAATTCAGCAACTTGCAATGGTGTTTCTGCTCAAGGTTCGCCTATGTGTTTTGTTAGCCTGGAACAAGTTTTTAGCCAAAATGTTGAATGAGCAAGATGTTGTTGGCACAAGCTTTTAACATTTTCTTGTCACTATTTAATTTTCTTAATTGTTCGCAAATGTCATAGGTACGGGATTACGATGCAACACGATAGCAGCGAAAGATAACCACAACACACTAAAAGGTATGTTGCATTTGATCTTTTTAAGTTTGGCTATTGGTGTCAGCGTTCAAAACTGTTAATACATATATTATAATGAGTTTATTTTTATAATAAAAATAATTTTTTAAGCTTTTGGAATCATGCATATCTGTTATATGCATATGCTTTTATTGATAGCTTAAAGTCAATATGATTTAGTAATCGTAACTCGTCTTTGTTATTGGCTTTGAAGTTTTGCCGAAAAATGATTATCCGTAAAATGTCAATCCTAGAACCGAATAGAATATCTAATTTGCAAAGAGTGTTTTTCCACAAATTTTCTCCCATGTCGTTTCATACAGGAAATCTCCAAATTCTAAAACAATAAGTGTCAAATTGACCAATGGTACATTTATTAAGGAAAGTAATTATGTGCATGAGTCTACAAGAATTCAAGTTTTCGAGAAAGATAATGAACTAAATCCCTCATTCGTATACTCCACACAACACTTGATGCACAAAACCGAACCAACTTGGTCCAAATGGTTGATAAGTTGAGTTTTCAACGAGATAAATTTAGGTTGATAATTTAAGTATGTCCAAATTGGTCATATCATGTCGGGTTCACCTGAGTGATGATTGTTTGTCCATTCTCAACAATAAAAATCTAATCTAATCTATAAAATACGTTTTCATAATCAAGTTACATTATATATGAATAATATTAAGTCGTGATCTTTGGTACTATGCTTTTATGTAAAAAATAAAATAACCAGTTTAGTATGAGAAAATCCAATTTGAACCTTTCAAACACTCCTATTTATGTCAGCTAGGTAATGTTTTACGGTTCTGCTACTGAATTTATGGACATATCACATATCAATGTCATATATATGTAGTTTGTTCATTAGTTGTACGTAGCTCAACATATAACCATAAAAAATAGTTATCAGTAACTTATGAAATGGTTACCCTAAATATGGAAAGATAGAAAGACCAACCTAATTTTTATATTCTATAATACTAGACGAGTACCTACTTGTTAATCTAGTTTTTATAAAGTTCCGATGACCCATAAGTTTTAACAATGGTATGGCATTAGAGAATCGTTTTAGAATAACTCTGATTACGATGCGTGGTTGCATAGCGGCAAAATATATAGTTTTTAAAAAAATTATGTGGAGTCGATCTAAGTGTGAAAGTATATTTTCTAATAAGATTGTTTTAAGTTATTAAGATTTTTGTAATAATAGATTGGCATTACAAAAACAGCGGTATTATGTAGTTGAAGCTATATTATATTGTAGTTTAGAGGTATAGCCACATGTGTGACGCTTTTTCTTGTTTTGTCATTAATTTAAGTGATAAATATTTTTTTCATGTGTACGTTTATCATTTGGTGTGTGGCTTTAAAATTGTAACTTTGCAAATTGGATATCGTATTATAAGATTATTTTGTCTTCTCAATTTGTATGATATTTATGCATTGTTCCAAGCTATTTGTTTGAGGTACAAATAATTATCGCTAAAGATAACAATTCTATTTATTTTTTGTGATTTTAATAAACTTACATAAAATTATTGATCCTGAGACAAAGTTTATCTGATATATATTAACTTTTAAGCGGCGATTCATATATGTTAGTCCCTTAAATGGTCACGAGAACAGCGTTTTTAAAATAACATTAAACAAATGACAAATTACATGTGTCAAAGCAAAATAAACCAAAACTACAATTATTTGGTCTCTCCTTTCAAAAAAATTGTCACGGGTTCATCTTACGCATTTCCGTATAATTTTGTCAAATTTGAAACGATTTCACCTGGTTCAATGGTTGAACGTTCCGATAAAAACGGTCGATTTAAAGCCGATCAAACCGATAGGTTGGGTGAAAATGCAAATTAAACTTGACCGCGGGTTTGAAGCGTCAGGTCAACCCGTTATCGGTTTCAATAGGTCAACCTGTCGGTTTCATGGTCAACCGGTATGGTTTCAATTGGTTGTTGTTAATTTGGTAGATGTGCTTTTAATTGGGTGTACAATGTGAATAAATTATTGTACTTTTAAGTAATGGGGTGTTTTAATAGAAGTATTAATTATATTATTTATTCTCTTCATTAGTGTTTTCAACATTCAAATTTCAACATTTTTCACTTTTTCCACTTTGACCATTTTTCCATTTTATATAGTATAGATTGTAAAAACTTGGAAAACTTGAGAAGTTTCTGAACTTGCCATTTTGTAGAGGTTCTTTCATATCTAGATTATGCTCATTGGATTGACATTAAATAAAGGAAACTGACACCGAAGTAGATTATTGGATTATTATACTTGTGACACGTATGCAATCAACCAAAACCTGAATCAACCCATTCTTAAGTAAATTTGTTGAAATTGCGATCTCTAATCAAATGTAATGAGGCATAATTAAGCTACTATGCAGGTTGCAAACTCATACTGCAATAGAGTTGTTCATAATCACGACAAACATGCAGCTAAGCATTCTTCACCCAATTCATAAGCTTTTGCATCCTCACTTTCTAGAAATAAACGGCCTATCCCGCCAAACGCTCATAAATGTTGGTGGACTTCTTGAGAAAACAGTCCCCGACAAGTATGCCTTGGTAATGTCGTGTAACATGTACAAAAAGTGGGATTTCACCAAGCAAGCACTCCCTACTGATCTAATCAACAGGTATGTCATGAAAAATCAAAGTATCTGGCTTTTTATCTATAGAGTGTTTAGATTTTAATTTTGAAACAAATTATCTGTATGTAGTCGCAATAATCCCTTTTTGTATAAAAAGTGGAACAATGCCTGGAAATTGCAGAGATGGCAACTACCACAGAAACCGCTGGTGCTGCAAAACTAAGATCCCTAACAATATTCCTGTTGCTGCTGACCTACTAGCAGAAGCCCAAGTTTTCCGCCTATCAAGTTGGAGCCTGATAAAGCGTAGTTTGCAGCAGGCCAGCAACAAAGAATTTACATGAGCAGATGATACAAGTATTGAAATGATGAAATAGTTGAGGCTACTTAGTAACAAGGTACAAGCTTTTCTTTTATTTTACGTGTATATTATTATGATTGTCAAACATCATTTTGACGTTTCACCTCTTTATTACCCTGTAATACTAGAATTCGTTTTGTTTCAATGCTAATGCATTTTCATAAATAGCGTAAAAAGGTTGAGGGTTCAGTAGGTTTTAGCCTTCTTCGATTTATTATGCGAGTCTTCAAATTGGGAAGAAACTCTTCCTTTTAGAGACACCCATTGTGGCAATAGGTATTGAGCAAAACAACAAATAATGTAATGACATCAATTGACATATCCGGAACAACTTTAAACTTACAACCAATAGCTTCAACCTGGTGAGGTTTTAAGTTGATGAATATATCAGATGTAATAAATATAACATTTATTTGCCTATTTCAAAACACAAAAACAAAAAGTATTAAGTTAGCTTTCTCATAACATGCCACTGATAAACTTGGAAACAGATTGCGAATGTTACGCATGCTTTTCAATATTAATGTACTTACAATCTTATTAGTCATCTTATGCAGGCTAATAGCATTAGTAGCCGACACAACTTGGGTGGTAGAATGGAGTTATAACACGAGTATATCTAATTTTTTTTCTTAATTACCATTTTATTTTGTTTTTTGTGCAGGTTCTATATCTGCAACACAGTATCTCATTGCTAACTTTAGTACATTACTAATCATGTCTAACTTTTTTTCCTTTTTCTTAATCTTTTTAAAACTAGCTTAGACAATTGATGTTATGTAGATGAGAAAATCTTACCCTATTTCAATCCGGTCGTTGTTCATAGCAGCTCATCGTCAACAGCTGAGATGACAGTTTAAATCAACTAGAAACTCAATGTTGTATTTCAAGGCACCATAGTTTTTGCTACTTAGCTATTGGATAATGGTTGGTTTTGGTTACACAAGCTAATGGTGGATTCATTCTGCACAAGCATATGATTTTAGATACTATTTGTTTAACTAATAATCAATTATGTTTAGAAAAGTATCACTCATCTTTAATATCTTTGTAATGTATAATTGTAAAATTTAGATGAAACACTTAGGGCAATGATAATTTGAGTTTACATAACATTGTGGTTGTTGTGTTACTGGTAGTTTGTACCAAATGAATACCATGGTGAAATAGTGGTTATCTGAACCTATTTACGTGTAATCCCATTACATTGTCATGCTTCAAGAATAGCAAAAAGAATAACTTATAGCTGAATGTGTTAAAAGTGTGACAAATCCATGTAGGATTATGGAAAATTTAACTTCGCTTATCGGGTTATCACGTTATAAAAAGCAATATTTGGTTTAGTTTCAGCTTTCTTTAAATATATACATGACTACACGAGAGGGCGCTAAAGATGAAAGGTAAGTTTGTTTTTAAGACCAAAAAAGATTTTGGTTCTAATAAAAACCATATGTCAGCTAATGTATCTATTTTAATAATATGTACTGAGACCATGTAGTGAGTTTCAACTTCCATCTACAAAGACCATGTCTTAAGTTTCATCTCTATCTACTATTGTCACAAAGCATATATATAAGACGTATTTCATTCTTGCAATTGAGCAAAGCTTCTTACATAACCCAACAATGCCCAGTAAATTGGAACAAAACACAAGCCTACAACAAGTGTATCTGATAAAATTGCACAAGTAATGTCAAATTAGTAGAATGATTCTAACAATGGTGATCTTTACATTAACCATTTGAAGTTGTTCATTCAAACATACTATTATTTGTTATAATTTTTTTATTTGCTTTTTCACATTTTACCAATGGAATAACTATTTCTACCTCATAAATATCCATCTTATATTGGTGAAAGTGACATCAAACACTTCTTTCTCTCACTTAGGGCATCTCCAATGCATTGAATCAATTTGGGTTGAATGCACCACCACATCATCAACTTTCACTTTTATACAAAACACTTACAATGCATCGAACTTTAAACAACTTAATGAATTTCCACATCAACATTATATATTTGTGACTTATGTTTATATAATGGATATAAACTATAAAAATCAATTATAATATAATTCACAAAAATGAAGTTTATATAAAATAATGTAAACATCAACATTTAAGTTGTGTTTGTGTTAAACAACAACAAACAATTGTCCATGCAAAACTTAGTAAGTACTCCTTCAGAAACAAAAATCAAAAAAATAATTAAAACATGTAACACACCAGAATATAATTGTAATGTAAACTAAGAGATAAATGATATCAAATTTAAACAATAAAATTTAATAACTTTGAACAAAAACACTAACACTGCTCTAACTAAGTAAATGGTAGTTGGAGCATCCTTAAAAAAGCCGCCGTTTTAAATACCACCTTTGTAAGGATTATATCATCGTTATCAAAAGCATATAACCACAATATTTTTCCCCTATTCCTGATAAACACACAAACATCACCACTTAACAAACAAAGGGTATCAACAACAAAACTCCACTTGTAACCCGACAATACATACATATTCTCATCACAACAAACATCAAAGAGAACCATAAATCCATTCACAAATAATTCAAATTTGTCAACATCATCTAAATTTGGTAAAATTACAGCTGGAAGCACCTATATACAATAACGAAATAAACATAATTAACAAAAACAAATTGATAATAATAAATGTTAATAATATTATCAAATGTAAAAGATGTTCATGATTAATATTGTTTAGAACAAAATGTTAGAAAGTAGTTACCTAGCCGTTTTATGAATTATGGTAACATCAATTATACTTCTTAACCGTTTAATTTAACATTTAATAACTTTTAATTATATATTTGTTCTACTAAATCCTAAAAATAAAAACCACAAATCAAAGAACTTACACGCTTTTAGTCGTTTAATAGATTATGGTAACATCAATTATATATCTTAACCCTTTCATTTAACTTTTAATTACTTTTTAGTATATATTTGATCAATAAAATCATAAAAATAAAACCCCAAGTGATACCTGTCCATCGGACGGGTTTTGACACTAGTATATATATATATATATATATATATATATATATATATATATATATATATATATATATATATATATATATATATATTATATATACTTATAGGTTATTATGAAAAGTTTGTTAAAATGAAAAAATTTGAAGGAAGGCTTTAGATCAAGCTTACGTGTCCCTCCCCACCCTTTTCTTTTTATAATTGGCAGGGGCATTATCGTCATTTAAACAATAGGATATATAAAGTTTTTATTTCTCTATTCTTTCTCACATTTTCTTCAGGGAACTCTCAAAACACACATACACACAAGTACCGCATCCTTCTTCTCCACCAAGTAGCTTCTTCTCCAATGGTAACCTTCTTCTCCACCGGTAACCTTCTTCTCCACCGTGATCTCTACCGTCTTCTCCACCGTGCTTTTTGAGATGTTGGTGATTGTTTATCATCAACAAATAACTGGTGTTGATCATCGATTAATAATGAGTTTTCATCATCAACAACTAGTTCAACATCAAAGAATAATGATAGTAAGATCTTATTTTTTTTTATTATATCTTGTTTTAATTTACTTTATTTTAATTTACATTTCAACAACTTTAGGAGTTAGGTTTAGAGAATATCAAGTTTTTCACGGATCTGAAACGAATTTGAGAGAAAAACTAGATGAAAAACGTGTATATGGAACCTGCACACCAAGTGTTTGATAAAATGTCTACATGATAATTTATAACTGTGATGCACTAGTTTCATACTATGATGCAGAGGGTTATTGTTTTAACTGTGATCAGATAGCTATGTGAATAAATGAGTTTCTATGCTTGATTATTTGTCTGATGCACTTGTAATTGAACTGAGATGTAGTAGGTGTTCATTATCGTGTATAAATATTAGTTAGGTTAAGCATAGGTTGACATGTGTGTGTAAATGAGTTTATATGCTTTCTTGTTTGTGTGATGCACTTGTATTTTGAACTAAGATGCATTTGGTGTTCAGTTGTCCCGTATAAGCATGATTTAGGTTTAGCGTAGTTTTCCTTATGTGCGTAAATGAGTTTGTATGCATGATTATTTGTCTGATGCAACTATATTAGAACCGAGATGCAGGGGTGTTCAGTTGTCACATATGACCATGAGTAAGATTAAGTGTAGGTTGCGTAATGTGGGCAAATGTATTTGTATAGCTAGTTGTTTGTATGGTTGGTCATTTGCGAAACTAAATAAGCGTTGGTTTGTGAAAAATACATATCGATTAGCTATTTGCTTCGTTAATTTATAAGAAAAAGGTTTATATTTAGCTATATGTTTGATGTAGTTGTTTTGAAATATTGATGCAGTTGGTATATGTTTGTGGAAATTCATATTGATATATTAGTTCATTTTTGGATGTTTTATCGAGAAAAATTCACGTATGTGTAACTATATGTATGATGCAGATTGTTTTGAAATCTGATCAAGAGGCATTTGTTTGTGGAAATTACAAATCTTGGAATTTGTTGCAATCTCTGGTTTTCTTAGAGGTGTGTTTGCAATACATGAATGTCGTAGTTTCTTATGGAATTGCATAATAACAAAGAATGTCGTAGGTATGAGAAGCTATGAGGAATGTGGTATTTGGTAAATTTTAGAGTAGTTTAAAGCAAAATGTGTGCCAATCAGTGCTACTAGATTCGAATCTAAACCTATGATCTATCATGATCTATTGCTTCCTTTTTCGACAATTTGAAAATTAGTTTATTTAGTGTATCAAATAGTAGAGCTAAGGCGTAATACAATATTTTATACTAGAATCACTTTCACAAACTTTAGGAGTTAGATTTAGCGTATATCAAGTTTTTCACAAGATCTGAACCAAATTTGAGAAAAAAAAACTAGATGAAAAATGCGTATATGGAACCTGCACACTATGTGTTTGATAAAATGTCTACATGATATTTTATAGTTGTGATGCACTAGTTTCAATCTTTGATGCACCGGTTCATACACCTTGTGATGAACTATGTTGCTAAAAGTGTGATGCACTGATATGGATAACATATATTTGTGTTGTTATTGATCTAATTATTTTATACATAAAGTGTTTAGGTAAAAAAAAATCAATAGAAACATATTTAGTAAAGGTGCATATAATATGTATGACAATATGTTTCAATGAGATTTTATACATCTGATAGATTAAGTTTATCTTGTTTTGGTCATTTTTATAACTATGATGCACTAATTTTTACATTATGTTGCATTAATTTTACATTATGATGCATCAATTGTCAATTTTACACTGTGATACCGCTTTTATAAAATGTTGATGCAGTAGGTATTGAGTTGTCACGTGTAAGGTTGAAATAGGCTAAGTGTAGGTTGCATTATGTGTGTAAATATGTTTCTCTGCTTGTATTTGCAATGCACTGGAAAATGAACTGAGATGCGATAGATGTTAGGTTTGTAGTGTAAGGATGAAATAGGCTAGGCGTTGTTTGTTTTATGCACGTAAATGTGATTGTATGCTTGGTTGCATGTGTGATGCACTGGAATTTCAACTAAGATGCAATAGGTTTTCAATTATCGCGTATAAGGATGGAATAAGCTAAACATATGCTGTTTTATGCATGTAAATTTTTCAAGTTGATTTTTATGCTCACAATGCTATGTTTTTAAAGGTTAGGCCTGCAATCTGTAATAGGACAAATTTAAAAGACACATGTGCGATATTGTATGGACTGACAAGACATTTCCAGCATCCAAGAAACCCACGCAACAAGATCCGCCGAAAGAACTGGGTGAGAGAATCTACCGGCAAATGAGCTTTTATGGATATTAGTTTTTCTAAATTTTTATGTTTTTACGGTAAGTACGGTGTTGAGACATTCATGCAAGAACATCGAATTGTCGGCATTCCTTACATAGCATTGATTCAGTTGTAAATAATAGTATTGCATACTGATCATCAATGCAACATTATCTTAGTTTTATGAGATATCTATCTTGTTATATGTTGTTGCGCATCAAAGTGTTATTCTCGATGCATCACAATGTTTGTTTTTGCATCGGTGTTTTATATTAGTGCAACACAGTGTTATTTCCAATGCATCACATGTTTGTGTTACCGCAGTTATTTGTTATTAGTGAAGCACAATGTCATTTATAGTGCATCACAGTACGTGTTTGTGTTATTGCATTACTGTTAATAGTTTGATTCGATTGTTATAATTTAAAACTTTCTTACATTTAAATGATTTTACACATTGTGATGCACCGGGTTTATACACTTTGATGCACTAGGTATATAAATTGTGATGCACTATGTATAATTCAAAATTAGTACATCGCAGTTTATAATTTAATGCATCACAATTTATAATATAGTGTTTGTAATCATTTACTAATCCACGCTAATCAAAAGTACTTAGTACTAAACAAACATTGATCAATAAATAGTAAAGTAAACTTAGTATTAAACAATCACTAATCAAAACTATTACAAAATATTTTAAACACTCAAAAGATTATAACTAAAGTTGTTCAATAATCTACACAATAATCATTCGGTGACCTTCAATACGCGTTCAATAATCTTTTTAAACAACTGATCATGTCTGAATTTATCATATGTTAAAAGTTTTTGAACTCTTTGGTTGCTGCTTCACGTATGCATCTGCTTCTTTCAATAACTTTTCCTTTTTTTCATCAATCCGATCGTAATCATCTTTGCTAAGTACTTGGCACGCAACATCATGAGTTTTCCTTTTTGACAATATACATTACCACCAAATGAAAGCTTGTCCTTGTATCGCTCTTCATGGTTTAGTATAATGCTCCATATGTAGGACATAAGAAGCTACTTCAACTCTAGGATAATGGCTTTCGAAAATTACCATCTCCACTTTCATGCCTTTTCTCTTAAAAACAATATCACTTTACATTGTGATAAATATAAACTGTGATGCAGTAGAAAATTAATAGTGATGTAGTAGAAACTAAACTGTGATGCAGTAACAAATAAATTGTCATGAAGTAGAATAAACTATCTTCATTGTGAATCTATCTTCAAATTCAAGTGCATCGGAAAAACAACCAAACATACAAACACATTTACGCACATAACGCAACCTACGCTTAACCTAATTCGTGCTTATACGGCGACAACCGAACATCTATTGCATCACAGTTTAAACTCAAGTGCATCCTATAAACAATCAAACATACAAACACATTTACGCATGTAACATAACCTACGCTTAACCTAATTCATACTTATACGTGAAGGTTGAACACTTACTGCATCACAATTCAAATTCAAGTGCATCGGACAAACAACAAAACATACAAACATATTTACTCGCATAACGCAACCTATGCTTAGCCTAATTCATGCTTATACGTAATGATTGAATACGTAGAGCATCATAGTTAAAAGTTAAGTGCATCGTACAAACAACCAAACATGCAAAACATTTCGCAGCGTAACATAACCTATGCTTAACCTAATCCATGTTTATACGCGATGACTCAACAATTATTGCATCACAATTCAAATTCAAGTGCATCGGACCAAAAACTAAACATCAAAACACATTTACGCACGTAACATTACCTATGCTTAACCTTATTCATTCTTATATAGCGACGATCGAACACTTACTGCATCACAATTCAAATTAAAGTTCATCGGAAAAACAACCAAACATAAAAACACATTTACGCACGTAGCCTAATTCAGCCTTACCCGCGACAAGTGAGGAACTACAACATCACGGTTTAAATCTAGTTCATTGTTCACACTATTGCATCCTTTGCATTACACCAGCCGTGCCATGCATACAAACATCTATACAAACACTTTTCAACAAGTAAAATGCGTCACTGCTTTACAGCAACTGCATCAAGTACACAAATACACACACAAGCACTTTTCAACAAGTAAAACACCCTACGTGTGACCTAATCGAACCTTATGTGCCACTAATGAACACTTAATACAACACTACTTTACAGCAACCACATCATGCATACAAGTACACACGCAACCCCTTTTCGACAAGTAAAACACAATATGCACTTATCAACAAATAAAACATACTGCGTCTAACCTAATTTAACCTTATATGCCACAAACATGTACGTACTACATCACTTCATGACACCAAATGCATCATCCATACAAACATATATACAAACACGTGGCCTAATCTAACTTTATATGCCACATACAATAACCTATTGCATCACTTCATCATTCTAATACATATGAACACCTACTGCATTTCAGTTTAAATTACGATTGCATTACATATACAACCAAGCATACAAACACACTTACACACATAAAACAACCTACGCTTAGCCTATTCATCCTTACATGTGATAATTGAATACTGACTGCATCTCAGTTCAAAATATAGTGCATCACATATACAACCAAGCACATAACACACATTTACACACATAAAACAACCCACGCTTTGCCTATTTCATCCTTACACATGACAACTGAACACCTACTACATCTCAGTTCATTTTCTAGTGCATCGTACATATAACCAAGCATACAAACACATTTACACACATAAAACAACTTACGCTAAGCCACTTTATCCTTACATGCAAAAACTAAGCAACAACTGCATCTCAGTTAGATTCCAGTGCATCAGACATACAACCAAGCATACAAAAAAGTTTACACACATAAAACAACCTCCACTTAGATTATTTCATCTTTACATGCGACAACTGAACACCTCATCTCGGTTCATTTTCGGTCATCACATACACCCAGCATACAAACACATTTACACATATAAAAACCTACGCTTAGTCTATTTCATCCTTACGCGACAACTAAACACCTTCGCATCTCGGTTTGTTCTAGTGCATCAAACATATAACCAAGCATACAAACAAGTTTACACACATAAAACAACCTACACTTTGCTTATTTCATCCTTATACTAAACGAACAACTACTTCATCTTAGTTAATTTTCCGGTGCATCTTACATACAACCAAGCATACAAAAACATTTACACACATAAAATAACCTACACTTAGCTTATTTTATCCTTACATCCACCCGAACACCTACTGCATGTCAGTTTATTTTCCAGTGCATCGCACGTACAACCAAGCTTACAAACACATTTACACATATAACAACTTACGCTTAGCCTACTTCATCCTTACATGTGACAACTAAACACCTACTGCATCCTAGTTCAGATTCTAGTGCATCAGGCATACAACCAAGCATATAAATAAGTTTACACACATAAAACAACCTACACTTTGATTATTTCATCCTTACATGTGACAACTGAACACCTACTGCATCTCAATTCATTTTTCCAGTGCATTACACATACACCCAAACATACAAACACATTTACGTACATAAAACAACCTACGCTTAGCCTATTTCATCCTTACACGCGACAACTAAACACCTATTGCATCTCAGTTCAGATTCTAGTGCATTAGACATACAACCAATCATACAAACAAGTTTACGCACATAAAACAACCTACACTTAGCTTATTACATCCTCACACGCGACAACTGCACACCTACTACATCTCAATTCATTTTCCGTTAAATCACATATAACCAAGCATAAAAACAAGTTTACACACATAAAACAACCTACAGTTAGCTAATTACATCCTTACACGCGACCACTGAACACCTATTGCATCTCAGTTCACTTTCTAGTGCATCACACATACAACCAAGAATACAAACACATTTACACACATAAAACAACTTACGCTTAGCCTACTTCATCCTTACATGCGACAACTAAACACCTAATGCATCCTAGTTCAGATTCCAGTGCATCAGATATACAACCAAGTATACAAACAAGTTTACACACATAAAACAACCTACACTTAGCTTATTACATCCTTATAAGCGACAACTAAACACCTACTGCATCTCAATTCATTTTCCAATGCATTGCACATATAACCAAGCATACAAACACATTTACACTCTTAAAACAACTTACGCTTAGCCTACTTCATCCTTACATGCGGCAACTAAATGCCTACTGCATCTCAGTTTAGATTCCAGTGCATCAGGCATACAACCAAACATATAAACAAGTTTAAACATATAAAACATACAAACACAAATAACCTACCGCATCACAATTAAAATAAAAACCTACTACATCATAATATGAAATACAACACCATCAAAAGTCAAACCAACTACATCAGAATGTAAATTTAGTGCATCACAGTTATAAAGTCTAGTTGAGACATTTTATCAAACACCTTGTATGCAACTTTCTTAAACACGTTTTAAATTTATTTTTTCCCACATTTTGTTCCGGATCTAGAAGAAAACATACATATACACACACTCTTCAACAGATTTGAGAGTCTACTTCATCATTTAAAAAAAACAAACTTAAATTAATAAAAAAATAAGATTTTAGCAAATCAAAAATAACAAAAAGATGCAGTAACAAGATTAGGGTTCATAAATAAACTTACGAGGCCGTTTACGATGCAGTGGATTTGAGTTGTAACAATTCGATTGTGATTCGAAGTTTTATGATATGGTATAAAAAATTAACGATTTGATTATGATGAGATGAAGAAGTAGTGATTCGATTAGAGAGATATATGATGTAGATGTGTGTGAAATTTTAGAGAGCTGTGAAATTTTAAAGAGAGAAATAAGATCGTGATATGATTACGGGAAAGAGAAGCCTTATGTGTGTATGTGTAATGTTATAGATTTGCTTGAAGTTCGCTTATTTACAAGTATGCCACCGCCAGTTTTGATCTCACCAAATTTGATCCAATGGCTAGGATTCCCTACCCTTTCATTTCATTTAAACTTTTATACATAACCTCATATATATATATATATATATATATATATATATATATATATATATATATATATATATATATATATATATATCTATACCTTTAGTCCTAAAGCGTTATATTTGATAAATAAACAAATGACATCAGAAATACATGTGCAGGAATGTAAATACAGATATTCGAATATTGATATATACATGTGCATGAACAAAAAAAATAATTCAAGTACCCAAGGAACAAACAGTGACGCTCACAATTTTAAAATTAATGAATACTTGACTGTTATCAATATTCTACGTTTTGTTAAAAGGATAAGTTCACATTTCAATGTAAAGTTAACTTTTGACAAACTCTAACAAATTAAACCCACAAAACACAAGTGCACACTTGAATCAAAACTAAACACAAAACATTCTCGTATCATAGCTAAAAATATATATGCACTTCAATACATTTATACTCCGAAACTGTAAAAACATATATGCACAAAAAGCATCAAGTTCACCAAAAATTATAAAAATACATATGCACTCAATAACACATATGCACACTTCTTTTGTTACTTTTATATCAGTCATAAAACATATATGTATTTTTAAGAACTATACTTAAGAAACAAGTATATTTATAAAAAGTCACAAACGTTACAGAATTAATTAAGATTAATTGAGTTTCCATGATCCATGCATATGTCATACCTATCTAAAAGATTATGAAGACACGTAAACAAGCTTCTTTACTATTAGTTAAAACTTATGTTTTACAACTTCAAAAATTAAATTACAATTAATTAAAAAAAACAAAAAACTATGATATGGATCATACAAACCTGACACTCGAACAATCATTTATAAGAGAATCAATTGAAGGTCTTGAGTCGCCAAAACATTTGAGTTGTTAAGACCCGTGAATTAAATACAAACAACCAGGTTTAATCTTTGCACATGGACTAGGATCGTATCTGAGAATGGATACCAACATATGATTTTGAGAAAATTAGAGGCATGGAGTTAAGGCCTAGATCTGTTGGCTGGAGAATAAGAGAGAAGATAAATTAGGGTTAGAAAAATTGTCGGTAGTTTCAATGTTAATTTCTACTCCCTATTTAATTAAGATATAATCGTTTTTTAATCTCTTTATATTTGAAATGACTTAATTGCCCCTCTAACCTCTTTAAAATAATTTTTTTTATCACTTAATTACGTTTATGCCATCGGCTATTTACATCCATTGATTAAATAAATGAAGGGCCAAGATTGGTTCTCGCAGTTCTCGATCTTTTTCTGGTTCTGAAAATAACCCTACACTATATATATATATATATATATATATATATATATATATATATATATATATATATATATATATATATATATATATATATATATATATATATATATATATATATATATATATATATATATATATATATATATATATATATATATATATATATATATAATTTGTGTATATGTAAAATTAATATGATCAATATGATAGGTTTTCTAATTGTATATTCAATGTTATAGATATTTTCATACATTTTTTTATGTTAAGGGTTCGACAAAACAATCACATTTTCTATAAATAAATAATGTATAAAATGCCAACTGCTTTAAAACAATTTTCAAGAACTTTCGCTACGACTAATTTGATTTTTTCAAATATTTGTGTTTCACTAGCAATATACAACCCAACTCCTTATATAATACTAGGCGAGTACCCGCGCCTAGCGGCAGCGGTTCCTAGCGTCAGACAATCAACGATATGCGATATTGTGAAAAGATCAAAATAACGGTTGTAACATGTGATAATTCAACTATAGCAAAAATTCTTAACATGTATCAAACGGCATATAACAATATTTAGTGAGACTACAAAAGAAAACATTACATCAATTATTAGATACTAACTAATAATGCAGCGTTACTTAATCGCGTAAAGTTCTTGATAAACGAAATTTGAGGTGTAGACTCCTCCTTAACCGAACTCTTTGGTGGCTTTACTAATAATCAAGATTAACTTCGGTACACTTCCATTTTTTTTTAACAAAACAGCTCCATTAATACATTTGCTATTTTGACATACCTAATCATAATTGATAGCCCACTATACCCGAAAAAGCTCTATAGAGAATCAACCCCTTAGAAGTTGAGGCATAAACATCTTATAGCTGCCCATTAAAAAGCACAAGTCCTATCAAAGGTAACTCATAAAGCTCGGCTTCTTCATAATATTAAAGCTACATTTGGAATAACAATAACATATAAGAAACAATAAACGGATGCTTTATATACGTTACCAATTTTAGAAACAACAATTTTATCTACTAAACCTGATCCATTCTTTCATGTAAGTTAACTGTGAGTTAAGATTCATGGAAGGAGAAAGAAATAAGTTCACTAAGCAAGAGAGTCACAAATAGTAAAGATAACCATCATCTTTTTGGATATTATAATCTAGAGACCAATTGAATTGGTCCAGTGCATGTACATTCACATGTGAAGAGGTTTCTTTTATCATACCTATAGACTTTAGAGTGTACTTGTCAAAGTGGTGGGTAACCTTGGAAACTTGATAGTGCAGTCTGGTGCATTCAGAAACAATACCAATCTACCAAAATGCAAAAAACTAAATGAATAAAAAAATAACGAATCTTGATATCTACCAGTAAACAGGTACTCGTGTAGTTTGCTCATTTATTCGCTAGCAATTGATCTTTTAGGAGCTACGTGGGTAAGCTTATTCTTGAACGTTTGTGTTTCCGAAAATCTTCAATTCAATGGATTAGGCTTACGAACTTATTTCCTGCACAAAATAGATATGTTAGGTTACATATTAAGATAAACTATTTGTTATTATCTAAACTGAATATTTTGTGATGAACATCAAATCCATTCAAATAAATATATTTAAAGACTTACTTTGAATATAATCCATTCAAACCCAGAATCATTGTCAACTTAAACATCAAATCGAGAACTTTGTATATAATACGAAAGAGAAAATTGAAATGATAATTAACATAAGATGGACTATGTAGAGGAACTATGTGATAGTCCCATTTGCATAGAAATGTATATGAATGAACTTTATAATATCTCAAAAGGGTGTATATTATCTTACAGTAATCCATTCGTGTAGATTGCTTCTAGATATCTTGCATAGCTTTCATTTTCTTTGTAAGAGTTCAGAACCTGCAAAGTATACATTCACATGATGAGTTGATGACAATGATAAACATTTGATTATTACAAAATGGCTGTAATATCTTACTGCTTTAAATGATGATACTATTCTATGAAGGAATGGGGTATGGCTAGTAAAATGGTACGGGGGTTTTATGAATAATCATTCCTATACACAACTTCATCATAGGCGTAGCCAAGTCGATAAGTAAAGAAACTATTCAGAACATGTAAATTATTGGCTATGTCAAATATGTTTGGTCTATCTGTTTCAACTTTTCTTGTCCAAGTTTTCAAAAGCTACTTAGTGCCTGTTTGTGTGTAAAATATGATTACGAAACAATTTATTGAATAGATTCTGTATCTACAACTGTCTCACCAACTTGCTTTTAACCTATGTTTCACCTTATCATTCGAATATAATATATAAGTGTTAAAGGCATCGAAAAATAGCAACTTTGTTGCTTTAAATCAAACCGGACCCGACTAGTTTTAAGTTAGATTAATTATTTTCTCATTGCTCGATGCCCCTTGTAATTGTGTTTTCCCGCTCTGCCACTGATCAAGTGGTATGGGTATTTCTCTTAGCCATTCACGATTAAAACTTCAGATTTGAAACATCTCAAATTAACTTATATGTATTTTGATGAGCTAGTTAACTTATCTTTGGGTGGGCCCAAAGTTACTAAATGGCTTAAGACATTACAATATATAAATGTGATATAAGATCATTTGATGACAAAAGATATTTTATATACCAAGGGATCAATCTCCACCCTCCATTTTTATTAGATCTAATGGATGAGATTAATCGACAATTAAAAGCAGCATTTTTTTTTCAAATATAAATATCTTTCAAACCGTTAATCGTCAAGCGAAAAAATATACCATTACGACGAGCATTTAATTATCTTTCTATAGATAGGCAACTTTGATATCTTTCAAAAAAATTTTTTTAGGTGTTTTCCGCGTTTTTAAGTTTTTTTTCTTTTTTTTCTTGAAATTTGCATGAAAAATCATATATGATTTAACACTAATTTGAATCTGCATGTGTTTATTAGTGTTAAATCATATATGATATGCATATCATATGTGATTTATCATATATGATTTAACACTAGTATCCATATGATATTACATATCATATGTGATTTAACACTAATATCACATGTGATCTTAAATTAGTGATAAATCATATATGATATTTCATGCAAATTCTAGTTCGGCGAAAAATAAAGGCAAGCGTGAAAAAAATTTTCTTTTTGAAAGTATATCAAAGTACCCGTCTATAGAAAGATAATTAAATGCTCGTCGTGATGGTGTAATTATTTTTGCTTAACGATTAACGGTTTAAAAGATATTTAAATTATAAAAAATAGGTGAAATAATAAAATGTTTTTAATCTCAACCATTGATTTTTTTTTAGATGGATGGTGGAGATGAGTCCCTTGATATGTAAAAAAAGTTTGGTATGTAAATTAACTCTCTTCTATAAATGTCATTAGTATCTAGCAAATGTTTTAGATGGGCCATGGCCAACCTAGGCTTTACTTGGCTCCGTCCCTGGTCTCACCCAAGCTGCCAAGCAGTGAGTGTTTGAATCCTTCTATGAGCATTGATGTAGAATAACGTGTATGTTTTCTTTTAAAAGTTGGACATTAAGTTAATAGGTGATAATTATAGATATGATTTTATGAGTAAATTTTGTTGACAACATTGTCAAAAGATTAAATAAAATTCATTTGTGGTCACGGAAGTTCATCTGCACCGACTATAGGCTATTCAAAAGAGTAATCGTTTTGAGGTTAGTCGGTTCTCAATATCAAGTCGGAAACACAGGTAAAAAAAAAAAAAAAGGTTCCCATGCAAAATATTCATATTTTTCATTTCGTTTGACCTTTTATTTGCATCAAAGTATATTTAAGATGGCGTATCATTTTAACTATTTGGATGTTCATATTTGCTTCAAAATATCAACCATCAAGAGATGTAGTGTGGTTTTGGTAGTCGGTACAATAATATTCATCTTTGACTTTATAAGCCAAATTTGGTATATCATTTGATCATCTCATGCGTATTTGAACAAGTCAAAATGTAACTTAACTAGTTGTTCTGTTGAAGATTGCGTCGGTAGCAACCGCACGAGATCCACTCAACAAGCCTAAAGAAAGCAAATAGCATTGGGCTCTGCAAAAGGCCTGGCTCATTTGCATAATCTTTGTCCACCGAAGATCATCCACAGAGATGTTAAAGCATAGAACATTATGCTAAATCACCTGTTTGAAGCAGTTGTATCAGACTTCGGGTTGATTAAAGATTTGAACTTCGAAAACAGCAACGTTACAACTGCTATATGTGGCACAGTCGGTCACATAGAGCCAGATTACTTTAGCACTCATAAAACATTTTCGACAATAATTTTTTGTTAATTTAAATAATCTCACTGACTTGTAAATAACTAGTTATATGAAAAATTAGATATCCGAAATTTGCGATGATAGTTTAATGTTGGACCCATTATTTTAGCTAAGTTTTTCAATTTGTATATCCAAAATTTTGGATAAGAGTCTTATACATCCTAATATTAAAAGATCTTTAACTTTTTAAAAACTGTTATATGAGTTCTAAAACTAACATTTCATAAAACCCATCTTTCTAATAAATTTTGATCAAATTTTCGGATATCTGAATACAAATATTTTGAACACCCACAAGCATAATAAAAAATTACTAGAAAGTAAGCTGTATATTCTTTTGAAAAATAATAAGACCATATAACATGTATATAAAGGTATCTTCACTTCTGAATGAGCACCCGAATTTAATGTGTTTAACAGGAATCTGCAGGACACATTCCGTAAATGGAAACCTGACATTTTGCTTTAAAGTTGGAGGGTAAGACCAAACTTTTAAGGTTAATAGTCCAGCCTGGCTTTAAACTGTATATGAGTTTTGTAAATAGACAATAGATACGGTCACAATATAGATCAAAGCGTTTTCGTATTTCATTGGGCTATTGCTTGA
This sequence comes from Chrysanthemum makinoi, assembly GCA_910596185.1. NCBI lineage: Eukaryota > Viridiplantae > Streptophyta > Magnoliopsida > Asterales > Asteraceae > Chrysanthemum > Chrysanthemum makinoi. The sequence continues at coordinate 235,434,979 of OU343220.1, read as the reverse complement.
AGTATGTATCAGGTATTCATGTAGTCAGGTATCATTCCATGTTACAAAATAACTTCTTAAACTGTAGTGCCAAACATCCTTTGATGGAGCTTTAGACCACTTTGAACCTCTCTTTGTCCTGTCCTAATTCATAAATCTACATAAACCATGAGCTATTACCACTTACCAGATGATGCTCAAGGATCCGAATATGCAACGACAGGGTGAAAAAATGTATCACACAGTATAGAATTATAGAAGTAACAATACTTATCAGAGGACTTTCACATTGGTTAGCTTGTCTAATGTTTGGAGTAATTTACTCAGCAACATCCAAATACAAGAGTAGTATACACAACGAAAACAAAAAAAATATTATATACAAGTTACAGCAAGCACGCCATCACAACGACCAAAATAGTATACATTCTGAATAGCTAACCTCGAGACGGATAAACAGTTATTTTAGGCCCCGTTCGACTCAAATCTTCTTCGTCTTCATCCTCATCCGACGAAGACATAATATCCTCAAGACTCAATGGCAAGGTATTCGAAAAGCTAAGTGTAGGTTTCGCTTTAGGAACCTTAATTTCCTCTGCCTCATTATTCAATATCTGAAACACTCTCCTCATCGAAGGCCTCTTTTCACTATCCGGATTAGCACAACTCAACCCGACCACCAAAAGCTTCTTAACCTGATCTAAATCAAACTCTTCATTCAACCTTTTATCAACAGCATCACAAATCATGCCTTTTGAGTGCAACTCCCACACCCAATCAACCAAATTGATCATCTTATTACCCTCGGGTTCCCTCTCAATCGGTCTCCTCCCACAGCACAGTTCTAACACCACAACACCGTAGCTAAAAACGTCGGTCTTATCAGTAGCTTTTCCATACTGAAGATACTCAGGCGCTAAATAGCCCATTGTACCAGCTGTCAGTGTTGAAACAGGGCTTTTATCATGGTCCATTAGCCTCGCTAGCCCAAAATCACCCAGCCTAGCATTAAAATTTGCATCTAACATCACATTACTGGCCTTAATATCGCGATGAATCACTTGTTGCTCACATTCTTGATGAAGATATGTCAAAACAGAAGCTAACCCAATTGCGATATTATACCTATGACTCCATTTTAAAAAATTCAAATGTTCGGATTCTTGATACAACACTTTATCAATACTTCCATAAGGCATAAACTCGTAAACAAGTAATAATTCACCTTTTTCGACACACCATCCTTGAAGAGGTACAAGATTTTTATGTCGTAAACAAGCAATAATTGACAACTCTGCCAAAAACTCCGTCTTCCCTTCATGTGAATGCTTTGATCTTTTCACAGCTGCAGTTGTACCTGTTGCACCCGATGATGATAAAAATGCTTTATAGACCGACCCAAAAGCCCCATGACCAATAATTCGACTCGCATTAAACCCATTTGTCGCAGTTTTCAACTCTTTGTAACTAAACTGTTTCGGACCCGTTAAAAGTTCTGCTTGCATATTTATTTCAGTTTTCCCTCCCTTCAACTTCTTAACCGAAACATACCCGAAAACAATGAGAATCGCACAAAAGAAAACCGGTCCCAAAACTCCAACAACCAACCCGACTTTCTTATGACTTTTATCATGATTTCCAGCATCATTCGGAACCTCAATACCCGGATTCTTGGTGACAGTATTATCCGACACGTTATGAGGGTTCATAATGCGCGGCTTAACATGTCGAATCCCAAAAGAAGTAAAACTCCAATTTTCAATAAAATGTGTCTCGGTACTCCCTTCAGTAGAAGCCGAAAACCCTAGATACATAACATCTTGCAAATAACCCGAAAGATCAATATCAATATCTAAAATCGGATTAATGGGTTTAAAACTGGTTTCGCCTAGAAACACTTTTAAATTCTTGCCATCATTCCAATAATCAATCCAAGCAGTCAACAAATTGCCACTTTTTAAATCAATCCCAACAGAAGCCAAACAATCAACCATTTTTATCGAATTTAAACTATCAATATCTAATCCAACATGATTATCATTCATATCATTAAAATGCAAATCAAGCCTAGTATCAAACTCAATAGCAATGAACTTATTCTTAGTCAACTGTGAAGAGTTAACAAGGCCTAAATATCCACCAGGTGAGCCCAAAGTATCATTATTCGGCGTCAAAAAGAACGATAAACCGTCGCCAAAAGATGGCGACATTCTATCAACGTTGCTAATAGCAAATGAGAATCTTGTGGAGAATGAGGCTGCTGTGTTGGTGTAATGGTCGAAAAAGGGTATTGGTTTGTTGAAAATGATGGTTCCTGAGGACGAGGAAGGGACTCCGGTTTCGAGGCCGGCTACTCCGTTTCGAAGATACGAGTCGCCGAGGAGTGTGATGTTGTGTAGAGAAAGTGATGAGAAGTGAAATGTGATGTCTTCTGATGCTTGTGATGGTTTGAAATTTATGTATATGAATATGAGTGTCAAGAAAACAAGATGGTTTCTTGAATTCATGGTGATGATTTGATTGAATGTGAAATTTTTGGTGTTTTGGGGTTTAAGGGGATGGGAGGGAAATGGGGTTTAAACGGTTATGAAAGGATATAGTCGGTTGATTATTATAGTAGGAAAACTTTGGATATAAGTTTACTTGGTCAATATGATATTATTTTTTGCTAAAAAAAAATGATATTATTTTGATTCTAACGGTTATATAGGTGTGATTAAAAAAGTTGATAGGTATGTTTTGGTATTTTTTTAAATAGTTACTTTACCAGATTATTGAGTTTGTTATTTATAATATACTAGAGAGTCACAATAAAATGCCGTTGCGACAATTCTGTGAAATAAAATTTTTCGGTGAACCATGTATTTTAGTTTATTATGTTTTTTTTGACAATAAATTTACGGATATCAAGAATTTCGTTTAGCCCGTGCCCGTTCGGGCTTGAATATCTGTATAATGTGCTTTATTATTTGAATTAGTGACATTTAATCACGGTTCCATTAAGCGGCGGATACCCTGAAATAAAAATTTCCGAATGAATCATGTATTTTATTATGTTCTTTTTGATAATAAATTTACGGATTTCAAGAATTTCGTTTAGCTGTGTTCGTCTAGCTTCGAGCCCGTTTGGCCGCGCGGCTCGACACAAGCATGCGCCGGTGCGTCTGCTCGTTTGATCGTTGCTTCGACTCGGGCCTATTTGGATTGCCCGTCCTCGAGCTTGAATATTTGTATAATGTTCTTTATTATTTGTATTAGTGACATTTAATGCAGGAATTATGTTTAAGTTGGTTGTACAATATGCTTGATAATTTGTATTTCTTGTGTAAGGTGTTTTAATAATCAAGATTAAAGCTGTATTTATTGACCACTTAATTAATTAACTACATTAAATATCTTGACCACATTAATAGTGTTTTGTATTTTGTACATTAAGTTTTAAGACTTGTTAATCTTAAAATTAAGATTGATGGGAAATATCATTAATAGTGCATTATGTATTATACAATAGGCTTTGTATTTTGTAAGTCTTAATTTTAAGACCATGAGAAGAAAGATTCATTTATCTATTATAAGTAGTATATATAGTAGCGAACTCAAGACTCTAAGTCATCCGATGAACAAACTTTTGTTACGATTGTAAATTGAATAAAAATGTACTAACAGATGAGATTTCACTAAAAACAAGTAAATGTATTTTTCTTTTAACATATTAGTAAATTAATTAAACAAGACATGTATTTATGAGATCAGGTTTATTTCAGAAAAATTGTGATGTTTAATAAAAATTTACATTGGACGACAAACATCCATCGAGTTCCGTAAACCTTTAAAAACTCCTTAAGTCCGCCCTGCTAATATATAATAAAAGAATACACGTTTTGTTTAAAAATATTTCAAGCGAGAACTATGAAATTACTAATCTATCACTAATTATTAATGCTTCTAATATTATATTTAAAAACATATTTTCTTTCATAACTACTTATAAGTTAGAAGTATGACTCAGTAAACAATATTCATACATCTGATACATGAAACACACAACCGAATTTCAAAACTATAATTTTTCATTGTTTTAAATGTCCTACATTATTCATGGTTACTAGCCTAGTTTAAAAAAAGAAAAGAAAAAGGCTCTTAGTGTTCTCCTTAACGTATTTAAGGGTGTATATGGTTTGTTCATATCGTGGGCAGTTTCTATAAAAAGCTTTTGACTTGGATATGATGCATACAAACCAAAAGCTAAAGTTATTTTAGTCATTTCAATCTTGCTAAGATAATGATGATGATTAAATAATAATAATAATAATAATAATAATAATAATAATAATATTATTGCTATTGCTAAAGGTGAAGATTGTTTCTCGGTACCCCATTAATTTCTTGTAATCCATTGGTTTTGTTTCTAATGAAAGTGATGTTTTTATAAAAAATAATAATAATAATAATAATAATAATAATAATAACAAAAAATGTTAATCACATAAATTTTGTCTGCGCTTCCAAATTTTCAAACACCGAGCCGACGATTTTGACAAATATAAAGACATTTTATGTGATTTACTCTCGACTTTAATATACTACGTATTACATTAAGAGCTACTAATTCTCTATCTTATCTATCGATTTGACGGTGCACTCTATACAAATAGATAGTTTGTTTAGCAAGATAACGAGTTGCAATCAAAATTCTACAGTCAAAATCTGTGTAGCTCTATTAAACACGATGACTGGATGTCATAAATTTCATAAATTATTTGTCGACTGACAAATTGCATTGTTTGACTGATGGTGGAACTCAACTTAATATACAATAATGTCCAAAGTAAATGATGTAATCATTTATAAGATGGGCCCTCACATTTTGGAGCGTATTTTGGGTGCGAAAAAGTGAAAAACAGTCAAATGAGAACGTTGAGGATTGTACAGGTTGGTGCCCAATATCATATGTGGATCCTCGTGGCCTGACATACACTATCTATTATTTTATTAATATCAAGTCATATTCCATGTGCACACGTTGATTGAAAAAAACAAAAGAAAATCATAAATTTGTATCGAACATGTTAGAAGCCTTCACAGTCATTCGATATCCTCGTTAAATGATGTACAAAATTTCAAATATTGAGAGGACCGCGTGTACGCGTTCTTACAACAAGCTACGTAACTTAGCACAGAAAACTTTAGATGTTGATATTTCTAGAAGGGATAAGTAGTCATTAAAACACTATATTGAATTGTGTCACAATGATAGTTAACTAGCAAGCTACAGGGTAGGCTACTCGCGTAATGCGATGACGGATACCCTGTAGCTAATTTTATGACGCTGAGTTTGCTCGGTCTTATTACTTATGTTTTAAATGTGTGTGTGTGAGAGAGATATGAAATATTTGTACGTGGCGGGTTGATCTAAATCGTCTCCCGACAAATTCCAACTTAATGCAGCGTGGCGTGCACCTTCCTTCTTCTATGTGTGCTTTTTGTTGTTCGGTTGAGGAGACTAGAGATCACTGTTTTTTCTTATGACCAATTATCAAGATCATTTGGCTTAAAATCTGGATTTGGTGGGGTTCTCTTGCGTCTTTTAACCCATCTCTCTCAGACATTATTTCTGGAAATATCGGCTTCCTAAAAGACAAATGGGTGAATAAACTTTTTCATGCCGTTTGCGTTTCTTCGATTTGGCATATTTGGAATTGGAGGAACAAAATTTGTCACTCGTCTTCAGGACATGAGAGGATTGCTTTCCGTAATGAAGACATACTCCTTTTAATCTAAAGGACGTCTCTCATGTGGGCCTCAAATAGTGCTCCTAATAACCGATTCTCATGGAAGCATTCAATTCATAACCCCGGTGATTTGAACATCTTGTAGTTCGTTTGGAGTTCAAGGTGGTTTTTGTTATATTTATGTTTTTCTTTCTTTCTTCTTCTTTTCTTATGCTCTTCCTCAGAGCATTTTAGTTTGTATCTTTTTCTTTGTTTGCCTTTTGTGGCCTCAATATATCTTCACTTTCCAATCTTTTTTTCCTTTTTTATTATTACACCTTAAAAAAGCAAAAACTAATTAATAAATGTGTTTTATTCTAGCTAGCTAAGTGCTACATATATATGTGTTTGTCTAACTTAGGGTTAAGAAAACCAACTGAACGGATCAGACCGACTGATGGACCTACCGAGACAGATCAAACCGAAGGACCAGCGGTCCAATCTCAGTCTAGGATTTTGGGCGAATTCGGTCTCGGTCCGACGTACAAACCATACATTTCGCCTTCTTGGACTGGACCGACGGACGGACCAGACCGGACCAGACCAACCCGAACCGGATTGACCAATTCGGTCTGATCCTCGATCTAAGGTTATTGCCTAACTCAGTCTCGGTCCGGTTTTCGATCAATGATCTTCCCTAGTCTAACTAGTGCATTTTAGGCATTGGCTTAAATGATTAGATAAGGAAATCTTTTGTTTATTAAATTAAAATCAAACCTAACTAGGAAAATTAATGAGTTAAATTATTGTTTATAAATGCATTTTTAATTAAAAAGTAAAGTTGAGTTGAACTAATCTTTGCTGATGCTCTAAGGGGGGAGGGAGTCGTTAACATGAGGGCTCTTATCTTTCACTTTTTCTCTCCTCAACATCACCATTTTTTCACCAATCTTTTAAACCCATCTCTAAAGGGAATGGGTATCTTTCAAACCCATCCCATCTTTCAGTTTCTCTCTTCTCCATCCCATCTTTCAAACCCATTTTTTCTTTTTTTTTACCATTGGATGAGGCGGTTTTAGCGCAAGGGTGCATATTCAATCGGATGGAAAAGGATGAGTTTTAAGTACCGCAAGAGAGGGAGTGGTGCTCCGGCAATCGAAGGACGTATTTTGGTTGCGCCCCGAGCTCCTCCCGTGTCGACTCCCTCCCCCTAAGTGCATTCGTTAGACAATGTATGGATCTTACATGAAAAAAATATTTTGGACGTTAATAATTAGAAAGCTTCTATATATGGTATGCATGTATCTTGTTAAAGTATTCTTTCTCTAAGTGGTTAGCTCGTTCAAATCTCAGTTAAGAAATACATAATATATGTGTTATTGGTTTTTCAAGGGGTTGATTTATTGATACGGTGGCTATGTTTTTATTCATACGGGGGCTATTTTTTTTATAATTTTGTTTTATATCAAAATGCTTATAAAAAAATGCGAATCAGAATATAAAGTTTAATAAAACGCTTAAACTGCCGAATAACAAAAGCAGACAAAATGTACGATCTGAAAAAAAGTGGGGGGAAAAGAAAAAGTGACAATTTGACTCAGAAGACCCCGAAGTAGGACCCTTTTCAAGATATCTAAAAGGGTTGAGTTATTGATACGAATGTTTTATCATATAGGGGCTATTTTTTTTATATTATTTTTTTTTTTATAATTTGTTTATATCAAAAGCTATAAACGCGAAAATGCTGAAATATAAAGTTTAATGAGTACAAACGCTTTAAAACTGCAGCTAAATCTGAAACACAAATTGACAAAACTGGCCACTGCGTGTTTACCTAAAAAGTGACAAAACTGGTGGCGCTTAGACCCCGTAGCAATAGTAGGACCCATCTAAAAAAAGTAAGATGTGATTTGATTGGTATGAAACAGTCACCGGATCAAAATCCTATGATCTAATTCCTTTAAGAATGGTTTAATTATATCTTGAAGCCGTTGCCACATGCAACGCGTTAAATTCAGCAACTAAAAAGGATTTTACTAATGAGCTTTGATACATGGACCTAACTAAAGAGGCCTTAAAGGAGACCTAATGCATAAATGTATTGATATGCAGTCATTCTTTATCGCACAATTAGATTATTTATCGTTATTCTTTTAGTTAGGTCCATTTATCATTTTCCTTAATTATATTATGCTTCTTTTTTAAAAGAGTAGACTCCAAAACTTATTAGAGACAAATAAGTTGGCCAGTTGGGCTATATGGATTCTTTAGTCAGCAAATGTTACATAAATTACTGTCACGCATTGCGATTGAGTCAATTTAAGTATCATCTTTATTTTGAATTATTTTTTATAAATGCGTTTTATGACGAAGTCATTTTGTAATATAATAGTTTTGTGATAATAATATTAGTTTGTATTTTTGTATTTTAAATGGTAAATAATAATATGTAAGTTCAAGATTCCATGTTGATACAATTGTATCGTATTTAGATTTTATATAACGACATTAATATCAAAAGCTACTTCACTCAAAAATAAAATTTGACAGCTAGCAATGACTAAATCACTTCATTTCTCTTCATTTTCACACCTGATGAAAAATGCCAGATTTAAAGTTTGATTAACATACATAACCTTTACATTACCATTATCATTTTACATTAGTATTGATTATGATAGAAAATAAAGTAGCGAATAAACTGTTTAATTTTATTATTAACATACATAAACGTGTAATGTATAGTTTTTTTTTATAAAACTTCTACACTTAATTTGACATTGACGTACACTAATATGCAATGTATATGTTTTTGAAATTCACATATCACATTAAACACTAAAATAAGCAGAATCAATAATCAATAGTTATATAACATATGAAAGTAAATATCTTTACAAAAAATATAGATTGTTGATGCATAAATGTTTTAAACACAAAATAACAAACATTCTAAATAGGAATTTTAGGCGATACCCGAGAGAGTATGTTATGTGTAAATTATCGTAAGTGAAGATTTCAATATCGTTGTCTTCAATCTGGTATTCAGCTTCATTATATTCAAGTTCTTCTAATCTTTCAACTACAACAACTTCTTTTCAATGCTCTTTGGCAACTTCTGCATGTTTTTTTACTGGCATTTGTTTCTTTTTCATTTTTCCAAATTTTGTGATTTAAAGCTTCCTATTCATAATACGACAACTCATCAGGCGGGCATACACGTAGTTTTGTGATATGCAGGTTCGGGGTCGAAGGACTTTCTTTTCTACGAGCAAGCTTTACAACCCACTAGGTATTGTACCTAATCGTTGCAGTGTAGTATGGGTAAGCCAGATTTGAAGTTTGATTAGCAATGACTAAATCACTTCATTTTCATTTCTCTTCATTTTCGCAACCTATTCGTCTAGGGTCCGATGGTCAATTCTCCTAGCTTCCTAGATACTACAAAACATTAACACTACCGAAACAAAGGTGTCCACGAATAAGCAAATGAAATAAGCACATAAAGCGATACGAAAACCAGAAAACTAAATCATGACAATAACATTTTCATAACTAGGCTAACACCAAAGGTGTTTAGCCAATCATATTAAATAATGCAGGAAATTCAATGTTTAAGATTATAATGAAAGACATTGAATTAAATACAAATATTTGAAATGAAATACTAAAACTTATGTAGTAAATGGCGTGAATTCTCCTTTGGAAATGCTCCGTATGCTGCTGAATATCGTCCCTCTGGAAGCCCTTTTATGTCCCTTGGTGTTGTGTCTTTGGGAAGTTCCTTTGAAAATGCAGAATTAGGGCTTGCATTTATAGCCTCGTCAAAGTTACGGCGTAACCTTGTGAATTGGTTACGCCGTAACCATCGTATCTCAAACGATCTTATCAATAGTAAAATATTTACGGCGTAACCTTAAGAATGGGTTACGACTGTAAAACTCTCATAGAGAATTTCATCATTTTTACAGCGTAACCTTGCAAATGGGTTCTCAAGTAAGTATCTTGTCCATAAAAATTCTTCTAAGTCTGGAATTATATACGGCGTATGTAACACCCCCAAAGATCATCATGACAGCGGAAGACTAATCGGGATGTTACTTGGATGGGGATCACAGTCAATAATAATAGAAAATGACTCAAAAGAGACGTTTTAAGAAAAGTGGTTATCATTCAATGAAAACTCATAGTTTGTTACAAAATATTCCCAAATTGTTTTAGATGATACATCAAAATACTGAGCATGAGTTTGTAAGAAATGATAACATTATGTTTTACACCACAAATAAAGGTCTTGCTATGCCCGCTCTGTTAATACAAATAAGCCATAAAAACGTTTATTTATAATTTACGATCTTCTAATGTTTTGCTGTGACAACTGGAAAATTTAGGGAGTCTATTTTAGGTAACCGCATTACGTTAAACTAAACCTAGCTTTTGCCTTTATCACTATTTTTAGAAACCATGACTTGATTTTATATCGTCTATTGGTTTTTATGGTTTATTTTATTATTAAATGAGTTATCGTATGAGTTTTAACTCTATTTGGTAGGCACTATTCGATTCGGCACTAGAAAAGCCTAAAACGAGAATTATTGTAACTTTTAGACCGTAACTCGAAAATTGACAAATAAATAGTCAAAACTCGTGGAAAAGCGTAAATAACGATGTTAGAAAGTCGAATGAACGTTGTGGGACAATATATGAGCTCGGGAACGGGTAAACGGGATAGTTTACGAGAAATGGTGACCCCGGCCCCTCCTTTTTCCCTTAGGCCGGCCACCCTCCCTCCCCATCTCATTTTTATTTTAGTCCCTATCTCCTAGTATATATACCCACCCACTACCTCATTCACTACTTTCATTTCTCTCTCTAAAAATCACCTACACCCACTTTCTCTCTTTCCCAAAAATCAAATAAACCCTAACCCTAAACCACCTTGGCCACCGGCCACTATTCTGACCACCACGGCCAACCACCGGCGCGTCACCATACACCACCACCACCATATCGAAGATCTTTTCATCCTTTTTCCAACCATATATTACACGCTCCATTTAGACCTCCATAACACCTTCAAATCTTTGAATCAAGATTCGTACTTTTGGGGTTTCAAGTGGGTTTTGCAATTGGTGCTTGAATAAGGTAAATGGAACAAGTTTGGAGCTTGTTTAATCAATAATAAGCCACGTATGGGCTATTAGGGTTTCGACCCTATGAAATAAATTAGGCTTTTGTGGAACATGAAATTAAGCCTAATTAGAGTCTAAATAAACAAGTAATTAGTGTTTGGTAAGTGTGTGGTGTATCAATTTGATGGGTTTATGCATTTTAGGTTTAGTTTCAAATTTTTGGTTAAGATAGATGATGGGTTTTGTGTTTGGTTATTGATTGGAGCTTGAATGATTGGATTTGAATGTTGTGGAAGTGATTTGGTTGTGCTTGGTTGTGAGATATGGGCGTCTGAACCACCAAGGCCTCTGTCGCGTGGCTCATGGTTGGTGTACGGACCTACTTGGGTCCACGGGTCCGGTCGGTCGATTTGGTAGCTTGTTGGTTGATGTAGTTGAGGTTTGGAAGAGACGCGTGGAGTAAAAGCTTCTAGAGCTTGTTTGGTTCACGTGGTCTTAATCATGACTGCGTCATGACCATTAGGGTCATAACATTGGTTTTAGTATATTTGGTTGATTGATTGGTTGCAGATTGTTTTGAGTTGGTTTGGGATTGAATTGCGCTATTATGACTTTTAAATTTAGACTTGATATATATATTGTTGACTTTGAGCTACGTCGGCGTTACTTTGACTTTTTAGTCAATAGTTGACTCCGACAAAGCCGTAACATGGATTTTAGTATAATTTGGACTATTGATTGATTAAAAGCCGAGAAGTAATGACTTGTGCTTGTGGACTCGAAACGAATAACGATATGAGATTAATATTGGAATTTGACGAAATATATATATATACATGAAAATGCTAATAAATTATGAAATATAAATAATAAATGGGCTTTCGTACCAAAAATATCGATAACAAGTTGTATCTTGTTATTTACTATTTTTTTTATGGAAAGTAACGACTAAATTGGAAATGTTTTGTAATAAATAAGTAATTAATGTTTCGAGTACACGTTTATCAATAAATGTCAATTGTGGACATTTAATACTAGTTTAAGTATTTATTTGCTTACGTTGTGTGCATGGGTTACGGATAACCTAGCATTAATAGTGTTGATCCACGTGGGTAGCGGACTTATTAGTTGATTTAATCTAATAAGAGCCTAGGTACGTTGGGTAACCTTATTAATGGGTGAATTATCCTTATGACTCTTTAGGATACGATTGATTTATGGGATAATAAGCGACACGAATAAATAAAGGAGTTTATCGAGTTGACGAATTCGATAAGGTCTACTATTTATTCCAAAACTTATTGAATTATGGAGCTTATCGTTTAGAGGTCTCATTGTGTCGCATTGAGTTATATATTGGTTGTTTGAGTGCATTCATAGCATCATATTGAGTCGATACACCCACATGAGGAATACCAAACACTAGGATTAAACGGTGAAACGAGAAGTTTTTGGAAATAAAGAAGTGGAATACATTGGGGTAGATACGTGGATTTTGAGGAATATATATATTAAAGTTGGTCTACATTAATAGGTTGTGCCGAGTCGATAGTTTCTGTGCCGTGATTACCGTATTCTTCTGCTAGTGTTTATTTGTGTGTTGATTGCTTGAGGTGAGTTTCATAGCCCCACTTTTATACATGTTTTAACTATATTGGGGTGAGAATCATGCTACTGTTTTTGGACTGTTGAAACTATTTGTATTTGCTTATATGCTTGACTGTTTAGATAGATGTGCGGTAGTTGTTGCCTTAGTCTAGGTTTAACCGTGCCTAACTAAGAATAGACTTCAACCTCGACCTAGTCCGGGGTTGGCAATTGTTCTAGATTTTGCCACGACAGTGCTGGACTAGAGTCGCGGGGCCCGAGTAATCCCTGAATGTGGGATATGATTGGAGATCCGGGTATGATCAGTGTGTGAAACGGTATTTATCTATCTTAGGTCTTGCATAGCAAATCAACTCTTACAGGTCCACTATGATTTTGTTGAACTTAAACCTATGAACTCCCAACGTAAGCTGACCTTTTTGCATGATTTCTCAGGTATTTGAGAGATGTTTGGATTACTTGATCGGTGGAAGCTTGGCAAGAAGGCGGGGTTCAAGGATCATTTCTGACTCTAATAAACTATGGGGACCTATTTTATTAAACTATATTTTGGGTCTAATATTTATACTTTTGGATTAAATATTTTAAATATTTAAATTTGGGATTGGTTTTGAATGTTAAATGACTATCTTTTGGCTATACTTGTGTGCGATACCAATCCAATAGTAACGCCCCAAAAACTTGATTAAGTCTTCCGCTGTACCGAGATTTGGGGGTGTTACATTTGTCGATAACAAACGTAAAATCATTTTAATGAAACAAATAAAATACGTAAATAGTTTGAGCCAATAGTTTACTAACACACTTACGTTTTCATATAAAACGCTAAACAAGTAATAGTGTTTTCATGGTATAGTAATGCATATGTACAATAACTAGTGTTTACATAATCGGTAGATATATACATACTTAGTATGTATTATAATGGGTAATAGAACGGGTAGAAGTATAAGTATTTGACCCATTGACTAAATACATTGAATGTAGTTGGGTAAAACCCAAAGTCCATGACCCATACCCATGAAGCATGATCCATAACTCATGACCCTTGCATGACATCATGCATAAGTCATAATGGGTATTATCCATGACCCATGGAGCTAACCCATGACCCATTGACTAGATGCATTGCATCTTCTAGATACATTGTATCTATTTGGATACCTGTTGGGTTCAGTAAATACCCAAACCCCTTAATCTAGGATTTGAATCGAAAATAACCTAAGTACTTAGACCGTTAAACACTAACAGGTCACTGAGTGCATAGTCTCTCAGTGAGCCATCTTCAGGACGCTCAGTAAGAGACATAGAAGAAGTCTCTCCACTCAGTAAGGTGGAACTTAAAGGGTGAAGACTGAGTCAAGAAGAAGATGGTGGATTGATGAAGTGATGACAATAACTTATCAATCCCTCAACTTTTCTCCAACTACAAACACTGAAGACAAACTGAAATTGAAGATCAAGACTATGAAGAAAGAATGGCGGGGACAAAACGGTTATTCTTGAAGCGATAAAGACGGAGTACTTATCTTCAAGAAGTCAACCTTCCCTAAAAGGCTCAAAGATCGATCGACATGAAGAAAGTGACTTGGTCCCTTTACCTAATATAGTCTTTGTAAACAGAGACAAAATGCATCATATTTTGTCTTCCAAAATGTCGGTTTGTCACTTAGGAAAGAGTTAAAACTCATACTTGTATAAATAGCATAAGAGATGGAGTGAAAGGTTAAGCTTGTGAATTGTAAAAACACACATACACGCAAGCCATCTTTCACTCCTCCAAATACAACTTAATCCCTGATATAGCTCAGTGGGTACTTGTAGTTGTGCTCAGACTTAGCCTGAGCTTAGTGAGGAGTTACAAACACTTTGTCATTTCAATCCCTAGTACTGTTCCGCGAGTACTAGGGTAACGTATTCTTCTGATTCATTTCTAATAAGAATATGACGTTGAAAATTACTCTTGTGTTTTATTTATATCTTTTCAGTCATTGATTCACTATTAGTTTTGTAAGGTTGTAAAAATCGCTAGGCGCTAGGGAGACGGTCGGGTAGGGCCTAGCGATTAATCGGTTAGGCAGAGATTAATCGGGGATTAATCAGATTGAAATTTTTATGCATAAAATTGTAATTTTAGATATTATATTATATTATATTATATATATAAGATAAGCATAGTGCATCAAATTTCAGATATTTAAAGTGTTCAAATATAAACATAATATAGTAGAAACTCTATAATATAATACACTTGGGACCACCAAAATTTATTAATTAAAAGAGTTATTAATTAATCGATAAATTAATAATTATTAATTTATATATTAATTAATATTTTATTAATTTATAGTAGAATACTTAGTTTACAAATACAAGATTCAAGGAGAAATTGATTTCAACAAAAAACAAAAGACAATTGAGTCATTTTTCAAGAAACCTTCATAAATCATTCATATAATATGCTATATATAAGGAATTATTAATTTATATTTTATATGGGGTCTAAAGAAATTATCAAAAATGTATTATCTTATAATTTTAGCGAATTATTAATTTAGCACCCTATCCCCGAGTCGGGACCGGCAAAAAATATTATCTTAGAGAGTTTATTAAATAATCGAGTATTAATTTATCGAGTTTCTACTGTACATAATTATTCAAAGTTCAACGTCAAACATAGATATTACTCGATTTATTGACCATTTTAAGCGATCTTTGACCGATTTTGTCTGATTAATCGGTTTGTTGACCGATTTTTAAGCGATCTTTGACCAAAATGATTAATAGGCCGATTATGATAAATCAAGGCGCTGAGTAAGCGATCAGCGATTATACGGGGATTAATCGGCCGCCTGGGCCGATTTTTACAACAGAGGTTTTGTTAAACTATTTTTATACTATAGTGAATAGGGAACAACAAGTGGTATCAGAGCAAGGCTGGTTATAAACCTGTTTTTAAGCCGCTCTAAATGTTTTTAAATCAGGATCCTAAAATGGCTGAATTAGATGTACCCCAACTAGTCGACAAAAAGGGTGGAGCTTATTCAGCTGTTGCCCCTAGACTTGAAGTTGGTAAATTTAACAAATGGAAAAAGCGTATGCTTTGCTATTTGATTGGGATGAAACCTTATTATATCAAGTGTATAAATGAATGTCCGTTTATCCCAAAGACTGCTGAAGGTTTGCCTAAACCTGAAGCTCAGTGGACTCAGGATGAGAGGAGAGTGGTCAACCAAGACCAAAGACTCAAAAGTATCATAATATCTTGTCTTCCTGACGATATTATGGAGTCTGTTATAAGTTGTAGTACATAAAACAAAACCCGGATGACCTAGTTCATAGTCATGAATGCCCATCCGATACCAAGGAAAACAGGATAATGGACTCAAACTTGAGTATAACACCTTGGCTAAGGACTCGAAACTCTGTCTCAAACTTACACCGTACAAAACTCTTTAAATGAAATGTCAAATGATGGTGTTAAGTTGTCCAAACATGAAATCAATGCTGGTTTTGTCAATAGTCTCCCTGAGAAGTGGTTGAATTTCTCTCATGGACTTAGGAATGCTAATCATATCCGTAATCTTGAGCTTCCTAAGATTTATGGGAAATTTGTCTATGAGGAAAACCTCATCAACAGACGATACCCGACTTAAAGAAGTCTCGGAAGTCAAGAAGTCCCTGACCACCACCTCATCACCAATATCCACGCTTTTCTAACAATGTGGTTCAAGATTTCCAAGAAAACTCGGATGATGAGCCTGATGAGAGATCAAGTGAGGAGTACCTAAATGACCTGAACGCTAAATTTCAGGAAAGGGCACTCCTTGCTAACTCTCGAAGGTTTATAAAAAGAAACAAAGGCTTTTCAACTGCTAAAGCAACTGAAGACACTGAATGCTTTAAGTGTCATAAAAGAGGCCATTTTGCAAAAGATTGTTTTTCAAAAAATTCGAACCCTCTTACAAACCATCGTGGTCTAATCGGTCCTCGTGCTTTAGCAAATTTCAACCAAAGATCTATCAGTCTCATCAAAATTTTCAAAACAAATCTGATCAAAGCAAAACTGTGGATTTTGAAGCTAAATACAAGAAAGCCAAAGCTAAGCTAGCATTGCTTGAGGCCTCACCCTCAGAAACAACACAAACTGTTAAATGGTGCAATGGGTAAAACAAAGGCCTTGTTGTGAAACCTTCGACCGGATGAAGAGCCGGTGTCATCGAGATAATGAAATGGTGCATGTCAGTGCAGACCGATGGCCCTCTGTAAGAGGACAAGCTAGCTTTTGGAAAAAATCATGCCAGGAATGGAGAATGGGTCAACATCACAATGAAGAAGGTAAATATTTTACTTTCTATGGATGATGACTCTGATTGGCAGTCCTATATGAACTATATCAATGTTGACCTTAAGTTTGTTGAAGAACAGCGATTAAATCTTTTTTCAAAATATAACAAGCTAAGTTTTGAACTAAATAAGTGTAGGGATGAACTGCTTCTTTTAAAACAAAATAAGCTTGAGGCTATCACTTTGCAAATTCAAAACACTGAATTAGTTAAAAGAAATCAGTCTCTTCAAGATGAACTTAAGAAATAAAAAGATATCATTGCTAGTTGGACTGCTAAGAACCCAAGAGTCTTTGATGCTGTGGGAGCCCCCAGCAGCAAAAAGAGAGTCATAGGTGAAGATCATCTCCCTGACACTCATAACAAAGACCAGTCTCCCAAATCATTTGTGTCAGGTGGCATGATTACCAATGTGTTGACTATCCCCAAGCCCAGTGATTGGATTGAACGGGTTAATCCTGGTAGTAAGCTTCCTAATTTTGATTCTAGAAGAATTCTAGAGCCTGAGAGTCAAGCTCTTAAGAGC
This sequence comes from Chrysanthemum makinoi, assembly GCA_910596185.1. Lineage (NCBI taxonomy): Eukaryota > Viridiplantae > Streptophyta > Magnoliopsida > Asterales > Asteraceae > Chrysanthemum > Chrysanthemum makinoi. The sequence goes on along the minus strand of OU343220.1, from coordinate 235,417,677 downwards.
ATGCTTGGACTCCCCGATGTGCCCATATACAGAACACATTGAGTCCGGCAGAGTCTAATGCAACGCTTCCACCCCCAAACCTCTTGGGGTGCCGCACCAAGCTCGAGCTTACTCCAATGCAATTCAACCCTCATTCACCAAAAGAAAGGTCTGGACTTGGTAGAACCATTCTTAAAAGACCATCAAAACCAACTCAACATGAGTCTACCTCCCACTGAGACTTCCACATCCTCGATCCCCACCGGGACCAAATTTAGCAACCGATCGAACTTGTGAGGAAGCTAACTTATAAGATGGAATCCATCGAAAAAGTCCCTGAATCAATCAATAAAACAAAGTCAGCTTCCTCTAGTTCCTCAAAGTCAAAATCCACCACCAAACCAAAGCAGAAGTCTGATCTATGCCACTATACCAGTCATACAACTGATAACTATTATAGAATCCTTTTTTGTATGATCTGCAAAAAGTAGGATCACAGAACTTCTGATCACTTACAATACGTAAGTTCTCCCAGTAAAGCAAACTATACCAAAGTTGGTCATCAGTATGCTTCAACCTCAAAATCTGCTCAAAAGCTTAGAGCTAAACCCTTTTCTCCTTGCCCACACTGTGGCTTTAATGATCATCATCCTAATGATTTTCTCATGAATACATGCTGTGATATTTGCGTAAATCTAGCTCATGAGACATCCCAGCATGACAGTGTCATTCAAGCAAGGAGAAGTACCTAGCAACCCAGAATCACTGAGTCATCCTCAATCTTTAAATGCAAAACCTGTGGTAGCACAATGCACTCAACCACTGACCATGAGTCGATTGCTAAATTCAAGCAGACCATTAGACCCAAGCCCACTAGTAAGTGGGTCAATAAGAGAAACTAATCCACTTTACTACTTGTGCAGAGACACGCCAGGGAGCCTATCTGGCATCTAGATAGTGGATGCTCAAGCATGACCGGTGTTAAGGAGTATCCGACAAGTATGTAAAGGAAAAAGGACCCAAGGTAGTATTTGGTGATAACTCATCATGTCCCACTGAAGGTTATGGTTCAAGATAATGTAATGGAATAGTTTTCTCTAGAATAGCTTATGTCAATGGTCTAAAATACAATCTCATCAGTGTCAGTCAACTCTGTGATGCAAAGTACATTGTGCAGTTCAATGACAAACAAGGTACCATTTTCAATGCCAACAAAGAAGTTGTTTTGATAGCTCCTAGAAGGGATGATGTTTATGTCTTAGACATGTCAACACTCTCTCAAGATGGAACTTGTCTCTTTGCCAAAGCCACCAAAGCATCAACTGGCTATGGCATAAGAGACTCTCTCACTTAAACTTCAGAAATATCAACAACCTGGCAAAATAAAACAAGGTCCTTGGCTTACCATCACTGGTTTTTGCAAAAGACAAACCATGCTCACCTGTGAAAAGGCAAACATCAAAGAGCATCTTTCAAAACAAAACAAAATTTCTCCATCAAAGCGCCTTCACCTCATATGGATCTCTTTGGACCAGTCGGTCCTAGATCAATCCAAAGATGAGAAGTATACACTAGTCATTGTTGATGAGTTTTCAAGATACACTTGGGTATACTTTCTTTCCAAAAAGAGTCAGGCTAACACTATAATGTCATTCATCAGAAACATTGAAAACCGTAATGACATTACTTAAACAAATCGAATCAAAATGGTACTGAGTTCGTAAATGATGAGCTTGAGAGTTTCGTGATAAAAGGAATCTCCTAAAACTTTTCATCTCCCTACACCAACAAAATGGAGTGGTGAAAGGAAAAAGAACTCTCATTGAGGCCAAGAACCATGTTAAATGGCTCATCCTCTCAAGCCATTTCTAGACTCATAGGCAGTCAAGACAACCTGTTATACACAAAACAGGTCAATCATTGTCAAAAGACATAACAAAACCCCATATGAGATATTCAAAGGTAGACTTCCTGATATCAGCTACTTTCATGTGTTTGGATGTCATGTGTTTATTCATAACCACAAGGATCATCTAGGCAAATTTGATGCTAAAGCTGATGATGGATACTTTCTAGGTTACTCATTGATCTCCAAAGCCTTCAGGGTATTTAACACAAGGAGACAACAAGTTGAGGAAACCTTTCATGTCACTGAATGAGTAAGACTCACTCAGGGACCCTGACAGTTGATATTGAGCATTAAATGAGTAACTAAATGCTCCAAGTATTAGTTACTTAAATGTCCTAGGTTGTTAACTATGCCAATTTAATATAGGAATATATGTCTCCTTGTCTTACTGTCATCCATACCAAGGGTCCCTCAAACAACTTACCTCATCCTACTTGTCTTTAAATGCCCTCTCACATAAAATATCTTGTGGATATTTTATTATCAAAAGTGCACTTTCATTGTACACTACAACTGTTTCCTTGAAAAACGGGATTTTACTGCGGGAAGTGGAGGGTGGCATTAAATGTGGAAATTCAAAATGTTTTCAAAAATCGACTTTAAAAATCCACAAGTATGCACAAACTACCCCTCTAAACACACTATAAATACCCCTCGCAAAATCCTTATAATACACACAAAAGACTTCTGCTAACAAAACTATGTCAAAATCTCTTTTCAAACCCAGAAATCTTTGTGTTTTTCAAATCCTTTTCTGAAAAATATTCTCTGTAAACCTTTACAAAATTTTTTCATCACAACTTAAGAGATTCAAAAACCTTTGATTGTTCTTGTCAAGTTATTCTTCTCAAAACCCTAAATGTTTTTATGGAAATGGCAAGAACACGATCTCTTTAGTTTGCTTCACAGTGGGTAGGTGATCTTAACAATGTTGAATTTAAAACAAATAATGTCATAGGCAACTTTGAATATCCTCAAACTGTCCCAACCTATAAGGACATTATGAAATTTTTGTATAACTGCCCACTGAAAACTGCCTTTGTTCAGTGTCCCTCTATTCTGTACCAAAACCTCATCAGGGAGTTTTGGGCTACAACTAAGGCCTTTGACCCGACACCCTCTACTGATGAGAATAACCTTAGACCACTCAGGGAATATCTCATCAGTGTTCGACCTTAACGGGGACAGCAATTCACCCTGGATTATAAAACATTTTGCACTTCAACAGGGTTAGACTACAACAAAGGAGTTTATGTCGCCCATCCTGAACCCTCCACAGTGAAGGATGGGTTAAAAAAATCGTTTTAGATCCAACATTTTTGGACAAGACCCCAGTCACCAAAAGTTCATTTCTCGTGGCTTGGAGGATCCTATTCACTTTTGTGATTTAGGTCCTCGGAACACTCATCCACTGAACAAGTTAACTCTATTCAGTTGATGGTGGCATACTGCTTGATGAATGGGGTCACTGTCGACATAGGGGAGATCATTTACAGTGATCTCAGTAACCAAGCTACGAGCAAAACTAGGACTAAATACGTTTCAGATCCTAGGTTTGTCTCTTGTGCTTTACAAGTGTTACTGGGTTCAAATTATCCTTAGGAAGAAAAATTTGGTGCTTTACCAGGCATCCTGAGCCAATCAAATTTTCAAAAGGACCCATCCCTTGTCACTAATATTGAATTGATCGCCCATATGGTTGCTAACAACCGAGGGAATCAGTGTCTCCTAACCCTGCTCCTATTAAGAGAAAGGGGAAGTCTTAGACTAGGACTAAGACCAAACCTAAGTCTCGGGCCCTGAAGCTTGGAACACGTTCCAAAAGGCAAAAGAAGCCCAAGACCGACTGCCACCCACTGGTGACCAAGCAACATCCACCTGACAACGAAGGACACGATAAATCACAATCGCTGCCCTTGGTCCCAACTACTACTCCCCAAGATCCAAAGGGAAACAAACAATCCGCTGGTAGGGGAGCGCTTTCCACTTCGCCCAAGGATGACATTAGGAAATCCAAGCCTTTGTATGAGGGCACACTGATTGATCCCAAAGACTCAGAGGGAACCAAACAACCCGCTGATAGGGATATCACTTTCACTCGACTCGCTAAAGGCACTTGGAAAAACCCATCAGTGTCTCAGGGGTCTCAGGGGGACAAATACTCGGAAGGAAAGGAACAACCCGCCGATACGGAACCCAAAACCAATCCTGAATCCGAGAAGGCACTGGAAACTCCTACCGTGTCACGAGGGTCAACGGGGGACAATGACTCAGAGGGAAATATACCACCCGCTGATATGGAACCCATCACCAACCCCTTGTTGATTGTTTCAGATGTTACTGGGATACCTTTCTCTGATGATGAACCTGCTGAAAGTGAAGATGTTATTTTATCAGCAGGGGAAGAAGTGGACGCTGAGGTTCAATCTGAACAAAAACCTCACCGCTCCACAGGAGCATACTGAGTCACCATTTCAACCTGATGAAAATGCATCTGACTCATCGTCCAGCTCTGATGAATTAAAGCAGTTTGACAATTGTGACAACTGGCAATTTAGGGAGTCTATTTTAGGTAACCGCATTACGTTAAATTAAACAGAGTTTTGCCTTTAACACTATTATATAAACCGTGACTTGATTTTATATCGTCGATTGGTTTTTACGGTTTATTTCATTATTAAATGAGTTATCATATGTGTTTTAACTCTATTTGGTAGGCACTATTCGATTCGGCATTAGAAAAGCCTAAAACAAGAGTTATTGTAACTTTTAGACCGTAACTCGAAAATTGATAAATAAATAGTCAAAACTCGTGGAAAAACGTAAGTAACGATGTTGGAAAGTAAAATAAATGTTGTGGGACACTCGGGGGACGATATGTGAGCTCAGGAAGGGGTAAACGAGTTAGATACGAAAAGTTACCACCCGAACCCTCCTTTTTTTAGTTGTAGCCGACGCCCCCCCCCCCTTCCTATTTTATTTATTTTCAAGTCCATAGCTCAAGGATATAAATATCCCACCCAACCCTCATTTGAGACTTCCATTTCTCTCACTAGAAAACACACACACGACCTCCCTCTCTCTTGTTTCTCTTTCTATAAACCCTAAAACCACCACCACCACTTGGCCGCCGCCCTTGTCCGACCACCACCGCCGCCACCAAGGCGCGTCCACCACCACCTCCACCACCAAAATCAAGATCTCTTTCTCCTCTTTCCAACCATATATCATACACTCAATTTGGACTTCATTAACACCTCCAAATTCAAGAATTAAAATTCGTACTTTTAGGGTTTCAAAAGATTTCAAAAGGCTTTTGCAATTGGTGATTAGATAAGGTAAAGGGAACATGTATTGAGCTTGATTAGGCTATAAAAAGCCACGAATTGAATTCTAGGGTTTCGACCCATGAACAATTTTTGGGGCTTTTGGGTGGAACATGAAATTAAAGCTAATTAGTGTTGAAATAAACAAGTAATTAGTGTTTGGTACATGTGTGGTGCATTAATTTGATGGGTTTTGCATTTTAGGGTTTAGTTGCATGTTCTTGATTAAAAATAGTTTATGGGTTTTGTGTTTGGTTAGTGTTTGGAGCTTGAATGATTGGATTGGAGTGTTGTAGAATTGGTTTGGTGATGTTTGGTTGAGACATACGGGACGTACAAACCACATAGGGCTCGTACGTGGCTCTTGAGTGGCGTACGAGACCCACTTGGGTCTTGGGTCCGAGTCGGGTCGATTTGGTAGCTTATTGATTAGTTTAGTTGAGGTTTGGATGAGACGCGTGGAGCCGAAAAGCTTTTAGAAGCTTGTTTGGTTCACGTGGTCTTGACCGCGACCGTGTCATGACCATTAGGGTCATAACATTGGTTTCGAGTATAATTGGTTGATTGATTGGTTGGCGAGATTGTTTTGAGTTAGTTTGGGATTGAAGACTTTGAGCTACGTCGGCGTCACTTTGACTTTTTAGTCAATAGTTGACTCCGACAAAGCCGTAACATGGACTTTAGTATAATTTGGACAACTGATTGATTAAAAGCCGAGAAGTTATGACTCGTGCTAGTGGACTCGAAACGAATAACGTTATGAGATTTATAATGGGATTTGACGAAATATATATTATATATGAAAATGATAATAAAACTATGAAATGTAAATAATAATGGGCTTTTGTACCAAAAATATCAATAACAAGATTTATCTTGTTATTTACTAGTTTTAAACGGAAACTAACGACTAAATTGGAAAGGTTTTGTAATAAATAAGTAAGTAATGTTTCGAGTACACGTTTATCAATAAATGTCAATTTTGGACATTTAATATTGGATAAGTAATTATTTATTTGCGTTATGTGTGCATGGGTTACGGATAACCTAGCATTAATAGTGTTGATCCGCGTGGGTAGCGGACTTATTAGGTTGACGAATCTAATAAGAGTCTGCTAGGTACGTTGGGTAACCCTATTAATGGGTGACTTATCCTTATGACTCTTTAGGATACGAATGATTTATGGGATAATAAGCGACACGAATAAATGAATGAGTTTATCGAGTTGACGAATTCGATAAGGTCTAATATTTATTCCGAAACTTATTGAACTATGGAGCTTATCGTTTAGAGGTCTCATTGTGTCGCATTGAGTTATATATTGGTTCTTTGAGTGCATTCATGGCATCATATTGAGTCGATACACCCACATGAGGATACCAAACACTATGATTAATGGTGAAATGAGACGTTTTTGGAAATAAAGAAATGGAATATATTGGGGTAGATAACGTTGATTTTGAGGAATATGTGTATTAAAGTTGGTCTACATTAATAGGTTGTGCCGAGTCGATAGTTCTTTGTGCTTTGATTTCTTATCTTCTCGCTAGTGATATTTGTGTGTTGATTGCTTGAGGTGAGTTTCATAGCCCCACTTTTATATACGTTTTAACTACGCTTTGAACTATTTTGGGGTGAGAATCATGCTGTTGTTTTTGGACCGTGAAAACTATTTTGGATTTGCTTATATGCTTGATGCTTTAGATAGATGTGTTGTAGTTGTTGCCTTAGTTTAGGTTAGCCGTGCCTAACTAAGAATAGACTTCTACATTGACCTAGTTCGGGGTTGGCAATTGTTCTAGATTTTGCCACGATAGTGCTGGATTAGAGTCGCGAGCTCGAGTTGTCCCTGGATGCGGGACGTGTGTTATGATTGGTGATCCGGCATGGATCGGTGTGAAAACGGTGTTTATCTATCTTAGGTCTTGCATAGCAAATCAACTCTTATTGGTCCACTATGATTTTGTTGAACTTAAACCTATGAACTCACCAGCGTAAGCTGACCTTTTAGCATGATTTCTCAAGTATTTGAGAGATGTTTGGATTACTTGATGTGTGGAAGCTTGGCATGGAGGCGTGGTTCAAGGATCATTTTCTGACTCTGATAAATAATGGGGACCTATTTTGTTAAACTATGTTTTGGGCATAAAATTTATATGTTCGGATTAAATGTTTGAATATTTGATTTGGGATTGGTTTTAAATGGTTAAATGGTTATCTTTTATTGTACTTGTGTGCGATACCAATCCAATAGTAACGCCCCGAAAACTTGATTAAGTCTTCCGCTGTACCGAGATTTGGTGGTGTTACAACAATGTTTTTCCACTGACTAAAAGACAGCTGGTTCAGTGGATCACAAGAGCTTCAAGGAAACTATATGCTGGAGTCACTGAAACTTTATGGGATCAACACACTGAAGCTGCTGCCAGCTATGCAGATTTGAAAGCTGAAGTGTTTGATTTCAACACCAACACCGATGAGCACAGGATCTCGATGTATGACAATCTTCACAGACGGATGACAACTTGGCTAAATTTCGACACCTTCAGTGTAGGCACAAAGATAGATTAAATCAATTTGTCAAAGAAGACCCACGTCAACTCTAAAAAGTGTGAAGGCTACTGAGGCTTACTTGAAACAATCCTCCAGCCTCACTGAACTGATCGAAATTCTCAAATCTGCAAATGTTTAGGGTCTTCAATCATTAGTCCAGTCTCTTCAGGCTACTTTGGGCTCTCTGGAAACTTAGATGGCTACTCTGACTTAGGCATCGTCCTCTATGGCCTGGAATCTTGGGCCCAGAATGACTGCTTTGGAAGTATCTCAGGCTAATTTGGAAGCAAAGGTCACTGGTATTCAAACAGATACTTCAGATATCAAGGCAATGGTCACTGAGATTTATCAAGCCTTTAAGGGTCAAGCAGTTCAAGCTCCCCCCGTGTTCGAGGCAACTCTTACTCTCACACATGTTGCGGCAACAGTTGAGGGGGAGAAGACTACTGAAGAGACTTCCTCTCACACTGAGGGGGAGCCAACACCACCAGTCTCAGCAATACCTATCTCATCAATCCCACCACCAACATCAACAACAACAACACTGACAGTGATCACACCAATAATAACAACAACACCGCCCCTGGTAGCATCTTCTTCTTCAAGCCAGGACAAAGGAAAAGGCATAATGATAACACCACCTGAGCCTGAAAAGATTACCTTTAAGATCGGCAACACCGAGTACCTGCTCACACCACAACAGCTAAGTGCATACCTTGTTAAGGAGGAAAGGAAAAAGAAACTTGCTGAAGAGGAAAGAAAGAGCAGAAGCACAAGTACAAGTAGTTGCCGAGGAAGTCGAAAACATTGGAATAGATGCTAAGAAGCTTGAAAAGGGTCAGCAGATGACGAAGTTCAAGGATGCTCGCACCAAAATGGTTGAAATGAAAAGCAGTTGGAAGAAAAGAACAAAAGAACTACACCATCAGAAAGCAAGAATTGACCATTATAATTGGACAATGTCAAGCGTAAGACTGCCTAAGAAGATCACGGATGTCAAAATCATTCCAGTCTAAACCATCGCAATGAACATCTGGGGGATGATAAAGACATTTCGAGGTTCATGATCCCCTAAAATTCACTGACTTTGGGATCATTGAACTCGATGAACTCGGTCCAATAATTGAAAAGAAGCAAAATGCGGTGGTTAAGGAGCTGATGAAGATGCTCATTAAAAGGTATGAAAGACTGAGAGATACACCAACACAACTCTGGAATTACCGCCTTAACGCACCTCAAGGATCTCAACCACAATCATCCACCGCAAAAGGAAAAGAGTTGAGTTACAGCCTGAGATTAAAGTGCCTAGACTGGAGTGTAACAGGGAGCTGCCCGAAGGTGTAAAGTTCGTGAACTGTCTGGTGATAGAAAAGCCTGAAAGAGGGCTATTCCACATTGATGTCTATGGAAACCCAACATTTCAAAGATGGAGTGACATTGATCAGGCAGGTGTGGCTGCAATGCTAAGCTACATACCAGTGGCCTCTCAAATTCAGACTCCTGCAAATGTCGTTCTGGCTCGACTTAAATGCCAAGATAAAAGACCATCCTGACAGGGAAACACTCATCACCAAGAAAGTCAAGCTTGAAGCAAGGGAATCCATCCGGACTGACATCATTTTGATTTATCTTTTGTACTAGTGATAGGAACCTTGTAATTTGATCAATAAACGATGTATGTTTTGTTAAAATATTAAGTGTTCCTTATTGTATTCATTAGTACTTTCAGTGTAAGAAGAAGCCATTTGCTCACTTACACAGATCAAACACTTAGGCTATTTGTATATCCAAATAGGGGGAGACTGTTGGGTTCAGTAAATACCCAAACCCCTTAATCTAGGATTTGAATAGAAAATAACCTAAGTACTTAGACCGTTAAACACTAACAGGTCACTTAGTGTATAGTCTCTCAGTAAGCCATCTTTAGACCGTTGGAAGTTCTAATCTAACCTTTTACACTTTTGTTTATCTCTCTATAATTCCCTCTCTACTCTCTTCATCTCTATAACAATGGCATTCATATAATATCATCATCGTAGACCTCCCGAATCATCTAAACAACATAATATTCACGATCCTACAATTGGTATCAGAGCCAAGGTTGTGTTGTTTTGATGATTTGTATGGTGTTTTATGTGGTTCGTATATGCGGTTTGGGTTGTCTTGTATACGGTTTGATTCACGATTTTTGTCTATGCATTTTGATGGGTGTTTTGATTCTGTTGGCATGATGAGTTGATGATATGTGTTACTGCTGTTGTTGGTTGTCAAACTTGTGTTTTATGTTGGCTTAATAGTTTAAAGAATGTCGTGGTCATATATCATTTAACATGCTTTATACCAGTCTTTTTAAGCTTGTTTTATGCAGTTTTTAAGCTTGTTTTATGTAGCTTCTAAGCTGTTTCATACAAGTTTTAAGTCTGCTACTGAATCTGGTTTTAAGCAGTTTGCATGCCTGTTCTACAATGCGAGTTGAGACCTGTTCTTCTATGCGAGTTGACTAATTTTTTTCATCCAAGCGAGTTGACTATTTAGTCAACTGCAGATGCGACTTATGCCTGTAAGCTAGTTGCTGTCACCATGTCCAGATTCAGTGAACCAGGAAGCGAGTTGGGTACTTGCATAAAGGATGCGAGTTGACTATTTAGTCAACTGCGAGTTGCTTACTAAGGTCATAATCGAGTTGGGTTACTGGTCCAGTTTCAATGCGAGTTACTTAACTCGCATATGGTTTAAATGCACTTGCTTTTGAGCGAGTTCTTCTTTGTTGAGAGTTGGGTCAAGATGCGAGTTGGTCATGAAGCTAGTTGGTTCCCAGACAAAGAAGCGAGTTGGACAAGTCAGTATGCGAGTTGTGTTTACAAGAAAAGTAATGCGAGTTGCTAACCCAAGTCAAAAACGACTTGGCTAAACTTGTTTTCTTTAAAGCGAGTTATCACATATTATTTGATGCGACTTGATAGAACTGATAGAGATGAAAATGAATGAATGACTAGATCAAGACCAAAGACATGACCAATACCAAATACCAAAACATCAGTCTAATACTAATCATATCACTGCCTCAAACTCAAGCATCATTACCAAGTTTAAAGAAATATTGGAATATCAAGATCTCAGTTTGGGTGCACCACTGTTCCAACAATTTACCAACTTTTTGTGTCACCTCAATACCATCACTGATCCAAGACTCGAACAACAAGGGAATTAATAACCCCGGTCTAAAACTGATTTCACATCTATATTCGAATATTAACAAAAGTTGAAGATAGCCGGTCCATTGCCATATCAAAACCAAGACTCGATCTTTAAATAAAATTAATCAACAATGATCTCAGACTTCCTTTCTCGTGTGGTACAAGCCCATTGTACTCAAATATCTTATCACGAGTACGACTCATCATCATAGATCAAGACTCAATCGGTAACAAAAAATTTAATATCTTAGCCTTGTTTTGATTTGTATCTCCTATGAGACATCAAGATCTTTATAGATCTATACGAATCAAAACTCAACTTTTCATCGATATTTGTGAAGACAAAATTCTTTTCAAATCTCTGATCATAAAGAAGACTTATAACAATTATGTTATATCTTTTCTTTGAATCGGTGTAAACACAAACTGAAACACAAACAAAGATTAGATAACCTACCTGAGACCGTTCCAAGATCTAGATGCCATCTTCAAAACCAAATACCATCCCTGTGGCTTAGACAAACCATGCTAAAACCATTCCTGTGGCAAGCGGTTATACATGTTCCTGTTCTCGGTGTTTTTGTTGTTCGTTAAAGGACTCAACATCATGGGTTTGTGTGGATAATAGAAACTGCTTTCGTTTTGTGATATTAAAGATAGGTGGGTTGTGTTATATTAAACTAGGAGGCGTCTGAATATGAGAGGTTAGGGTTTGATAGTTAGAGAAATATCAGGATTTGAGATGAGATTTGGTTGAGAGAACCTGGAATGAAGGAGGCATTATTTTTGACTGATATTAGGGTAAGTGTGTGTTAGAGGTATGTTAAATACCCAAACATTTAGGGTATATTGTAATCTGTTATGGGCCTTTAATACATACTTTCATATTAGTTCATGGGCCATGAGTAACTTTGATGATGTTGGGATGTATGTTGGACTCTTATGAGAAGTGTGTGGCCCATAAAATGAACGTGAGTCCTATGGGCGTGAGACCAAGCTCGAATGTGTGTTGAAGTAATTATACAGGGGACATATTGTGAGAAATGGCATACTATGTGTAAACTTTTGGACGTTGGATAAATGTGGGATCGAGTGTTATCTTAAAATTCATATTTAACATTTGGACGTTTTGAAATGGTATACCTTGTTGTTGAATCATGTCAGATATTCTGCTTGATTTCATGGGCCGAACAAAAGCTAATCTCGGGCTTTATGTTGAATTATTTCATGAGATTCGCATTGGACTACTAAGAGGGCAGGGTGTTCCAATTCGTTCATATGATTAAGTTTTTAAGGTGGAATTGTGGACAAATGATATGGTGAAAAGGTTGAGATATCCGAAGTTTTCTCACATAATTTTGATACACTAACTTCGACACCATTATTAACTTGATTTGTTGAAGAGAATTGATGATGATGGGATTTGATGATGAAATTCGTTGTGGTATTATGATTGGTACTTTGGTGCATACATTCTCACTGAAAATTTTATGTTATGGCTTGAACTGAAAGTTGAACAATATTGACTACGGGGTTGCTTGTGCGGTATCTCTTGTTTGATTTTGAAGTGAGGTTTTCCGGGATCGTTTACTTATTTCGTCTTCTTTCTTTCTACCCTTCCGCTAAGATGACTTGTTTGGGCGCTTATAGAGGGTGATAAAGACTTGGCTATTTAATTACGGTTGTGATTCTTTCTCGCTTTACCCACAACGTAACTATCACTTCGGTGTCTCACTTAGTTGAGAATGTCAAGAGGTTTTGTACATTGGGTACACCGTTTCTTTTTCACAAGGATTAGTACAAGTTTAAGTAACAAATCTGGGGAGTTTTACTTCATGATCAAGTTTGGTATATCGAGTTTGCTTCTCCATGTGGTCACTACAATAGCCGACAGAATGCGTGAATGATGTGTTTACCAAAGTATTGATTGGATGGTTGTTGATGTTGTTGATGTTGGATAATGAACCGTTGATGAACCACTGCATGTTCCCCTAAAATAGATATTCACCGAAACCAAAGTTGTCATAACTTATTCAAACTAACATTGTTTACGGTTTTGTCTTGATTTTGTAAAATCCCGCGAAAGAAACTATTTCTCGGTTTAAATCATAGACTTGTAAAATCCCGTGACAATGGAAACATCCTGGTAATTGTAAAGTGCATTTCCGGATCTATCTTACGGTTTATTCTTGGTTTTTTAAAATCCCGCGAAAGAAATCGTTTCTTGGTTTAAACCATAGAGTTGTAAAATCCCGTAATGATGGAACCATCTTAGAGAAGAGAAATTGTAATTCTGGATCTTACTTGATGCTGGTTCTACGGTTTCTACTTCGAAGAAGGGATAAAAGGGTGTATTTCATGAATTGGATGTGTGTTTGGATATTCGTCATGGTAGTTTGGCTATTACATGGTTTTACGGGGTTATGTGCTTTTAACCATGGTCGGGATGAAACCATTATCAAAGTTCATTTAAATGTCAAAGAAGGCTAGATTTGAGCAGTTCAGAAGATGTGACAACTTCGTTAATTCAGTATTATTTATTTGAGGTTGAAGTGAAATATCACGGGCGAGTGTACTTAGTATCTGAAGGTATCGGGGATGGTTGGGTGAAGATTCTTCATGATCCTTGTTCGAGCTTTTTCCAAAAACGAAGACTTGGAAATCTAGTTATTTTTGAGAGTCTATTTTTTATGGGGGAATTGGGCTCTTTTTGCCACAATGGTCTGTGCAAAACCGTCAAGTCTTTCTGAGACTCAAAACAGCTTAAGCCCAAATGCAAATGAAGATCAGAGAATACAGGGGATTCCCGGGTCGTTATATCCCACGGAGACTCAATGGTGTGTACAACACTTGATCAGACGATAGAATGATCACTAATGATAGCGATCAGAAAGGATTTGGATTGAATATTACACTACTGAAAAAGGAAATAAATAAAAGCGGCTTAAATACAAATTAAGAAAATTAAAAAGATAAAAGATATTAAATAAACGCTATCACTATATTTAAAGTGATGAACGTTTAAAACCTAAGACGTACGTTTAAATTAAAAACTACGTAACGTACAAAATAAAACGTGAAACTTACACAATATAAATCCTAAAAATATGAAAAATACATTTTTACAATCCTAATTATATAAGAAAATTATTAGAAAAGGAAAATTATTTTTAAAACTATTTATGTAATTATTATTAATTAAAAACTAATTTAAACTATTTAATAATACTCTAAAATAAAAGAAAATATGAAATAAGACTAGAAAAATAAAATTAAGACTTAGAAAAATCTAAAATATGATAAAACTAATTTTAAAACAGAAAATATATTTTTTAGACTTTTTATATATTTATTATTAATTAAAAACTATTTAAAACTAATTTAAATTAAGAAAAATGACAAATGAACAGTAAAAATAATGAAACTTTACAGAAAAATCTAAAATATTATTCTTAATCTAGGAAAAGTTAAAAATTATTTTTATAAAGCTTTTCTGATTTATTTATAATAAAAGCTAATTAAAAAGACTTAAAAACTATTTAAAATAAAGAAAAATAGCAATCAGTGGCAGAAAAATATGAAAAATTCAGGGAAATACTAAAATAATATTCTAAATCTAAAAAAAATATAAAAACATATGCTTATGTGGATGAAAATGAAACTGAAGTGTGAAGCAGTCCTAAATAAGCTACTACAATAAGCTATAAGCTACAGGAATGATCCAAATGATAAGCAGAGCTAAAGTACAATAAAATAAGCCTAATGCAACTAATTAATACTACTCTAGACCACTAATGATGCATTAACTAAGAATGAGCTTATGAAATTAAAATCCAAAGCAGTGATTAGGTGACTACCTTTAAGCACTTGCACAAGCTAAGAAAATAAGCTAAAGGGAAAAACAGATGCTAGGACCTAAAGTAGACCTGGTAGGGTACACAAGAACCAAAACTCAGCTCCTAATGAGCTCACATGAGCTTTTGACAAGCTTATAAAAACTCTACAAGCCCTGGTGACGATTCTCGAGACAAGGGTCCAAAATAGGCCATCAAATAAGCACTCTATAAGCATAACATAAGCTAAAAACTGGTACACCTAGTCTATGTCACCTAATAAGCACTAAGGGGTCCTAAATAAGCTAATGGGAAACATGAAATAAGCTAAACAAGGGCTGCTATTTGGACTACAAGCCTACTGTTGCAAGTGCTTGTTGTCATGGTTTTTTGAATTGTAATGCAATTTGAGCTAACCAAAACTATCCTAAGTGCCAAATAAAGTAAACAAATGTTGAGATGGGTATGTGAAAATACAAGAAAAGTGATTTGGACAAGGTTTAGATCACAAATAAGCTTGGAAAAAGTCGTTAAAAAGCAAACGTTACTTGCTGTTTGGAACAGAGGACGTAAAACAGATATTATGATTTTTTATAAACCAAACTTTGCAAACATTTGTAAAAACAGATTAAGACCTTGTTGAAACTTACTAAAACCTTAAACCACTTTGACTTTGAGAGTCAAAGTGGGTAAAAAACAATTTTGACAACAAATAAGCTTAAACCAAACACCACTTTAAAATTCCAAAATGCATTAAAACTACTAAACCTGATGAGATTTTATCTAGAACTGAAATGAGACCTATTCAAACAACAATTTGAAAACAGAAATTGAACCCAACTGATTTGACTCTCGGATTTTACCCGTTTGACTTTTGTTGACTTTCACTCAAAATTACTTGGAATGGAATTTTGAACTTATAAAAAGGTTTAAATAGCTTAAATAAACAAGAGTGAGTTTAAGATTAAGCTTATAGGAGCTTATAAATGAGAGTTGCAAAATGAGATTTTTAACAGTAACACAAAATATAACTTTTAGCTAAACTTGAGAATTGATTATTAAAACTGATTACAAGGATAAAGAAGCTTAATTGTGTTACATAAAAGATGAAATTACAACATTTGAGCTTAACACTAAAACACTAAGTTAAAAACGACATTAAGAAAAAAAATGTAAAACTAACTACTACTCTTTCCTTCTCTCTATTTCTTCTTTTATAGCTCCAAACTTCTCTCACATGTCTCGACTTGATCCCACCAATAATAACAGCCATTGGATGCTTTAAGTAGATAATGGCCGTTTGATCATTTTGGCTCCAAAAGGATTTTAACAGGTGGAGGGTTTGAGTGTGGGAGTAGTGATGTAATTAATGATTTTTGTTGTGTTAGGGATGTGTAGGGGACATGGAGGGTGATGTGGAGAGGAGGGGATGGATATGTGGGAGCTAGTTGCGAGCGTGAAGGTGAAGGGAGGAAATGGCGGGTTTGTGTTTGTTTGACCAATGGGTTGTGGGTTGACCGGGTCTAAGGGTTTGGACGGGTCAAGGATTAATATTGGGCTTGGGTTTTAAATAAGGTCCATTTGGTTTGTGAAATTATTAATACAAAGGACCAAATGTGTAATTCTTCCAAACTGAGGACCAAAACTGCCACATTTTCATAAAGTTGCTTCAAAGGACTAAAAGTGACAAAGTTCAATAATATAAGGACCAAACTTGCCATTTTCAAAATTCCAAGGATCATTTTTGACATTTTTAAAACTGGAGGGACCAAAGTTGTAATTTTGCAATTTTACATTTCAAAGGTTTGTTTTGACAACTTTTGAATCCCATGGACCTTAAATGACATTTTCCTTTATTTTGATTTACCAGGGGACTGTTTTGACAACTTTTGAAACTTGGGGGACTAAAACCGCCAATTTTGCAAACTTGATACGTTTTTCATCTGATTTTGATATTTTTGCATTTAAAACACATAAAACACTGATTTGTGATATTTTTATCATTTTGAAGCATTTTGAGTGTTTTGATGATTTTGCAAAATTTATATTGACTAAAAATGATGAGTATTTAGACACTCATCAATCCCCACACTGAGATATTGCTAGTCCCTAGCAATGATTTGAGAAAACTTGATGGATTTTATCTCTTTACCAAAAGCCATCACTTCGGGAGTAGCGAATGTTTCAGGTTCAAGCAAGAACCATGGTACATCGATAACCATGTGATTTTGAGCAAACCACCACTGTCAACGGATTTGATTTTGTCTTTACCGAGCTGCACTTACATCGGACTAGCCAACTCTTAGATAAATTATCAGTATTATCTTTGGTGAGCTCAATACCAATTATGGATTTTCCAGTGCCTTTACCACAAGCCATAACCTTGCGGGCTAGCCAACTCTTCACTTTTTAGGATATGGTGAGTTGAATACCATACAATTTTGGGCAAATTGCAAGCCATATAAACGGATTTGGGATATCTTTACCAAGAGCCGTTTGCTCCTGGATTAGCCAATCCTTTTGTCTTATAGACATGGCGATCGATAACCAAATGAGTAAGTGTAAACACTTACTCAAAAATTTTGGCCAAAAACGGGGAATTGGTAAATAATATATGAAATTTGTGAGAATTCCCCCCCACACTTAGAAATGAATATTGCCCTCAATATTCAAAGTACGCGTTATGCCGAAACAAAGAACGTAAAGGGAAATACTACGCCATTATTTAGAAAGAAGATTTTTTGAATTACATGGGGGCAACCCCCACACTAGGGTGGTAGAAAATAGAAAGAAGTCGAAATATGGTGAAAAACCATATGGCATGCTATCTGTTTTTGATTACCGAGTCGCTAGCTTGACTCGACCCAATTATTTGTTCATGGGGAAAGTGGAAGAAACAATCTCCATCGGACTTTCATTCAAGATGTTTGGATAAACATTGAAGTACGCTGAAAGTTCCACACCGATGAGATATATACGTAATGCACTCCTGGCTCACAAATGGTACATGAAAATGCCGGGGTCAAAGATAGTGTCCTCACTCCCGAACGAGTGAAGAAGAGAGGAAGTCACCGTGTAGGTGAAGAAAGAAGGAAAATCATGATGACCATCATGATAAGATCTTCTTCCTCAGGATCAAGTGCAGTAGCACTCGTTTGGATTTTATCGGTTGAGCTCTTTGGCTTGGAAAGCATCTCGGGAGGGAGGGTTGGAAAATTTGTCATAGAAATACAAACTCTCATGATTGAGAATTGTTCCCCCCGATCATGATTTTTGCCATCCACGCAATCATACTCCAGCGGAGATATGATATGAGTGAGTTCACCGGCGAACTCCTCATGAAGAGAATCATTCACATGATGTGAATTTGTGAACTCTTGTTCCATTGTAGGCTCATCACCATCCTCAATCTGAGTATCAAAGAGTGGATTCTCAGAAATTAAAGTGAATTCAGAGTCGAATTCAAATAGAGGATTGGTGAAAGTAGCTTTGAATGTTTCGGGAACAAAATGATCAACATTCTCTATTGGACCTGTTGAGTAAGAATTTGAGTGAACGATCATTATCAATGAGACTTTCGGTCTCTCCCAGATCAGCTTCGAAATCAAAGAGTGGATTGATGTGAGTGAGTTCACCGGAGAACTCCTCAAGAAGGGGATCAGCATCAGATTGTGGAAGTGATGCCTCAACGTACTCGATGTTTCCAAAGGAAGCACAATCGTCGCTAAGATCGGAGAAAGTTTCAAAATGATCTTGAGAACACTCAAGAGGGAAAGAAGAATCACACAGATGCTCGAGAATTCCCTGTGACTCTCTTGGGATTGGGACAAGGCTCTCAACACTAGACGATTCCATTTCTGGAATAGTGCTAAGAAGCTCATCCCCCATGTTTAGAGAGTGAGTGGGAATTTCGGGTGTGATAACAACAGGTGAGGGAGTTTAGACGAACTAGCATACATATGTTTTATACTTTCCATTTGTTCTTCTGCTAGTAATTCCATCATAGTCTTTTCTCCCCGGTTTTCATGGAAGGAGTTTTAACTGATGAACTTGATGAATCTGTACATAATTCACTAATATCAAGGGTAACATCATCATCATCATCATCATCAGGAATGAAACGGAATCGAGAGCTGGATTTGAATGCTTTTTGCATTCTAATTGATTCCCTAACAGTGTTTTCAATGGCAATTTGGGAATCTAATTTAGCGTACTCTTCGCTAACAAAGCTTCCATGGATTTTGGATTATTTTGGGGACGACATAGGCCGATTTCCTCCTTAAGTTCTTTTAATAATTCCAGAGTCTCTTGAGTAGAAGTCTGTCGTAGTTTCATGAGGAGTCGCTTGAATCATTTGGTACTGTGGAGGTTGGTCTGATACGAAGAGTCAATTGTTACAAGGAAATGGGTTCCCTGCTTTGACAATCCGAAGCTAGAGTGAGGACCTCCACAATACTCACAACAGTAAAACTGATGTGGTTGTGAGTCGTATGTGTTGTAGTCATAATCGGTGCTGGAACTTGCTCATAGACAAGCGTGTTTCACGATTGACAATCGAAATGTGAATGTGAATCACCAAGTACTCACAATAAAAACCGCTGAGTCTCTGTGTGGCAAATGATGGAATAAATCGGCCAGTTGTGTCATGGTAGAATAGGATCTGGTTATAGACGCATCCGCTTTCCCCGATTCCACCACGCTACCACTGGGGCAATTGCCACCATTATAAGGACCACCACACCATTGACAACCAAGAAGGTGAGGATAAGACATAGAAAGAATCAAAGGTTAACAGAGGGTAAGAAATGAAGAATCAAAAAGGTAAGAGGATAAAGGGGAATATTTTTGGAATTTTTGAAAAACATGATGATAAAAACAAAGGATGAAAATATTTTTGGATTTTCTGATAACTTTACAAAAAACTTTTTACAAAAGATGGGGTATGTGCAAGAATGGGTCTGAAAACGGTTTAACACACGCTAAAGCCCTCCCAAATGAAAATTTGGTCTCAAACCGCCAAGTCTTTCAGGACTCAAAACCAGCTTTAAGCACAAATGCAAATGAAGATCAGAGAATACAGGGGATTCCCGGGTCGTTATATCCCACGGAGACTCAATGGTGTGTACAACACTTGATCAGACGATAGAATGATCACTAATGATAGCGATCAGAAAGGATTTGGATTGAATATTACACTACTGAAAAAGGAAATAAATAAAAGCGGCTTAAATACAAATTAAGAAAATTAAAAAGATAAAAGATATTAAATAAACGCTATCACTATATTTAAAGTGATGAACGTTTAAAACCTAAGACGTACGTTTAAATTAAAAACTACGTAACGTACAAAATAAAACGTGAAACTTACACAATATAAATCCTAAAAATATGAAAAATACATTTTTACAATCCTAATTATATAAGAAAATTATTAGAAAAGGAAAATTATTTTTAAAACTATTTATGTAATTATTATTAATTAAAAAACTAATTTAAACTATTTAATAATACTCTAAAATAAAAGAAAATATGAAATAAGACTAGAAAAATAAAATTAAGACTTAGAAAAATCTAAAATATGATAAAACTAATTTTAAAACAGAAAATATATTTTTAGACTTTTTATATATTTATTATTAATTAAAAACTATTTAAAACTAATTTAAATTAAGAAAAATGACAAATGAACAGTAAAAATAATGAAACTTTACAGAAAAATCTAAAATATTATTCTTAATCTAGGAAAAGTTAAAAATTATTTTTATAAAGCTTTTCTGATTTATTTATAATAAAAGCTAATTAAAAAGACTTAAAAACTATTTAAAATAAAGAAAATAGCAATCAAGGGCAGAAAAATATGAAAATTCAGGAAATACTAAAATAATATTCTAAATCTAAAAAAATATAAAAACATATGCTTATGTGGATGAAAATGAAACTGAAGTGTGAAGCAGTCCTAAATAAGCTACTACAATAAGCTATAAGCTACGTGAATGATCAAATGATAAGCAGAGCTAAAGTACAATAAAATAAGCCTAATGCAACTAATTAATACTACTCTAGACCACTAATGATGCATTAACTAAGAATGAGCTTATGAAATTAAAATCCAAACAGTGATTGGTGACTACCTTTAAGCACTTGCACAAGCTAAGAAAATAAGCTAAAGGGAAAAACAGATGCTAGGACCTAAAGTAGACCTGGTAGGGTACACAAGAACCAAAACTCAGCTCCTAATGAGCTCACATGAGCTTTTGACAAGCTTATAAAAAACTCTACAAGCCTGTGCACAAGACAGATTCTCAGACAAGGGGTCCAAAATAGGCCATCAAATAAGCACTCTATAAGCATAACATAAGCTAAAAACTGGTACACCTAGTCTATGTCACCTAATAAGCACTAAGGGGTCCTAAATAAGCTAATGGGAAACATGAAATAAGCTAAACAAGGGCTGCTATTTGGACTACAAGCCTTATCAAGTTGTGAAAGTGGTGTGTGGTTTTCGATGAATTGTAATGCAATTTGAGCTAACCAAAACTATCCTAAGTGCCAAATAAAGTAAACAAATGTTGAGATGGGTATGTGAAAATACAAGAAAAGTGATTTGGACAAGGTTTAGATCACAAATAAGCTTGGAAAAAGCTGTTAAAACAAAGAACTGTTGTCTGCTGTTTGGAACAGAGGACGAAATGATATTGTGATTTTTTATAAACCAAACTTTGCAAAAATTTGTAAAAACAGATTAAGACCTTGTTGAAACTTACTAAAACCTTAAACCACTTTGACTTTGAGAGTCAAAGTGGGTAAAAAACAATTTTGACAACAAATAAGCTTAAACCAAACACCACTTTAAAATTCCAAAATGCATTAAAACTACTAAACCTGATGAGATTTTATCTAGAACTGAAATGAGACCTATTCAAACAACAATTTGAAAAAGTAAATTGAACCCAACTGATTTGACTCTCGGATTTTACCCGTTTGACTTTTGTTGACTTTCACTCAAAATTACTTGGAATGGAATTTTGAACTTATAAAAAGGTTTAAATAGCTTAAATAAACAAGAGTGAGTTTAAGATTAAGCTTATAGGAGCTTATAAATGAGAGTTGCAAAATGAGATTTTTAACAGTAACACAAAATATAACTTTTAGCTAAACTTGAGAATTGATTATTAAAACTGATTACAAGGATAAAGAAGCTTAATTGTGTTACATAAAAGATGAAATTACAACATTTGAGCTTAACACTAAAACACTAAGTTAAAAACGACATTAAGAAAAAAATGTAAAACTAACTACTACTCTTTCCTTCTCTCTATTTCTTCTTTTATAGCTCCAAACTTCTCTCCACATGTCTCTGACTTGATCCCACCAATAATAACAGCCATTGGATGCTTTAAGTAGATAATGGCCGTTTGATCATTTTGGCGCCAAAAGGATTTTAACAGGTGGAGGGTTTGAGTGTGGGAGTAGGGATGTAATTAATGATTTTTGTTGTGTTAGGGATGTGTAGGGGACATGGAGGGTGATGTGGAGAGGAGGGGGATGGATATGTGGAGCTAGTTGCAGAGCAGGTGAAGGTGAAGGGAGGAAATGGCGGGTTTGTGTTTGTTTGACCAATGGGTTGTGGGTTGACCGGGTCTAAGGGTTTGGACGGGTCAAGGATTAATATTGGGCTTGGGTTTTAAATAAGGTCCATTTGGTTTGTGAAATTATTAATACAAAGGACCAAATGTGTAATTCTTCCAAACTGAGGACCAAAACTGCCACATTTTCATAAAGTTGCTTCAAAGGACTAAAAGTGACAAAGTTCAATAATATAAGGACCAAACTTGCCATTTTCAAAATTCCAAGGACCATTTTTGACATTTTTAAAACTGGAGGGACCAAAGTTGTAATTTTGCAATTTTACATTTCAAAGGTTTGTTTTGACAACTTTTGAATCCCATGGACCTTAAATGACATTTTCCTTTATTTTGATTTACCAGGGACTGTTTTTGACAACTTTTGAAACTTGGGGGACTAAAACTGCCAATTTTGCAAATTTGATACGTTTTTCATCTGATTTTGATATTTTTGCATTTAAAACACATAAAACACTGATTTGTGATATTTTTATCATTTTGAAGCATTTTTGAGTGTTTTCAGATGATTTTGCAGTTTATATTGACTAAAAATGATGAGTATTTACACACTCATCACACAAAAATAACTATCACTTTAAAGATTTACGTTGTAGTGCTCAGTGTCACATTCAATTGTGGATTTTCAAGAGGTAATGTACGTCTTATACTTGATGGTTGGTTGGTTGAAGAGTATAGAGTACATAGAGAGTACTTAGAGATGCTAATGGAAATCGGCACCGCTCTGTGTTACAAATGTGCAAGTTTAAGTCACGAGTTCGGGGTAGTTTACTTCAGGGTCAAATTCATCATATTGAATTTTCTCCATCAGCTGTCACGACAAAGAGCCTACTGAATGATAATGGGGTTGATTATAAGTTTGCCAAGAGTAGATGAAAAGAGAGATATTATGACGTCTGTTCACATCAGTTCAGGCCTCGTACTTCATCATAATGACGTCTGTTCACATCAGTTCAGGCCTCGTACTTCATCATTATGACTTTTGAACACAACAGTTCAAGCCTCGTTCTCTAAAGAAAAGAAAAGTGTACGTGTCAGTGCGCTTTATCTTCTGAAGAAGAGAAATCTTCTTATTATGACCATTCTCATCCACATGCTTCATACTTTTCCATGCGCTTCAGTCATCAAGTGAACCGGGCTACCACTGATTGTTTTCTCATTCCACTTGCTCGATTATAATGAAGATGGCGACATCATGTGCTTATTTTGCGGGAGAGAAGTGTGAATAGAACATTCGGATGATTTTCACTTATTTAATCAATAATGGCAACTCCGTATGCAATTCTTGAGGGGGAGAAGAAGAGTGAAATTACTGCATGGTTGATTGATTTCTGAGAATAAATGGTCAAATGGCTCCAAACTCATGTAAGAACCGATCTTCTTCTTATCGGGTCATCGTTACATGGAGTTTCTTCTATGAGCCGTTGGTTGACATCTTCACACAGATTGATGAGTTTATCGACAAAGTGCTTCCGGTTAATGCTTCACGTATACGTCAACAAGATGATTCCGAACAATCTCTTTGTTCTTGTTTGATGTGATTGGTAGTTTGGTGTTACCATCTTGTGTGTTCGTTGCGGCCTGATTGCTGATTTCCTAGATGAACATCTTTCTGTTCTTGTTTGATTGGGAGGGATTTTAGTTAAGGGGATTTGCAAGATGTAAGTTAATCGGGATGCTTTTTGGTGGGATACTTTTTGGTGTGAGTTGAAGATGTTAACTATCTATTCCCAATCGCACAATCTTGAAGAAGGTCGAGTCTACATCTGTTCTACATTTTCTGCTGCATGTTAGAAGACTAAAGACGAGTTGCATTTGATTATCCAAAGACTTCTTCATATTCCGGCATTGTCGGTTTAGAGGAGAGCACTAATTGGGGAGGTGAAATGTCGATTTAATCCCCAATTAGACTTGCTCACATTATTCAAAGATGTTGATTCTCACAATGACTTCAAGCGTTCTTCTCAAAAGATTTCTAGTATTTAGGCTTTCAAAGAGTTGCTGATTCAAGTGTCAAAACCAAAGGGGAAGGAGACAATCACCTAAACGCGAGTAAACTTGATGAACTTAATACTTCTAAGTAATTGAAGATATCCCGGGAAGACAAATGTTATTACCGCAGAGAAACTCAAGGTTTGACTCATGGCGAGTAAACTTGATGGACTTAATACTTCTAAGTAATTGAAGTTATCTCGGGAAAAAAAATGTCATGACCGCAGAGAAACCCAATATTTTACTCATCAAGGCGTTTAGTGTTCTTATTCCAACTATGTGGGGGAAGAGATGGAAGAGTTAGTTTCTGAAGATGAAAGAGGTACACAAGTGTGTGATGATTTTGATGTTATCACAATCATCAGGGGAGAGAGATTGTGTACATTGGGGATGCTCACCTGTTTTACTTGAGGGCTTAATCTTGATTCAGATATAATCACTTATTCGGTGTTGACATCCGCAGATTGTCACCCGCAGAGATAATCGTGATTCGCCTGCTTCTTCAATGTTATCGGTTATTCTCTCTTTGGGCATTCGGGTACTTCGGTTCTTGAGCTTCATACACTTTCTTCAGGGGGAGAGAAAAGTATACATCGGGGTTATTCTTTGGCTATTGGACTTAATCCGCTACTTCGATGGTATATGTTTCTTTGTCTTCGGGTATGTGTATTCGGGTTCGTGAGCTCTAGTCTAAGAGATTGACTGCATCAATTCAACTACTCGGGGGAAGTGTTCTCTTGACACCTTTCGGAATGGATTGCTTTAGACTTCAGTGGAAAAGGAATTTGAGAAGAGGTATTCAAATGTGGGATGATACGTTGATGTTCTTCTACTTGATGATAAAACCCCGAATGGAGATCCTCGATTATCGTTCTTAAAAGGAGCAGCGGGATTTACGATAATGGTGTGCTTCTTCGTGCACCTGGCTAAGGAAAGCTTGAAATAGAGCTTCGAATCTGCTCATCTAATGGATTTTCGGTTTGGGGGGAAGCTGCCAAAGTCTCTTTCTCAAAGGCTCATGTTCTATCTTCTATTCTAGAGCCTCGGAAGCTTTGGTGGTGGAAGGTTAAGAGATGACGAATTCTATCTTCTACGATGTGCTGCTCGATATCCTTATCTCGGTACTCGAATCATCATCCTCTTAAACTATATCATCTACTCTATCTTTGTATATATTTATCAGAAATACAAAATACAAAAATATAAAACCAGCAAAAACAAAATAGAAAAATATAAAACCTTCAAAAACCCATAAAAATCAAAAAATCTGAAAAAGACCAAAAATATTGTTTTTCATAGATATGTCTTCTGGTATCGATAACATCTGCGGTCTTAGAAATGTCATTCAATAATGGCACGGGACCATAGATGAAGTTCGAGCAGGAGGTGTAAATATTCTTTTTCAAAACATGTCACAAACTATGGCTTGCAGTAACTTCAGACTGTAACCCGTACTTAAACCATGGTTTGCTATTATTTCAGATAGCAACCCGCTCTTCAAGAAAGGAAAGTGCCGCGCTAAAAATTTTTCAAACATTTCGTGCACTTATCCTAAAAACAAAAATGAGGAAAGTATGTCGAAGGACTGTTGTTCCTACACAAATGTTTTTCCGTCTAAAATTCTTCAGAAAAATATTTGTTGTTTTCAAAAATGGTGGTAAATGAGTTGCTTGTAAATCTATCAGATTCAGAGTTTTTGAAAAAATTGAAAACTCAATCAATGACTTAGTAGCTTTTAACCTTTTCAGAAAAATAAGTCATTGATTGAGGTGGAGAATGTTTTCAAATTTATATCATCTAACGGACTTTCTTAATTATCCTCGTGCTTAATTGAAAATGATGTTAACCTATGTTGAAGGACTAGGTGCCTAGGATATGATTGTTAGGTTTAGATGATTAGAGTTTGATGAACACATAATCCCATACCTTATATGATCTGTTTGATATGTTGGATTGACTTTTATTAGTCGATTGCTGTTTGGGTGTTGTCGACCACCATATATTTGTATGTGTGTTCACTAACGTATGCAGGTATATTGGTATATAAGAATGTTCCCGATCCGGATCCCACAATTTAAGATGATTGGATGCCGAAAGGAAAGGGTAACTATATCTTGGGTTGACAAATGAAGAAACGGAGCTTAATTGGACTTCTATGGAGAGTTGGCATAGAAAAATGCAATGTAAGAGGTCTCACTGCATCAGCAGATGGTTTTCTTCTAAGTGATTGAAGAACGGAGCTTAATTTGAGCTCAGTTGGCATTAAAATGCAACGTAAGAAGTCTCACTGCATCTGCAAACGGTTTTTCTTCCAACCCTCAGCAACAACAACAAAAGCTTCTCAACCACTAATGTATCTTTGTGCAGGATACCATTTTTAAACAATTTTTAAGAAAAATTTGAATAAATTGTTTTGAAAATGGAAAATATTGTTTTGAAAATTAATTGGACTAAAGTTTGAAAATCACCGGACTTCACTTTATCAAAACTTAAGTCACTTAATCATCGACTACGGTCATCGATTGAGGGGGAGAGTGATTTAAAATAAAGTATTTTCAAACGATATTTCTTCATAAAAGTCCGGGTTTGTAAGGTAAAATGTGGTGATATAAAGATTTAATGTTATGTCATGGTATGATTTTTCTTTTGAATCAAGGTCTTTCAAAATGAATTTTTTTCTGTTCTTGTTTGATTGTGAAATTGTTTTATTTTACTTAAAGATCTCTTAAAACTATCATACCTGACACTAACAATCTTTAATTTCTAAATCTGTTCCTTATTAATCATTTTTCAAAATTAAATTTTGCCACGTCTTTCCCTAAAACTTTTCTAAATGATTTAAATCAGATGGGATCACAAATCTCAAATGGTTTGATATTTTTGATCAGGGGAGAGATCGTGATTTAAATCTCAAATCTGTTTTTATGGAATCGGTTTTAGTCCTTTATAGGCACTCCTGCCTCCATGTGCCAAACGATTTCAAATACACAATGCACATGTTGAGGAGGAGGATTTATCCAAAAACATGATGAGTATTTAAACCTGGCCACATATTCTCCAATGTTTTATAAACCTTATTAAATCACTTGGGATCCAAAATCTCAAAGGGTTTGATATTTTTGATCGAGGAAGAATTTGTGATTTAATAATGAAATCTGATAAATGATGATCGATTTGATTCAAATGTGCAGGCTGCTCTCTCATATGTGCTAAACGCTTTTGAATCTCGAAGCACATATTGAGGGGGAGCAAATGGTTTCTTAATGGCTTTTGTGATCGTGAATGTGCTTCAAAAGAACTCTTTCCTCTATGTGATAAAATGATTTCAAATATCCTATGCACATATTGAGGGGGAGAATTTACCAAAGAAAATCAAATGGCTTTTTCCATGGAAATTGTGATCAAGAAGATATTTCAAAGAAATTATTTCAAAGAACTCTTGCCTCCATGTGCTAAACAATTTCAAAATCATATGCACATGTTGAGGGGGAGCATTTTTCTAAATGATCAAAACTATTAAGGTACAAAATGCTTTGATCTCGTATCACAAGTACCTTGATTGTTTTTCCAAATGATTTTTCAATTGGTTTCGAGAAGGAATGAATTGTACCAAAAGACCGACCATTTTACTTTATGCATGGAGTTATAAGGATGGTGAGGTTAGGTATTAGTTCCCACAATCCGCCAGAGCCGGAGGGATCTACCCAGGGACAATCCACTAGATAGTGTAGAGTCCTTAGGTATATTGAAAAAAGGAGAAAAATGAGAATATGGGAAGAGTGCCGACTGAGACAGAGCTAGTACTGGAATAAACCCAACATAGTTCTAGTTATGAAGTCTCGGTAAGCACTGAAGGGGTTGTAGAATGAAAAAGAATTGAATGTGAAAAAAGGTGAAAAGAAATGGCCCTCCATTAATTCAACCTTAGGGCAGAAACCGGGTTCAATACATATGCTGCTGGTGTTTACTAAAGTAAAACTGGTATTGAAGACAAGACGTCATGGACCCAGTGACGCACTGCACTAAACTTCCCAAGCTACTCAAGTTCCTCTTAAAAGGACTTGTTTCATTCTCACGGGGAACCGATATGATCTATCGACTTTCTCTTAGAGATTGTTGATATTGAAGAAGGAGACCCTCTCCCTAGTCTCCGGCATAGGAACCAAATGTGCACAATTGAGTCTAGAGCCAAGAGATCATCCACAATATCTCATTAGGACACTATATTCATAAAGACTTGCTGTTTCACACAATGTGGAAAGTAAGAATATATTACGAGTCCTACGCATTATCCTTGTGGTATTGCCAGAACATCCGAGTGATATGAAAATATTCACGATGAAGATGGAAATCCTTCTAGAGCCAACATCAAACAAGCTCTTGGTGGGTGACATGTGAGATCTTCTCGTAAGATCAAGCTTGTGACAACTGGATAGAAACGATGGGGAGATTCAATCTTGAATCAACCTTGGTCCAGGAATGGAATTGACGAATACTTTTGAAAAAACTGTTCGATGTGCAAACCTTCTTTTCTTTAGCACGTCGAATGTGTATTCATTTCAAATTCAAAAAGTATCTCTGATTGAAAAATACTTTTAGAAAAACCGTTCGATGTGCGAATCTCTTCTTTTCGCTATCACGTCGAATGTGTACTGATTCTCTAATACAAAAAGTATTTTGATTGAAAATTGATCTTTCTCATAAAACCTTCGTCGTATTGCAAAACTCTTTCGTCAAGCAATACGCGATTGTTTGTCAAATCATTTTTCATCAATTAGTGAATCTCAATTTACTGGTTCACTCACTCCGTGTTGTCTTCTTTGAGACGTTCCGGTTTGAGAACAGCTAGAACAGCCGCGAAACCCTGTCAATTTACTTATACACATGATGCTGTTGAATAAACAACATTATGTTAGAGCAGGAGACATCAATTTACTTATGCACATGATGCTGTTGAATGTTGATAAAGGGTTGCTGCAATGTTGATGCACAAAAAAAATCCTAGAAAATATAATAAAGGCTTGGGGTTCAAAGAGTCAAAAAGCCTATATCACTAAAAAAAACACTCCGTCCTCCCATTTACAAACTTGCAATCGTTCCATTCTAAAGTATTGTTTGGGTTCATGTAACTAATAGATTCTAGAAAACAAACAATGCGTAGCTCTATGGTCTTTTTACTTGTAGCTGTATGATGTTTGTATATTTATTGGTTTGATCTAAGAGTAGCAATAAAGCTACATAACCTGTTAATGCACTTGACAAAGTATCCAACCATTGATTGTATTTATCACGTTGGCTTTTAAAAGCCACATAATTTAAATGTCCTCTAATTAGAATAACCAGTGTGTGACGTAACATGTGAAGAAGCAAAGATTAAAGATTAGTTCTATGGATTTTACAAATTAGTTTTAACTTTGTAGCTGTATGATTTTTGACTTGTAGCTCCATGGTTTTTCAATAACCTTACTATTTAGGTGTATACAAATACATATTTAATGTATACAAATATTTTAATGTTACGCTTTTAGCAAATTAGGTATAGCAAAAATGGATCTAATGGGTAAAAACCAAAATACCCGAACAAGACCCGCGAACCAAACCGGAACCAAGAGAAGTTTCTCGGTCAAGTTCTTGGTTCCTATGAGAATCCTATTTTCGGTTATTGGTTCTCTCGGTTTCGTGCATGCTCGGAACCAAGCTCACCCCTAATCAGAATTACTACATAAAAATATATGTTTAATTATCAAAAATCAGTTAGGCGACTGCAACACATTTACAGCCCAAGAAGCCTAAAGAAAAACATGCTCGCAAGAACCAAACAAGTAAAGTTTAAACCACTACGAACATACATATTATGCTACTTCAAGATCCAAACTATTTTTAGACATGATTTTGTAAATAGAATATCAAATCAATTTGATTTTTAATGACTTACTCATCTATGTCATGGGACCTGTAAGTAGAACACTTGAATCTCACTTAAAGCTCAAGCCTCTTTCGATGTACCTACAAATTAAACAGACCAATCATGTAAATAAAAAGTATTTTTCACATGTAATAGACTTTGTAAACAATGTTACTGCATATAGCTTCTTCCACAAAATCAAATCTGCTCAAAATCACAAATTTGAAGAAGTAATATAAAAAGTTAACCATGAAATAATTACAAAACATATACTAAGATCTAGGAAAATCAAAACCTATGCCTAGTTTCAATCCTAGTTTCGGGTTTGACAAAAATATTGACTTGTGGGGTCTAAAAGTATGTTGTATTGAGTAGCATGATATATTATAACACAATAATCACATAAAAAATTAAGAAATACAAAGCTTGATACGACCTTTGATGGTTAATTAAAGCTCAAACCCAATATTTGAATAATAGGTAGACAATAAGTCACAGGAAACTCAAGTTGATAACAAAATTGATGTTGGTTGATGTTTACATACCTTATTAGAGATGAATTTGGAAAGAAGTCATGAAGGAGAAGCAAAAAATTGGATTGCGAGGGATCAATGTTGTTTGTGTGCAGTTGTAAGTGAAAGATGAAGAAGGGAGGCGGAAATTAGAGGGACATAGAAGTGTAGGGTTTTATTTTTTGAGAAAAGATGGGCGGGAGACTATGAAAAGTTTAAGCGGGAGACTGAAACTTTTAGGCTAGACACAGTCGTGACCTGGGTCACCGGCTGCCACATCAGTTTTCTCTCTCCGGTGACCAGACACGACCAAGTTGCTACAGTAGATGAGCGAACTTTTTTTTTAAATTCAAACATTTTAAACAACAAATTTAAATTCATTAAAATTAAAAACATTACAATACGAAATTTAAATAAACATTAAAACCGAGTTTTTTTTTATTCAAATATTTTAAACAACAAAGAAAAGTTAATTAATAACACAAATATTACATAAATCATACAATACGATACGGTTAAAAAAACATACGAACTAAAATAAACTACATTACGAAATACATAAATTATAAATTTTCATTTTTCGACGGAATTAGAGAGATGACAAGCCATAATAATTTTGTGTTGAGACAATTCTGTTTGAAAATGTGTGTTTAAAAATGTGTTTGTGGTTAGTATTTATAATGTGTTAAAAGTAGTAAAGTTTAAAAAAAAAGGTTTTTTTTTTAATCAAATGGTAATATATAGAACTGGTCACAAATTGAACCGATATTTGATTTCTTTGGTTGTCAACCGATATATGACCAAATAGCCACAAAGGACTCGACCGCTTATATAATCGGTCACCAAAGTTGACCGACCAACTTTTCCCGGTCGATTGTGTCTAGCCTTAGACTTTTATTGTTTAAGTAATTTAGTCACAAAATTCCTTTTATAAAACAATCATAAAACTTAGCGTGTACCCGTGCATAGCGATGAAGTTATATAGTGGAAAATAGTTATTGTTAAGATATTGTGATTTAGTGTTTCATGTAACGTTTAGCAATTGATGTTGGCAACTCGTCATGTACGAAAGGGAATCAGGAGAAATGGCACCGGTGGAGCAGAATAGTGTTGAGAAACCTTATTTCATTTGGAAGAGTTTGTATAGCCGCTATATGTTTGTATTCCCCAAGCATAGTACGAACTTGCCAAGCTTGACTTGACTATATAATTGAAATATTAAAACTTCAGTTGACTATGAAACTCAATGATCAAAACTTTAGTTGACTATGAAACTCGTTGATAAAAACTTCATTTGATCGTTCAATCACGCATTCACTTTCATGCTTGAAGTTGAGTTCAATGAGTCAAATGACACTTTTAACCTAATTGGTTCGAATAGTGGTGCAGTTTTTAGAATACTATAAAAAATTAGTAACAAAACGTTAGTATAAATCTACGCACTACTTTAGAGTTTTGTAAAATACGAAAATAACATATATCAAATGAATTAGAACTCATATACATTAGTATTCGATAAAAAATGTGATAATAAGACTAAATATCAAGTGTCATATAAAGTTTCTTTCATAATAAGACCTAAGTAAATAAGTGTCCTATAAAACTTATTTAATACGACATGTATACTAAGTGTCCTATTAAAAAATTCATTATATGACCAAACCATATAAGTGTCCTATAAATTTGAATCTAATAGGACACATATACTTATGTCATATTAGAATATAGATAATATGACCTCTATGTCTTTGAGTCCTATAAAACTTAAGATAATAGGACATAAATAGCAAGTGTCGTACTATGTTATATCATAACGAGACTCAAATGAGTAAGTGTCCTATAAAACTCATCTGATAAGACCAATACATGAAATCTCTTATTATGTTCCATGATAATAGGACTCATAAAGTAGCTAGTCATATTAGATGTGTTTATAGGACGCTGCTAAATAAAGTGTCGCAGGAAAAGGTCCTAAAAAGCCCCTTTTCTTGTAGTGATAACTTACTGAATCCCTCAACTTTTCTCCAACTACAAACACTGAAGACAAACTGAAATTGAAGACTGGAGAATGGGCGGGACAAAACGGTTATGCTTGAAGCGATAAAGACGGAGTACTTATCTTCAAGAAGTCAACCTTCCCTAAAAGGCTCAGCATCAGTACTGACATGAAGAAAGTGACTTGGTCCCTTTACCAAATATTCTTTGTAAACAGAGACAAAATGCATCAGTATTTTGTCTTCTGCAAAATTGTCAGTTTGTCACTTAGGAAAGAGTTAAAACTCATACTTGTATAAATAGCATAAGAGATGGAGTGAAAGGTTAAGCTTGTGAATTGTAAAAACACACATACAGGCAAGCCATCTTTCACTCCTCCAAATACAACTTAATCCCTGAGATAGCTCAGTGGGTACTTGTAGTTGTGCTCAGACTTAGCCTGAGCTTAGAGAGGAGTTACAAACACTTTGTCATTTTAATCCCTAGTACTGTTCCGCAAGTACTAGGGTAACGTATTCTTCTGATTCATTTCTAATAAGAATATGACGTTGAAAATTACTCTTGTGTTTTATTTATATCTTTTTAGTCATTGATTCACTATTAGTTTTGTTAAACTGTTTTTATACTATAGTGAATAGGGAACAACAATACCCATGGATCAAAGCCTACAACCCATGATCCATGACCCACAACCCACTTTAGGGGGAGCGTCCTACGGATCCCTAGTATTACACTAGACGGATCCCTCAAGCAAGGGATCCGTGGGATCCGTGGAACATTAGCATATTTTTGTCTATAAATAGTGAGCCATTTCTTCATTGTAATACACCTCTTTCACACACATTTTCTCTTAGTGTTGTAAACTCTCTAACCTCAGACCCAAGGGATCTTTCTATGGAGTTTTGTGTTTGTGTGATTCTCTAGGTTCCTCTTAAAGGCGAGATCACCACCTCTTGAAGTCGAGCAAGCTCAAGCCCATGGGTTGCCAAGCTGCGTCATCATCAAGACTACTGATGGTATCTTGATGATAGTTCTTTTCTTTCTCATTAGAAGTGTTGTGTCAAAGACATAGGTGAAAGATGTCTAAAGGGTCAAGACGAAGGCATTAGTGAAAGGTGTCGAAGAGTCGTATCGAAGGCATTGGTGAAAGGTGTCGAAGAGTCGTATCGAAGGCATTAGTGAAAGGTGCCAAAGATCCGTGTCAAAGGCATTAGGGAAGAGTGCCGAAAGTCCGTGTTGAAGGCATTAGTGAAGGGTGCCTAGAAGTCGAGTCAAAGGCATTAGTGAAAGGTGCCTAGGGTGTACATTCGATATGGTGTGTCGATGTACAAGATAGATTAGTATTGCGTCAAAGGATATTGATATCCTTGTTGATGTTGTCATAAGGAGTGGATCTCCTTTGGGATAGGTGTTGTGTAGTGTTGGGTAGTAGTTCCTCCTTTGTAATGGAACTCGGTATCTAGCCTTGTACCGGATAAAGTGTAGGCGACGTTGTGATAGGTTTGGTTCTACCTTGTGGAAGAACCCAATGTCTAGCCTTGTACCGGATAAAGAGTAAGCGACGTTGTGAAAGCTTCTCCGCCACAAGGAGTTTGCGTTGTGTAGTGATTACGAACTCTCGAGTAGGTGACTCGGGGAGTGAAGTAGGGCAAGGAAGGTGTCCTTGTAGCTGAACCACTATAAATACTCGCGTTGTGGTTTTGTGATTCTTACTCTTTATCTTTGCTTTAATTATTTATATGTGTATCTATCAACATCCAACACACACGTTTAAATAGATTGACATAAGTCGATCTAAATAGTTTAAAATCAAGTTTTAATCGGTAAAACTATTCAACCCCCCCTCTAGTTTTCCACAATTGGTACCAGAGCTTCGTTACCAAGTTCTTAGAGTATATTGTACTTTAAAAACTTGACACGATCCATGTATAATTGAAAACTACAAAGAAGGTCTTTTGCGAAAACAAACACCATGTCTTAAAAACACCTTTGTACGATGTTGATTGGATGACAACATTATATTTTTATTTCTTATTTTATCTTACTAAATTACAATAACCTTTCTTGTCATTTTGCTTACTTAAATCTCACTTTAATCAAGCCATAGGAATTTCTTGGTAACAAGATTACCTTTCCTGAGAAGGTATCTTAATTACCATCTAGATCACAAAGGAACCGGAGTTGTCCATTGACATTTTTCTTGTCAAAAGAAAAAGACACTCTTGCATTAGAGGTATGACTTTCTAACTTATCTCTAAATAACATTAGCCTAGAATAAGTATGCTTGCATAGGAACTTATATGATTATATTTCATATGCTCATGTATTATACGTGTCTTCGTTAGGAAACTTTTCTTGCATACGTGTTTCTCTTCCGTCTATAGTCTAGGTTTATAAACATGTGTTTTTATTTTTCTTAATCCAAAAATCAAATATCTCTAAATAATAAAACAAAATACAAATCTCAAAAATTCCTCCTTCCCCATAAAAACTCCTTCCGCTCGTCAACTCCACCAAAACCTCACTTTTCAAATCTTCCACTTTCAAAAATTACCTCTCATTCAAACTTCATCTTCCCTCTCATCTCATCTCATCTCAAATCAAAACAAAGGAAGAACTTCATCATCATGGTTTATATCGCCTTCGTGATCATCCTCTTAACACTCATCGCTCTCGTGTATCCCATGATCAAGTTTTCTCATGAAGACATGTACTTTGTGTTGTTAATCTACATTTGTACCATATATCCAATCCTTCGTATCGCTCTTAGCATTGAAATGAAATATTACTAATATCTTAGTTTATCTCATTTGTTTTTCATAATGTGTTTATCATTTTCTTTTCATTCGTATTTTTCACCTTAACATACTTTCGAAACCCACAATGCATGCTTAACTAGTAAATATTGGCTAGAACACACCTCCTTTTTATAAACCTAAAAGTTTCAAAAATCTATTTTACGTCAAGACCATTTTTCTGTCACTGCAGATCCACGGATCCCTAAAGTTCAACTAGCCGGATCCCTCTTAAAAGGGAACCGTGAGAACCGTGGAACTGGGAAACAGAATCTCATGCAACATAAAAACCATTTCATAAAAATCTACCATAAAAGGAAAAATCCCACTAGAATGTTAAGTACTAAGTAAGTTAATTGTCATTGTTAATAGAAATCAAGTAAAAACGTTAGGAGATCATTTTTTCATCTATCAAATGTCCTCTCCTTTGATGCATCTCTTCATATTAACTTTTCACTTCCATAGGTCTCGTCATGACTCATGAGTATGAATTCGACTTTCAACTCACTTATGTCTACATTCCTAATATCTCCCTTGAGCCCAACACACCTGGCAATCATGTCTGTGGGTTCAATAATCTAGAAACTCGCCACTTCCATGAAGGAAGTATTGTTGACACACCTCTACTATACGAAGAAGGTATCAATACCTCTTTCCGAACCATAGGACTAGAAGGTCTTCTCGGAATTAACGAGAAAATCTGTCCACGGTTTGTATTGGAATTCTCCCGTCAAGTTGAACTCGTTCGTAACGAGGATCGATCTCTATCACTTTGGTTTTGGATCAAAAACCAAAAGTTTGTCTTAACCCTTGGGCAATTTGCTTACATTCTCCTAATTCCAAATCATGGACAATGTGCCTTCCCGAAGATTGGTCTCTTGATTCTCTCTTCAACCATCGTGAAGAAAATAGTCCATATTGTTCACACATACCTTCCCCTCAAGAATTAACTCGCATGTTATGCAAACCTCGAACCTATTACTCTGACCCAAACATAATCTATACATGTGATATCCGAGATGATCTTAAACCTCTCATAGTCATTCTACGTGAAAATGTTTGGAGTCTTAGGGGAAATCGAGAAATTCTTCCCTCTTGTTGTGCTCACATAATGTATTGTTTGATAACCCAACAACCATACAATCTCGCCTATTTCTTCGCAAGACGAATTGTAAACCTTCAAGGCAACAAGAACAAGCTAATCCCTTATGGAATGTTCCTGACACGCCTTTATCATCATATCATGTACTTCCATCCTCAATTTCAAAGTCCGTTGTACGTACTTGTGAATAAGATGATGGAACCTCTAAACACATCTCACATCAAGTATTTCTTCATCCCTGAATCGGAAAATACTCATCATCCATTTGACGATCCATCTAGCAAAAACGCTCAAGAAACTTAGTTTCCTTTCCAAATAGGTTCAATACTTTGATTTCATCTTTTATCATTATAATGTGATCCTTCTCATTAAATAAAACATTTAACGTTTGATGTCTCGCTTATATAGTTGTTCAAATTCCTTAGAAAACACTGGCTTTGAAATACGATACCTTGTGCAAATTTTGCATACCTTCTGTGAAGGTACTATTTAGCAGGAGACGGATCCCTCACTTTGTACTAGACGAATCCCTCCACTTAGGGAACCGTGGGATCCGGAAAAACAGAAATGTAGTGGCAGACTTTTATACATCAAACCATCTCCCTAGACCACTTCACACTAGCTAAACATAATGACTTAGGACCACTTAAGCCTTCCTCAAGCTCAGTAGGTATCGCACTCACTTAGAGCCAACTTAAAATCACATTCAAAAGTGCTTTTTGATTTATCTTTTCACCAAAGCTCATCATCCTTCCCCTCCAATACTCATACATCATTTCTCACATGTTAACACATCTAGTCTTATAATTTTCTCAATTTTAGCAAATTGATTTTAGTCATTCTTACCTCAAAATGGGTAAAAAAAAAAACTAGTTTTTCATTTCTTATAATTTTTAAGGAATTTTTCAAAATTATTTCAAGTTACCATCTGATCTCTAGGATCATTTAGCACCACTTGACACTCACAAATTTCCTAGTGTCATCTTTGATCATCCATTGGTGCTCATAAAGTCCCATTTTCTTCCATAAAAGGCAATCATTAGCTACCAACACTCATTGTCCTTGATCATTTAAGTCCACTTTCACTTAAGACACTTAAGAAGACTGAAACACTCAAGATGTATAGGTACTAGACCTTACAATCATCATTTTCCTCTTGTCTTGGCTGCTGAGAGCCGGATCCATAGTATTAGCCTAGACGGATCCCTCATTGTAGGGAACCGTGGGAACCGGCTGACAGATTCAGCTAATTCTAGCTAAAACAATCATTTCAAGCTCTCCTTGCTAACTTGAACACTCCATCTTGTCTTAATTAACCTCCTTGATCAGTACAACTCTGAAGTTGACTCTTGTGCATGCAAATCATTACATTACAAAAGGATCTTAGTGGTTTAAGCCTTAAATGCACTTGCCAAATCCTTCCTTTTATAAGACACCTTGTTAGGACTTCTTAGTCACCATCTATTACTTAATTCTCAGCAACTAGAGACTTCTATCTCACTAACCTTTTGTCATCTCATCATGAGGAAAGCTCCTAGTGGTAACTCATCCACCAAAGGACCACCCAAGAAACTTGCTCGTGTTATTCACGAAATTTCTTCAACCGAATCATCTCCCGTTAAATCCACAAACACTAGGATTTTCCCTCCACCAACTCAACCAATCCCCAAAAGGATTGTTCCCACAAAACTACCAATGCCAAACATCACTATACCTCCTAAACCAAACACTCATATTTCCACTAAACCATCACCATTATTGTCTAGAGCCCTAGCAT
This sequence comes from Chrysanthemum makinoi, assembly GCA_910596185.1. NCBI lineage: Eukaryota > Viridiplantae > Streptophyta > Magnoliopsida > Asterales > Asteraceae > Chrysanthemum > Chrysanthemum makinoi. Next base: position 235,379,158 of record OU343220.1, on the reverse strand, counting down.
TTACCACTCCACATTCATCTCCACACCTCTACAACATAGAGGAATTGCCTTCTAGGCCCTCTCATCCTCTACCATTGCCAACATTCTCCTCTATAGAGAGGAGAGCACAACAAAATCAAGGTATTGAATCGACACTTGCACCAGTATCCTTTTCTCCGTCACCCTCAAATAGTCCCTTTTGGATTATGAGGAATCATCAAAGTCAACCACCCGATCACATGGAAGTAGATACTTCTCTACCACCATCCTCAACACATGTTCCACCACCACCACTTTTGGTTGAATCACCTCCAAATATACCTCCACAAATCCCTCATTCTTTTGAGAACCCTCAACCCTCCTCACTTAACCCTCCTCCTTTTGTGGAAACTCAACGCAACCTCTCATCCCAAGAAATTTCATTTCTACCTCCACCAATTCCTAGCCATGACAAAGATTGTTATCATTGTCAACATGTTGAAGGCTTGATACATGAATTACGTGAAGAGCAACGTTTCATGTTTTATCACCTCCTCGAACGTTTCGATGAGGTCAACAAACCTAAACAAACTTGAGCTTAAGGATTCAAGTGGTGTCTTAGTCTTATGCTTAACTTAGATAGTTTAGGAATCTTAATCCATGTATTATTCATTTTCTTAGTTTTTAGAGTTATGTACATCATTTATCTAGTTTTATTAAATGAAATTACATGTGATATGCCATATAATCTTGTGTATATGATTGGTGTCTTGATACACAACTCATTTTGATGATTAATATCACATTTACATCAACTTTGTTGTCTTGAGTTTACAGGCAGACGGATCCCTCATGTTAGCTTAGACGGATCCCTCCAAAGGAGGAACCGTGGGATCCGTGCAACAGAAGACAATTTTGTTACTAACTTGTGTCTTATTTGCAGGAAATTATGCATTATATACTTGTTTTCTAACCTTTGTTTTGTAGATTTTCAATATCTACATAAAGACTTTGACACCCTTAGCTAGGGGGAGCTTCTTGTCAAAGCAAAACATTGCAAAATCATTTGCAATACATTCACATAGGATTACATTAATTGACGTTCTCCTTGCAAAGGAGCACTCGTCAAGGGGGAGCATGTTTGTACAAAAGGACGAAACCATTTGCAAACATAATCGTAATGCACTCGCTTAGTATTCGTACTTACTTGACGCCCTCACAAAGGGATGGACTTGTCAAGGGGGAGCTAAGACGAGAATACTTCTCTTTCCTTACTCTCTATTTTTCATATTTTTATTTTTCACATGTTTTTCTTAAAACAATGTGTTAGTTTCTTTTCGACGCTCTTTTTGTTTCGACAAAAAGAGGGGGAAGAGATTAAAAACTCTAATTCAAACTTTTACGAATTTTAGTTTTTTCTTTAAATAATATTATGTTTTGTCATTAACAAAAATGGGGAGATTGTTAATACAAATAAGCCATAAAAACGTTTATTTATATTTTACGATCATCTAATATTTTGGCGATAACAAACGTAAAATCATTTTAACGTAACAAATAAAATACGTAAATAGTTTCAGCCAATAGTTTACTAACACACTTACGTTTTCATATAAAACGCTAAACAAGCAATAGGGTTTTCATGGTATAGTAATGCATATGTACAACAACTAGTGTTTACATAATGGGTAGATATATACATACTTAGTATGTATTATAATGGGTAATAGAATGGGTAGAAGTATAAGTATTTGACCCATTGACTAAATACATTGAATGTAGTTCGGTAAAACCCAAAGTCCACGATCCATACCCATGAAGCATGATCTATAACCCATGACCCATTGCATGACATCATGCATAAGTCATAATGGGTATTATCCATGACCCATGGAGCTAACCCATTGACTAGATGCATTACATCTTCTAAATACATTGTATCTATTTGGATACCCATGGATCAAAGCCTACAACCCATGATCCATGATCCATGACCCACAACCCACTTTAGGGGGAGCGTCCTACGGATCCGGATCCCTAGTATTACACTAGACAGATCCCTCAAGCAAGGGATCCGTGGAACAGTAGCATATTTTTGTCTATAAATGAGCCATTTCTTCATTGTAATACACCTCTTTCACACACATTTTCTCTTAGTGTTGTAAACTCTCTAACCTCAGATCCAAGGGATCTTTCTATGTAGTTTTGTGTTTGTGTGATTCTCTAGGTTTCTCTTAAAGGCGAGATCACCACCTCTTGAAGTCGAGCAAGCTCAAGTTCATGGGTTGCCAAGCTGCGTCATCATCAAGACTACTGATGGTATCTTGATGATAGTTCTTTTCTTTCTCATTAGAAGTGTTGTGTCAAAGACATAGGTGAAAGATGTCTAAAGGGTCAAGACGAAGGCATTAGTGAAAGGTGTCGAAGAGTCGTATCGAAGGCATTAGTGAAAGGTGCCAAAGATCCGTGTCAAAGGCATTAGGGAAGAGTGCCGAAAGTCCGTGTTGAAAGCATTAGTGAAGGGTGCCTAGAAGTCGAGTCAAAGGAATTAGTGAAAGGTGCCTAGGGTGTACATTCGATATGGTGTGTCGATGTACAAGATAGATTAGTATTGCGTCAAAGGATATTGATATCCTTGTTGATGTTGTCATAAGGAGTGGATCTCCTTTGGGATAGGTGTTGTGTAGTGTTGGGTAGTAGTTCCTCCTTTGTAATGGAACTCGGTATCTAGCCTTGTACCGGATAAAGTGTAGGCGACGTTGTGATAGGTTTGGTTATACCTCGTGGAAGAACCCGGTGTCTAGCCTTGTACCGGATAAAGAGTATGCGACGTTGTGAAGGCTTCTCCGCCACAAGGAGTTTGTGTTGTGTAGTGATTACGAACTCTCGAGTAGGTGACTCGGGGAGTGGAGTAGGGCAAGGAAGGTGTCCTTGTAGCTGAACCACTATAAATACTCGCGTTGTGGTTTTGTGCTTCTTACTCTTTATCTTTGCTTTATTTATTTATATGCGTATCTATCAACATCCAACACACACGTTTAAATAGATTGACATAAGTCGATCTAAATAGTTTAAAATCAAGTTTTAATCGGTAAATCTATTCAACCCCCCCTTCTAGTTTTCCATACGCTCCATGCCATGAATATGATCTTCAGTGATTACATGAGATAACATGCTTAAAAAGGTCAAGAAAAATGTTGAGTGAAATCCATAGGTTTATAATAAAGTTGAACACAAGAACATGAACATCATAATTGTAAACTAACAATATATCATAAAGAAAATCACAGATTATTATGCGCTAAGCTCATGCAATCAACACTCAACTGTATACACCGAATTACTGGTGTACGTAATAGTTTGCCCCAAAGGAGGTAATAGCCAATTACATAATGCAATTCAAATATGGTGCGCCCCGGTTATTTCCTATAACCAAGACAAGGTCGTTACTCCCCATAGTACTATTCACGATATCTGCGTTCACTCGCGGTGACTAATGGTTCATGATACAGGGGTCTTTCGGCTAACTACTTAGGCAATTCCAATAATCAAGTAGCGAACAATTTGTAAAACCTTGTGTTCTAGTTTAGAGCATGTATCTCCCTCGCGGGGTTTGTAAATAAAGTAAAACCGAGGCTATGAACTCACCTTATTGGAAATGAACAAGCACAATATAATCAAGTACGATGTAGCGGAGGCTTCAATCCGAAACCTAAGAACGAGATGGCAAGTCTGAGAATATGATAAACGTTTGGTTCGCGACCAAAATGATAGAGCCAAAATGATAGAGCATTGAATATACTTATTCAAAATAGTATTGAATTTATACAATTCAATAGTGTGTTATAATGAGTGTGGGTAGTGCTTATTGTTTTAAGTTCAAAATACGCGCTACATCGACTTAGTTTGATATTTATCAAAATTTCACACGTACGCATAAATGAAATGTTCCCCGTTGTTGATTTATGAAAACAACGATATTATCAAGTGTATTTTCAGAACCCACTTTAAGTGCGAGAACTGCGAGAACCACCTTTTTACAACTAATAAAACACAATGTACATCATTTAATGCTTAATAGCATTTTATTATTTTTATTTTATTCAAAAGGGTATAATAGTAAAAGACATCTTCATATTATTTTTGTTTTTTTTATAATTCCCGTTTTTTAAAAATCCTAAAATTCGGATTTTTTTTTAACATGTTTTCAAATAGTCATGGTGCATACATGTTTTTTATACCTAATTATTATTTTTTTGAAATTTCGAGCATGCATGTTTTTTTTTTTTTTCAAATAGGCAAAGATGCAAACATGTTTTTTTTTCCAAATATTCAAAGTGCATACATGTTTTCAATGTTTTTTTTTATCTAACACTTTTATTTATCAACCTACCAATATTTTTTCATGATCATTATTTTTTTTGAAAGTTTAAAACACAAATTAAAGAACATAAATCATTATAAAAAGAAAAACAAGATTCATATACTTAAATGTTACATTTCACTTGATTACAAGCTCAAAAACACATGCAATAATCATATATCTTCAAAAGTCGCAAATTATCTTCATGTAAAATCGTGCTCATCCACTTCCCGATCTTAAATGATATCATCATCTTCATCAATCAATCTGAAACAAGCATGCACGAAAACAATTAAACCACAAACAAATAAGAATCGAAAATTAAGCACAACAACTAGCATAACACATATGCACAATCTTGTATATATTAAACTAATAATGTAAACATGCTTTTTAATCATATACACAAAACATATATGTTTTATAATCTAAAACACAAAACATATATGTTTTATACGTAAAACATATATGTATATTTCCAAAACGTATATGTTTTATAATCCGAACACAAACATATACGTTTTTTTTAACAAAACCCACAACTACCGGTATAGATTAAACCCACAACTAATGGTAAGCTATAAAGATCCAATTTTGAACCAAACCCACAACTACGAGTATAGATTAAACCATAAAAAAACATAACTTTATAAAAAAAACAAACCTCCAAAATTCGGTATTAGATCAAGCGTCAAAACAACCTACTTTACATTCTTATATACCGAAGCCTCGAAATCATGAGTTAAGAGAATGTTGTTTGGACGCATATCTCGATGAACTATACAACCTACTTTGCATTCTTCATAAAGGTATATTAGCCCTCGAGCACTACCGGTCGCAATTTTTTGTGTGATATTATCTGAACTATACAACCTACTTTACATTTTTCATAAAGGTACATTCTTCATAAAGGTACATTATCTGATATTAGCCACTGATCAACTTTTTTCATAAAGGTACATTAATAAACACGTATGCATCATTCCTTAAAACATGTATGCTCCATTCCTTAATAATAATTTATCTCATTTAATAAACACGTATGCGCCGTTCCTTAAAACATATATGCACCGCTCCGTAAAACATGTATGCACCATGATAACATCTTGTGGCCTTGTCTTTTTTAGTTGAAATACCATTCTACCTGATTTCAAACAATTCAGTAACAAACTACTCGTAATACTTATTCAAACATAACTAATAAAAAATATATAACAATCACATCAATAATAACATATGGAAACTAAAGGCATGTTTAAAACCCATATCTTGAATAACACAACCAGAAATATGACTCGCTGTCACAACCAAATCCAACGAGTTGCAAGAAAAAAGATAAAATTAACGCATTCTTAAAAAAAAAAAAAGATCAGTTAAAGCAAAAAGAATGAAACCCAGATCCATTTTGTATCAAATGCACTTCAAAGGTGGCTAATTATGAAATACTTAACTTGCTAAATGGTTTGGGAGGCCTTGGCTGTTGAACCACATCCAAAGCCGTCGGCGACAGATGCAACCACCACTATCGCAAAAAACAGCCACCACTATCACAAAAAACGATGGGGTTCAGGCGAATTCTACATGTTTTTTTTTTTGTGTGTGTGTGGATGGCGGCTGAAAAAGATAAGTAGGGTTTTAAAAAAAAATGAATTACCAACTGACTGAGTGGGACAGTTTTAAGAAAATGGTACTTTTGAAATACCCTAAATGCCCTTCCTGCTTTTTTGAAATAACTATTAATCTGTTTTTATTACGAAAATGCCACATGCATTTTCATCCATTGATCATTTTATTTAACGGTTATAGATGGGTTCTCGCAGTTCTCGCATTTAAAGTGGGTTCTGAAAATAAAGTTTCACCATATATATATATATATATATATATATATATATATATATATATATATATATATATATATATATATATATATATATATATATAGGCACTTTATTTTCAGAACCCACTTTAAGTGCGAGAACTGCGAGAACCACATTTTTACAACTAATAATACACAATGTACATCTTTTAATGCTCCATAGCATTTTGTTATTTTTATTTAATTCAAAAGGATATAACAAGAAAGACATTTTCATATTATTTTTGTTTTTTTTAAATTCCCGTTTTTTATAAATCTTAAAATTTGGTTTTTTAACTTGTTTTCAAATAGTTATGGTGCATACATGTTTTTTATACTTAATCATTATTTTTTTTGAAGTCTCAAGGAGCATGCATTTTTTTTTCTTTTCAAATAGGCAAAAGTGCATACATGTTTTTTTTTTACCCAAATAGTCAATGTGCATACATGTTTTCAGTTAGTCAAAGTGCATACATTTTTTTTAGCTAACATTTTTTTTATCAACCTACCAATATTTTTACATGATCATTATTTTTTTTGAAAGTTTGAAACACAAATTAAAGAATATAAATCATTATAAAAAGAAAAACAAGATTGATATACTTAAATGTTATATTTCACCTGATTACAAGTACAAAAACACATGCGTTATGCTAGTTATCTTCACGTAATTATCTTAATGTACAAAAACACATGTTACATCTCCAAAAGTCGCAAATTATCTTCATGTATAATCGTGTTCATCCACTTCTCGGTCTTTAATGATATCATCATCTTCATCAATCAATCTGAAACACGGAGTCACGGATGCACGGAAACAATTAAACCACAAACAAATAAGAAATGAAAATTAATCACAACAACTAGCATAACGCATATGCACAATATATATTAAACTAATGATGTAAACATGTCAAAACATATATGTTTTATAATTCAAAACATAAAACATATATGTTTTATACGTAAACACATATGTATCTTTCCAAAACATATATGTTTTATAATAGAAAACACAAAACTTGTTCAAGTGAAGAAAACATATTTAATTTTTGTGAGCTCCATTTGACGCAATCTACCCAAAAAGTGAAACACATACAAACTAGCTTATCACGAGACCATAAAAAAGTACAATAAGCAACAAACACTCAAATAAGCTTATCCCTAACACCCGTTTTACATAACTTTAAAATGAGATATACATATCACCATCATGGCCTACATCATGGCCTATATCAATGAGATATAACAGTTAATAAAAATAAACATACCAAAGTCAATCCTTCTCCCACATGGCCTACATCAATGACAACATTTGACAAACCAGGAACAGGTCCAGTCTAGGGAAAGATAGAGACAACAAAAAAATACCTACATCTAGAACCATGGCGAACAAATTGTTGTTTTTATCCCTTAAATAAGTGGTTACCAGCGGTGCTACACATGCTCATAAACTAGAGATAAAAAACGACGACGGCGGCTTTCTTGGTTACATCGACGATCATTTTTTTTCTAGTTGCCGGAGATTACTGTGGGGGCTGAATGTGTATTAGGGTTTGAGAGGGAGGGAGATATGTGAGAGATAAAAGGATATATGGAATTAACCGTGAATAATTCCTAAAAATTTGGGACGGTTTTTAGGAAATAATTATTAGAAATTCCCTTAATGCCCCTAACTCATTCAAAAATAGTTACCTAACATTCCTTTTAATTATATAAATTACACTAATGGCACAAGTCATCTCATCCATTGATAAAATGATCTAACGGTTAAAAATTGGTTCTCGCAGTTCTCGCAGTTAAAGTGGGTCGAAATAAAGTTTCACTATATATATATATATATATATATATATATATATATATATATATATACGTTTAGTGAGTTATCGATATAATAATATTCGTTAAAGGCTTTAGGTCGTCAAAATACTCATTTTTATAAATTCGTGATAAGTTTATATGTTTTCTAAACTTTTTCTCAAATTTACACTTTTTACCCTTAAGTTTCAAAATATACAAGTTTAGTCCCTCAACTTTGGAAAAATCACACTTTTTACCCCAATGTAATTTATATCCAAAGTTTCCAGTTTTTGACAGTTTTGGTCCTCATTTAAAACTGTTTTTATAAAATATTTCAAAATTCGATTTTTACACTTTTAGTCCCTCGACTTTCAAACTTTACGATTTTGACACTTAAACTTTTATCTCATTTTTAACTAGTTTGACATAATTACAAAATGTACCCCGGACTTTCCATGCATGTAATTTCCACGTAAATAATTGACCTTGGACTTTCAAATATGTACAATTTACACCCTAGACTTTTCATGCATGAAATTTATGTATAAAAACAAACCTTTAACTTTCCCAACCTTACATTTTTAACCCGATACATTCACATTTTACAAAATTGGTCCAATTTACACTTTTCGACTTACAAGCTCATTATATTTTTACAAAAGCTTTTTGTTAGCTTATTTATAGCTTTTTAGCTTATTTTTATTTCTAATGAGCCGGGTAGAACGATATTGGGCATTGGTGAGTGTGTGTTTGGGCTTTAAGGCTCAATCGGGTGTAGTTTGGTTTTAAAGAGGAAACGAGGCATGGGGGGGGGGGGTTTAAGGAATTTTTAGGTTGATCTATTGGGTCACGAGTTTGCTATGGCGTGCTAGTGATATATTCTTAGTGAAATGGGTGTCGAGTGCAATGTGACTCGTTATATATGACATATAAACATGTAACGAGTCCTAGGTCTTAGAAGAAAAGAAGTGACGAGGGTTTTAGCTTATCAAATGAAGTTTATACATTATAGTACTATCATCTTGACATGAGTTTTAGTTGTTGAACATATATAACTCGTCACTTTTTATGTTAGTGTCTCGAAATATATATAGTCGATCAACCTAGGTGCATTATAACATTTTTAACGTGTGACTTATGAAATAACGAGAAGAATGAATTTGGAAAGAGGAACTTACAACATTCCAAAGAGTAGTGACGAATCGAGAGGAAGTGAACGATGGTGACCAAGACTCCAAGATTACCCCCTTAACGTTTTTATACCAAAGCTACGAACCAAGAATCCTTCTTTGGTTTGCGTTTTCCCTCCCTTATACACGTTCCACAGTGGACGATTAGAATGTAATTTGAGAGTGAATTTGTGAGGTATTGTGAACTTGGGAGATTCTATGTGTTTGAGGTTGATTTATATAAGGAAGACAAGGCATGGCTTGTTAATTATTTTATGCATGTTTCATTTGTTTCCAAGGAAGTGTAGGATGATCTTTTGTTTGGTTTTGAAGCATGGGTGTATGGCGTACCGAATTTGTGGCATGCCAAAGGTGTAGTCGAATCAATATTAGCATGAGGGACACATTAACCTTTGGTTTAAAGAGTCAAAGGGGTGGCCAAGTGGTCTTGGTGGGTTTAGGTCATTTAAATAATGTGCTTAGGGTGGCTAAGCTTGTTTGTGTCTCTTCTTTATGCATACACACGCAATCCATAAGTGACGAAGGGAAGAAGTATTTTTGCTTTGTGTTGTGTTTTGATGCTCGATCGGACATAAGGCAAAAGAAAGAAATACAACTTCAATATTAATGTTGTGTAAAAAAAATCCATTAGAGCACTTAGGCTTTAGGGGGGGGGGGGGATCGGATGAGGCCCAAAGACAAAGAAAATAAAAGAAAGTTGGGCTTGGATTTGGTTCGGACGTGAACGAGGCCCAATGAGGAGGGAAAATGGAGTTGGGCTTAGGCCCGATTCAAAATAAATAAATAAATAATTTATTATATATTTATTTTATATAATTTATTTATATATTTTAAATACTTAATGATATCGGGATCGAGGGAACTTTGATCGGGTCTCAACGGTACAATTTTGAGCATTTGATTCGCGTTGTACAATGCACATGCCAAATGATATGCAGTAACGATGGCAAGAAAATTTCATGGTGTTCTAATCCGTGCTTTATTCATGATTAAATGGTTAATGATAAATGAAATTTTCCGGGAGCTTACAGCGTAACTATGTTGTGAAGTTATGCCGTAACCTTGAACTGCATTGACTTTGGTCTTCTAGTGCAAATCCTAGTTATGTCGTAAGTAGAATATGGAATTACGCCGTAACTCTTGTCTGGCAAGCATACTCTTGTATATTTACTTTAATAACCTTCCAAATCCGCGTCTCTTTGTTCATATGCTCATTAATAACCTGAAAATGATAAATTAAGAAATAAGAGTATATTTTCAAGTAAAACAATACAAATGATGAACATAGTAGGGGGAAATTGATACTAAAATATCATGACTATTTGATGTTATCATGATGAAACCTCTAATCATCAATTTTAACATAACCCATCAAAAGCACATAAACCTTATCATCATTACTTTGGTTAAAAACCTTCTTTACTGTAAGCCCTCAAATTACTTCATGAACCCTAACTTTAAATTATGCAATTACATCAAGATTATTCATCATACCTTAGGCTGGTCACAGTGGACCGCAAAAGATCGGTTGGTCAAGCTAGACGACCGACTTTGAAGTCGGTCGTGCCCACTGTGGGTATAAGGTCGGAAATCGGTCGAGCATAAAAAAACATTATCGGTCTAAAAACCGACTAATTTTAAAACATACTTTAACGTTTGACATTTAATAAAAAAAAAAACTCGGTCATCGACTGTGACAACTAAGTCGTGTCTGATCGTCAGAGAGAAAAAGCTGATGTGACAGGCGGTGACCCAAGTCACGACTGTGGGTAGCCTTATGGGGAAACATAGGGACTTAATCCTTGAATTGATAATTCATCTTCAAATTGATCAGTAAACCACATTTGTTTTTCCCTTCCAATGATATTGATGTCCCACACACGTAATATTTGACTTTTAACTAAAATCCGATACATGTTTCACAAATGTCACATTTGGTTCATCAAGTCTCATTTTCTAAAACTTTTGCCACGTAACATTTTCTATACCCATTTAACTTAACATTTAACTTTAAATTTGATTTCCCACTTAAATATATTGACTAACAATTTATAAAAAGTCTCCCAACTCTTATCATAAATGTTAGTCAAACTTATAAAATAACATTCTAGTAATAAAATACTCAAAACCATATAATACTTAAAACTGGTTTTGAGGTGTAACAAAATTTTCTTTATAAATTAGAGCAATGGTATGAGCAAGAATGATCGAAACTTTTGGAGTTTAATTGGCCCTTGTGCTATGTGACATAGATGGCTAGCAAGGAATGAAATCTTTTTCAACAATAAATTCAAGTGCTCGTCTCAAACAACAAATTAGTTACTTAAAGTAGAAAATCTTTTCAAAGGATGGTTGAGCTATACACTATTGTAATGATGCTCAATATCACTCATTCCGTGGATTTTCACACACGTAAGGCAAAACTCAATTGGGTTGTAATAATAATGTGTAGATCTGCATTCAAGTGATGTATAACTTAGTTGATGCATAAATCTAAGTTCATTATGATATTGTTCATTTTCACTCCACTTTAACATTGTTGAAGGTCAATTCTATTGAATATGAAATTGCAATAGAATATAGCGTAGTATTCATCAAATATTTATAATAAAAATACAATAAATGTAGAAATCGTAATGTACCCTAAGCCCACAACTGGATTTGTGCCAACTATCCCAATTCATCTAATACTTTTTCGCAATTCAGGTCGCAAAATCACGAAAATTTTGCTTTTTTGACCTAAACCTTAGCTTTTTTGGCGTTGTTTAAAACCCTAAACCTTTTTGGTTCTTACAAATTTACATAGTAATTACGAAAAAGTGGTCGAGGGGCTAAACTATTGTAAATTTTAACTATTTAGCGACCAAAGTGGTGAAAGTTTAGTGGTTCTATCATTATTGACCATTTTAAAACAAAATACACAAAAAGCTAAAGAAATTTTTAATCATTGGTGATTCCATTGCAAGAAACATGTATATGTATGATAATATATTAGATTTATATACTTAAGCTTCAAATACTGCTCACTTGACTTATCCAAGTTCTTCGGCCTTTAGTAGAGTCCCATTTCAAGTCATATCACTGATTACTAGTATACATTAGGTATCCGAGAGTTGTCCCTGTTTGCAGCCAAAATGGATTAAGGTGTTACGATTTACGACTTTAGCTTATTTTAAAATTATAAATGGATTTAATGACATAACTAATCTCGTGCTCTTATTTGAATTGCACTCCACTTTATACTTCATGATTTTAACTCTATCGATAGGCGATAGCATATCAAAGAACACAAAATGATACCACAACAAAAGATGGTACATAGTGGTTCAATAATGAGTTAAATTAAAGATGGCAAATAGACAACAAAGGTACTTTTCAAGATCAATATGATTTCGGATCTATAAATTTCAAATGTGAAGTAACATGTGATGTTAAAAGTCTTATGCAGAGTGAAATGGAATCATTTTACTGTTATTTTGTTTGGAGTATATAAAGTTTGATAAAGGTGACCGACACATTAGCAAAGTCACAGAAGAGGCCAGTCACTATATATTCTCTCTTTTAACTATTTAACTATTTAAGTCCCCCCATAACATTATCTTCACATAATAACCGTAACTTTTCAATCCATCATTCCTACAAGGTTTTGATTCATTTCCTTTTAGTGGAAGTTGTTACATGTGGTAACAAATGATTACTTATAAGCTTGTAAAGTAATACTCTGTATATAACTTATATAACCACGTACAAGAAAGTTAACTATATCTACAAATTTTGAAATGTTACTAACTAAACATTAACTTAATAACTTGTGCATTAACCAAACATACAATATTTGACTCTAAAGTGTTTTTTATGCAACACAATTTATGTCAGTGGTAACCTTTTTTTTGACGAATGAAAGTAACATAAAACGTAAGTGGCAAAACTTCAAAGGTAAAACGAGCATGACAAGTACATCAAATGGTGAAGACCCTAAACCATAATTTATTCCGTAAAAAAGTTGCAACATATACGTTGAATAGTGTTTGATACTTTGGGTATCTTTTTGTTGGTAAAGTAGCCTTAAACTATAATATAAGGGCATATTTGGAAAACAAATGTTTAAAACCGTACATAGTGCAGAGAATCTTTCACATAAACATAATGTTCCAATCAAATACATGCCCTCCAATTTCACTTCACTCGATCACTCACAAAAAAAGTCACAAAGAAAACCAAACCACAATGGAAAAACTTCTCAAGTTCAAAGTTCACATAGCTGTATTGTCTCTAATCATCATCCTATCTCTCATAATCCTCTATGTCGCGCCAAGTTTCTTCAATGTTCTCGCATACTTCTGGCCGCTCTTCCTATCCACTGCGTTGTTCCTGGTCGCGGTTGTCGTTTTTGGTGTTACTTCTCCACCATCTGCTAATGTGGCGGGTGAGAAAGCGGGCGAGGGGATATTGGATTACGTCGCTGGTACAAGTGACTTAGGTGAACCGGTACTACTACAACCCGAATTAGCTGAAGGAAGTACTAGTAATAGTGGTAGTAAATCTGATGATGATCAAATGTAACATCTTTCTTTCAATCTAACTTTTTTAATTTGTTTGTTTCTCTATGGCGCTATGTGATGTTTAGTATCTAAATTCAAAGATGTTATTTGGAATAGTGCAATGTTTAAGCTAGTCAATAATCACTACTTACAATTGTTGTGATTTAATTAATTTGGGATTGGGTTAGAATCTGAATATTCTTTAAGTAAATGAATTGGTTCTCTCATTTGCTAAAACAGGTTCCAACTTTAATATACCTAATTCCAATTGTTTCAGATTCAAACTTTGTGTTAATCTTTGAACTTGCTCTTCACACAATGCTTTTAGGATAGAGATAATTCATCATATTTAAACTTTTGGTGGTGATAAGTCAAAAATGTTTCAGCCATGTATAAATGTGAAGAGACATTATGAGTGTTCATGTAGCGCAACTGTTTTGTAAGGTAACCAAACATCAAATGAGTGTCATTTAAGAACCATCAAGTAAACGGATATAAACAAAGAACCAGATCATCCTGTTTCATTCAGTAATATGATTTTATCTATGTTCGTTTGGATGAAAAGTATATCATCTCAATCTATTATTCAGCATGCCTAAACAAATAGATAGATGATAATGTTTTGTGTTCTAACCCAATATCTAATAGTTCAGCATTGGGCGATGGTAATAGCCTTAATGTAACACGATTAACATATTATTTGGCCAATCTGTATGGTTGGCAATAGTCGATCCTAAATACTAATGGCGAGTGTCCCATAATGCACATTTTTAGAAACAGAATATAATCAAGATGATTTCAGGAACACTAAAATGTTATGGGCAAAGTAAAACAATGGTTATAGTTAAGAGATGCATATTGAAGAGATTCAGTAGTACTCCACATTTACACACAGGTCAACTGCATCCCGAAACAAGAACAAACACAACATGACACAAAACATACAATAAGATTGCAGAGACATCTCACAAGATCTAAATTCCAATACTCATGTTCACCTGTCCTTCCTTGTCGATTGAGCAAGATAAATGTCAGAGGGAGACAAAGTCCCTGACTCGTCCACATCAAGATTCCTAAACTCGGTCAAAATAAGCGATATGTCTTCTTCATTGATCTTTCCCATCTCTTTTAGCTTAAAAATCACAAACTCCGCAGCCCTAAATTTGGTAAAACGAAACAGTTTCATCAAACTAGGAAAAAATATTGTATTATGCAACTTTAACGAAGTATAAAGTTTTCGAACTTACCCCACAACCCCATCATCATCAAGATCAGCTGCTTCAAGGTCAGCTGCGGTTGTTTTTCTTGTAAGAACCCATTGCACCAACGACCTCTGCCTAGTCTCTGTATAAAACTCAGCAAAAGCAAATAGCAACTGAGCTAAACATATAGTGCTCATCAATATCCAAAAAATAGCAAAGATCCTCCCAGCAGGCGTAGAAAAGCTTTTATCTCCATATCCTAAAGTTGTAATGGTGGAACAAACACAATAGAAAGCATCAACGATCTCCATTTTCTCAACTGTTGTTAAAAATATAGTCCCGGAAGCTATAAGGACCACAAGCAAGATGGAAAATATCATACACCTATATCTCACTCTATTTGTTTCCATTTCTTTCAGTACTTGCATTGAATTAGGTTGTTGACGTAAATGCAAAGCTTTCACCAGCAAGATTTCTTGATTTTCAACCAAACAGTCAGCAGCTCTACTGAGACTAAATCCAATAAGGGTCATACCCGAGAATACAAAAGCACATGAAAGCAGTTTTGTAACAGTGCTATTGGGAATGAGGTCTCCATATCCAACAGTGGTCATTGTGACTATACAGAAATATATGGAATCAAGTGTGCCATATGTTTTATCTCCAGAGATCTGGTTTCTAACGAGGTAGAAACAAACTGTACTTATGCTTAAGTATATAACTAAGTAGATGGCTACTCTCTTATAATGTGGATTGACTTCATCAAATACAGATTTTGGGCCTTGAAAAAAGCGGCCCCTGTTAGATTCTAGAAGAATGGGTTCCCCCATGGGGGCACTTCTGCAACGTCGTAATTTTCTGCTCTTGGTGGAGACCATAGTATCAAGCTGAGGTTTAGGTTCGTGTTGTCCGGCTAAAAGTGGTTCACTTCCCCCATCGCAATCCATTCTTTGAAATAGGAAAACAGTCATCAAGAAAAAGATGAGTAGAATATACTCAAAGTACTATTAACAAATACCACAACATATATATGAAGTGTCAACAAAGTTAATAGCTATTAAACTAATCCGAACGTGATAAACGACCAATTAGCAATGGTTATAAGCTAATATTGCTAGTCCCCGATATGTGGTAAGCTAATATTAATGTTTCATACATGAATCAATACAGAAGTAAATGACCTAGTTTATATGTCCCTCACAATAAAGCAATTTCATTAATGAAATAACTAAAAGGTGACAACATATATAAGTTGATCATCAACTGCTTGTAATGGTTGGTTCATAAAACATAAGCAATACTAGCTAAAAGGAAACATAAAATAAGATCTGAAACGAAAATTCTGACTGACCTGTTAAAACAGATGAGATCGGAGTTTCAACCGCTATTGTAGAAGCGCTGCAACTGATTTAATTTGTCAACGTTATATTGAGAGTATATTTGTCTTTGCATCCATACACCTATTAGTTGGCAAGTTGATACTTTTATATATATATTCATATGACTGGTTATTATTGTTTTGCTTCGTAAGAGAGATGAGGGAAAATAATTACTATATATACTAAAAGCCAGGGAGGAAAACAATACCAACTCCACGCATTAATTGCCATCTTTCGTAAATTGGCAACAACAGCCCCTGAGTTTCAACTGGCGTTACAAAGCAAGTCCTTTAGCAATGCAATCTTTCGCAACTTGGCAAAAACAGCCCCTGAGGTTCAAGTAGCGTTGCAAAGTAAGTCCTTTAGCATTAATTGCTATCTATTGCAATTTGGCAAAAATAGTCCCTAAAAGTGTCATTACAAAGTAAGTCCTTTGTAACCGCGAAAATAGTCCCTAAGGTTTTAATTGTATTTGCAAAGCCGGTCCAAACAAATTTTCCTGGCCATTCATCACCCAAATTCACGTCTACAAAAGCAATCCCGCTGCATCGCGCGGGTTTTCCTCACTCGTTTATATAATTAGTAATACGGAGTAATTACCTTGTATAGATAAAAAAAAAAAAAAAAAACCTTGAAAATACTATTTTAAAAACTAAAAATTTCGTTTTTGATTTGCGAAAAAACGTACCGAAGGTCGTTTTCCTATGAAAATTGTTCCCAAATAATGAACGTGATTTGCAATTTGTTTTTATGCTTTACACTTGTATTATATCTTAATTTGCTAATAAACATGTCACATAACTCAAATACATAACCAAATTTAAACAAAATACACCTCCATCTCAAATATAGTAGATCTAAGTTCGTTAATTTAGGTGATTAAAAAAAGTAAGAAAAATATTACATCCACAAAACTTTTACAAAAAAAGTTTCACAAAATAACTTGTCATCAATAAAATTATTCTAATCAATTCTCTATCCTCTTTTCAAATTCAAATCTTCCTAATGTATGTCACATCATTTTGTGAAAATTATTTTGTAAACCTTTTGAAGATTTAGCATCCCTTAAAAAGTAAATCGGGAATTTCACAAGATTTGAAGCACTAAACACGATTCACATGTAATTGATTGAAAAGTCTAATTGCGTTTCTTCATTTTGGGACATTTCGGTAAAAAGATTTTATATGATTTGGGCTGGATTAGAAAAGAATAATCAACTTTTGCAATTTTAATTGTACCTGTGATTGAAAATGTCTCTTACCTGTTACTTTTCTAATTATGTGTAGCATACTAAATATTTTATTCTAATATTTTTGAATTTCGTCTTTATGATGTATAATATTTTAGTTTTGTGTATTCTTTCGACCTTTTTACCCACACCTAGTTAATAAGAGTGTGTAAATTGAAGGCAAAATTGTCATATAATACACACAATTGAAATATAATTCACAAAAAGTTGAAATTCAATTTTTTTTTATAGAAAACATAAAAATTAGTACACTGCATAAAATTAGAAAAATTGACGAGATATAAACAATTAGCCAATTTTAGTTTTGGCGAGTATCCGTGCATAGCAACGAGATTTTATAGCGGTAAACAGTTATAGTTGTGACCTTGTGGTTAGGTGTTTTGCGTAACGTTTTTTTAGAAACAACATTTATAAAAAACTAGTCGAGCACCTGCGCCTAGCGGTAGCGATGCACAGCCTCAACAAAAGTTTGACGGCGAGTAAATTCTTTTTTTTGGCAAATTCTATTTGTACCGTAGAGTACTCGCGTCTAGTGGCAGCAATGTATAAGTTTCGAGGAAACACAATTTTGTTAATTTGTATGTGTGAATTTTATTTCGACTTGTGTATGGTACACATGTAACATGTCTTATTTGATACAAGGTTTTAATATTGAACAACCATTTATGTAAGTATAGTTGATGGGTCTTTTTTCACATATTTTCAAGTTTTATGGTCCGCAAAACATAAATTAAACCTTTTTAGATATAGAGTGTAATCATATTTTTTTGTCTTAATGCGTGCATAGTGTATTTTCAAATTAAGTTGACATCTAGTATATAGTGAATCTAGTACGAAATAATAGAAACATTAATTTGAAACTTATACAAATTCACTTACTTTTAAAGTTTGGTATCAAAATATTCTTAAACCTTAAAAAATAAAAAAATTAAAAATATATTTATAAATAAAAAAAACTAATAGTTGCTCAAATGTTTTAACAACTACAATTCCGTTGCCATTTTTTCCGTTCATATGCTCACATGCATTTTTTCCTAGTGACCTAAATTTCTATGATGTACCATTCCATGCTTGAACAATTAGTATTTTCAAAACTTTAGCGATTTCAAAATATCAAATCTTCTACCTTTACCAACAACAACAACAACAACAACAACAGACCCAATCCCGCCTAGGCAGGGTATGGGGGAGGTAAAATGTAGACAGATCCTACCCCTACCCCCGGGTAAACCCGTGTGTAGAGAGATTGCTTCCAACGAGACTCTCCTAAGTAAGTGCATGTGTGCTAGTGTGAAAGGATAGAGATATCATACTACAAAAACAATATGCAAAAGCGTAGTAAAAGGGAAAGCAAACAAACAAGCAAAAGGGCATACAGAAAAGAACCACACAAGCACACCAAAAAGCCAAGCGCTAACATGAAATAAAACCAAAAGCCCGTGCACACCAAAAGGCAACCAACAAAAGGGGAGCACAGAGCAAAGCAGAAGCACACGAGGCATAAAGCTAATGCAAAACACGTGAAAGTAACCAAAAAAAAAAAAAACCAAACACGTGGAGCAAGACAAAGCAGCAACAGAGCAACGCAAACCACGACGGGCCTAAGACTACGCAAAGCAAAAACAAAAAAGATGCCACAAAACAAAACACGCAATGGGGCAAAAGGGGACACCTAAAAGCCAAGCACCTAGCACCACTACCCGCAAATCCTAATTCTATCCCTCCACCCCTTCCTATCTGAGATCATGTCCTCGGTCAAACTAAGCTCCATCATGTCAAGCTTAAGTCTATCCTCCCACCTGATATTGGGTCTGCCTCTCTTCTCACGCCATCTACATCTAGCGCCGACCTTCTAATCGGGCGCAGATCGTGGCCTCCTCCCCGACATGTCCGAACCACCTCAACCTCCCTTCTCTCATTTCGAAACAATAATCCCACCTCAAGTTTAGCTCAAAACTCCGTCGATCATGTCAAGCAAGGTTTTACCACAAGACCATCTTAGCATCCTCGCTCGCCACCTCCACCCCGTTAGCATGTGCCTTTAATATGGACCAACATTCAGAGTCGTACAAGATAGCCGGTCTAATCGCCACCTTATAGAATTTTCCCTTTAACTTAGATGGGATGTTCCTGCCGCAAAGGACTCCCCGCCTCCATCTCCCACCCCGCCTCGATCCGTTCGCTACGCCCTCATCTATCCTCCCCGATTTATGTATTATCGATCCTGTGTATCTAAAAGACTCCTGGGTGTCGGATCTGCTCACCGATATGAATATCAATTTGCTCGTGGTGACTGCTCAATCCTCCCAAAATCACATCTCGGTATTCAGCCTTCTCCCCGCCACTCAAGGCCATTGTCTTCAAGAGCCTCCCTCCAAAGGCTCAATTCTCGTGTTTAACCCTTCCGCCGATTCTCGCCACCAACACAATGTCATCAGAAAGATCATGTTCCACGGGATGCCCTCTTGTACCCTCTAGTTAACTCATCTATAATCAAGGCGTAAGAGGTAGGGGTTAATGGCGATCCCTGGTGGAGCCCAACTTCCACAGGAAAAACTCGAGGTCCCCATCTGCGCATTACCGCAGTCTTAGCACCCTCGTACATGTCCCTAATGACTCTCACGTATCTAATTGGGGTTCCTCTCTCGATAAGAGTTCTCCAAATCAACTCGCGTGGAACGCTATCATAGGCCTTTTCAAGATCGAGGAACGCCATATGCAAGTCCTTTTGTCTTTCTCTATACTTCTCCATGAGACTTCGGTAAGGTGAATAGCCTCAATCGAGGACCTTCCTGGCATAAAACCAAATTGGTTCTCTCGACACCCTCGCCTCCCTTCTCAACCTTCTCTCCATAACTCTCTCCCAAAGCTTCATGGTGTGACCGGAAGCTTAATGCCCCTATAGTTGCTACACACTTGTACATCTCCCTTATTCTTGTAGATGGGGATGACTTCACCGAGTCTCCATTCTTCTGGCATCTTATCCCCGTAGAAGATCTTGTTGAAGAGGCACGTCAACCAATCTAACCCCATATCTCCCAAACACCTCCAAGCTTCTATGGGAATTTGATCTGGTCCTACCGCTTTGTTTCTTTCCATCTTCAGAGTGCGATCTTCACTCGTTGACTAATCCTCGAATAGTAGCACTCTGACGTTGCTAAGGTTCTCTATTTCTGCACGCCTTCCCTTCCTACATTGAAAAGAGAGGAGAAGTAATCTCCCATCTCTTCCTCGATATCCTCTACGCTACAATGGTTTGTCCTCCTTCATCTTTGATATACTTTACGCATCCTAAGTCCCTCCTTCTCCTCTCTCGGGCTTTAGCGATCCTGAAAATGTCGTTAGCCCCCTCTTTGGAGTCCGTTTCTTATACGATCCTCATACGCCTTGTCCTTTGCCGAGCTACCGCCTTTTCGCTTCTCTTTTAGCTACTTTATACCTCTCTTCCGCAGTAATGTCGGCTTGGCGACCTCTCTCGGCACAAAAGAAGCTCTCAACCTAGATTGTTTCTCGCGACCTTGGATTGCACTTCCTCGAAAACCACCAAGATTCTCTGTTATGGTTGGGACCTCGATGTCCTTCTAGCCACCCCAAGGAATCTTTGTCGCATCTTTGATAATGCCAAGAGTGCCCCACAACCGGTCCGCTCTCTATCACCAATTCATCCGACCGAGTAGCAAGTCCCTCTCGAGACTTTCACTCTAAACGATTCTGCCACCACCGCTCGTGATTTTTCCAAAGTATCCTCGCAACCGGGTGACTAATCTCCTTGGTTGTTGCCTCAAAAGCATGTCACCGCTACCAATTTGTGTTGGGATGAGCAAGTCTCACTGGTAAACCCTACAGCCCCTGATTTACTAAGATCACTTCTTCTCACCAACAGATAGTCAATCTGGGTGTTGTGGCCCCCGCCCAAAAGTGATCAAGTGAACATCCTCTTCTTGAAGAAAGAGTTCGCTACTACCAAGTCGCGGAGCGTAGCAAACTCTAAAATCGACGACCTTCGTCATTCCTAACTCCGGCCAAACCCTCCGTATCTCCTCGTACCCATCTCGCGTACCGCACCAATATGGCCGCTCAAGTCACCACCTATAAATAAACGCCGATCCGACGGGCACTCCTCACGAAGCTCGTCGAGATCGCCCCGTAAACTCTTCTTCTCTCGCTTCACTCCGCCCACCAGGTATATGCGCCGATAACGCTGGATGCCTCCCCATTGATAACCAAAGTAATCGCCATAATCCTATCAGCATCTCGGGTCACTTGCACTACATTATCCTTGAGTCCTCGCCAGAATAACTCCAACTCCGCTTTCACGACCTGAGCCGAGTACCGAGCTTGTAGCCGCTCCCTCGTGCTTGAACCCTTCCATTTAGTTTCTCGAAGCACGCATGTCAACCTTATGTCTCCTCAACACATCCGCCACTCAAAGAGCTTACCTGAAGAGACCCCACGCTCCAACTACCCACCCTAATCCTACGGAAGACGCAGCCCCCAGCAGAACCCTACCCACCCTAAACCCGCCCACCCTACCAACCCCGCCTACTCCACTAACCCCTCCTACCTCTCCCTCTACGCCTACTCCGCCTACCCCGTCTACCCCGCCCAACCCGGCAAGACATGACCTCAGGTTACCATCACTAGCCAAAGGATCTATCCTAGTCCCAACAGACTAGCAGTAAGAGAGGGCACACAAAAAGGGCAAGACACGCAAGCACAAAGACAATACACAACAAAAGGAAACAACACACAAGGAGCAAATAGGCAAAAAAAACAGATATGCAGGAACAAAACAAAAGAAAAAAGAAGGAAGAAAACAGATAGGGCAGAAAAGGGAACTAAAAAATAAAAAATAAAAAATCAGAAAAAGAAAATAAAGATAATAAGGAGAAATAAGCTCAGCTGGGCCGGAAAAAAAAATCCGGTGGTCGGAAAACGAATTCCGGCGATGACGTCAGAAAATCCGCACCGCGACTTGGATCACTCGGAAAACGGTGAAACTCCACTCTCGTCGTAGTTGTAGGCCACCGAGAAGTCGCCGAAAATACCAGAGATATTCCACTTAATCGGTGGTGCGTGGTGTCGCGCGACGGCAGCTGCGGTGGTCCGGAGGAGATCCGGTCAGTGGGGTTTTGGTCGGATTTGTGAAGTGGGGAAGATGGTAAAGCTTAATTATATCAGATATGAGATATAGAAGAGATGTAGAAGATGGGTTTGTTATTATTTTAGAGAGAGAGAGAGAGAAAGGAGGAGAGAGAAAACAGTTGAAATGTCAAAACCCAAAACTTCACCAAATTTCTAAAAATGTCAAAACCTCTGCACTATCAAAATATTTAAAAATGACAAAACTTCTACAATTTACACACAAAATTTTCCAAATATATGCCAACAATTTACCCCAAAAAAATTATCAACAACATATACTAATAAATATACCAGAATTTACATACGATATATATAACAAAATTTACCAAAAAAAACCTATAACAAAATATACAAAATTACACAAATTTAGATCAAACTTTAAATAAAATTTCTATCAAAGTTACACAACAAATTAAATATTACCTAACAAAATATTAAAAATGGAACCGTGAATCTTCTAATGACAACAATTTGGTCAAAAGATTGCACAATCTCAAATCTAGAAAAAACGGTGGCCGTTGAATAGTTAATCAAAAGTGGCGGCGACCATTAAATTAAAAAATTGACAAAAGGATTCCAAAACTCAGATCTACAAAAAAAATAATATATATATATACAAATAAGTCTTCAAAAGTTGTTAATATATAGATCTATAAGAAAAACTCAAAAACAACCTCAATACTTGAAAAACCTTTCTATTATGATGAGTTTGAGGTGTGATGGTGGCAGTTGTGACGTGGTGGCGAGACAGAGCGGCGGCGGAAACAACAACTTTTCGGCAATACCATGCAGCGACGGCAGAACCTTTCTGGCGAGACAGATCGGCGACGGCAACTACAAAAAAAATGCAAAAAAAATTATAATAACTTAGATTTACAAATAAAATTTACATATCTGTAAAAGAAAACCTACAAAACTTAATTATTTCATAGATCTATTAAAAAAAACTCAAAAAGTACCTCAGAACTAGAAAAGCCCTTTTGATGAGCGTTGGTCTCGGTGGTCGTGTTCCGTGGTGGTTGGATCTCGTTGAAGGTACGGGTTTCGGTGGAGGGTGAGGTCCGGTAGTGTTAAGGTCGGGTGGTCTTGAGATCCGATGATGGAGGGGTCGGTTGGTGGTGAGGTGTGTTTTGTGAGATTAGAGTGTATAGTGTGTGTTCTTACAATAGTTTCCTTCATTTGTTCCAACCTCTTTTGGTGTCCAGGTTATGTAGGATATGTTATGAAGGAAATACTTTTCATAGAATCAATACTTTTCCCTGAAGTGGATGTGGAAAAGCGGGCGCTAATGCAAGGAAAGGAGGTGTTGTTCGTCCACTTCTGCTCCAGCTGAGAAATTCCCTTGTAATGCAATAACTCCTTTCGATTTTTCTGCCAAAGATAAAAGACTTTCAATACTTTTCTACAATACGTTTCATTCTTTATTAAATTTGATAAATTTTCATGCAATAGATACAAACTTCCTGCAATAGGTTCCAAGTCTTTCAACATTTAACTTTTTCTCTCACACTATTTTCAACAATTCAACTTTTCAACTTTGACTGTTTTTATTTTATATGTAGTATAGATTGTCATGCATTACGCAATTCAAAAACTTGTTATATAGTTAAAAAAACATTTAATTGAGCAAAAGTGTTGACGTTTAAGAAATGATGTTGAAGTTGTCGAATATAGTCTGCTGATACAAAAGTTGGGTGTTCCTTGTTTGGACTCTGATTCCGTATCAATTGGATCTTAATGCTTGAGACCTGCGCACTAAGAAAACAGAAAACACCGTTAGGCTTACCGTGGGATTTTCTCCCACGATTATCCTCCGGCGTG
Source organism: Chrysanthemum makinoi (assembly GCA_910596185.1). Lineage (NCBI taxonomy): Eukaryota > Viridiplantae > Streptophyta > Magnoliopsida > Asterales > Asteraceae > Chrysanthemum > Chrysanthemum makinoi. The sequence continues at coordinate 235,354,655 of OU343220.1, read as the reverse complement.
AGAGTAAGGTGGTGTTTGTTTTTTAAGAGGCTCTGAATCTGAATCTGAACTGCACATCTGAATCTGAATCTAAGGCGTAAATGTCTGACCGACCAAGCATCCGAACGGAAAAAACTCGTGTTTGAACCGCACATTTGCTTGCTCGCATTAATTTTTTTGGTTTTTTTTTTGTGTCAGCAAGAGGCAACAAGAGGCATTCAGACACCCATCTCAAGTCTAGACCATTAAGATCATACCGCCTCAACGCCCGAACGAGAAAACAAACGGTCCGAACGACAAAAATGTCCGACCGCTGCTCAACGGTTCAGATTAAGAGGCTGTTAAGAGCTTTTTTATAAAAAAACAAACACCACCTAAGTAATCGGTTTTAGGGTCTAGTTGAGAGTTAGGGTTTTGAGATCGTACCTTTAATGAGGACCGAGATGCCCTTTATATATACACGAAATCCTTGTTGGTTTCATGTTCCCCAACCTTCGGCGTATCCCGCCTAAGTCGGGCAATTAATACATATCTCATAAATGTGAGATATCTGATATCCAAGCCAAAAATAACTTTGAGTTTGGGCCTTCGTGAGCCCAAACTGTTACCGGTTTAGCCCAGTCGTGCTGGGCTTGCTAGTAGCGGTCATCGGTCGGGTTCGTGACCCGAATGCGGACTATACGTCATCATGTCCCCCCAGTCTAGTATGCGCAAGGGCAACCTGCGGATGCTAGACTAATATTTGTAGCCCATAATTCTTTGAAGCGTAACAAAGAAGCCAAAAAATATCCCGCCTTGAAGAATACACGGTGAATCTAGTCAAAATATTTCAAATGTACACCTCGTAAATCGTGGGAAAGTAACTGAAAATGCGTCATGTCAACAGATCCTATCCACACATTTAGAGATAGTGGGATCCACGTGTCTATCATCGCGTGGATGTAAAAATCTATATAAACCATCGCCTCCTATTTACTGTGTTTTATCACAGTAAAAGAAAACATTTCCACCATTGTTAAAGAACTCAAACTGCAACCCAGAATCCCTTAATATTCCCAAGGTAACCAAGCGTGCGCTTTAAAAACTGTATCATGGTCCTTGGGTTGACTGACTTTACCTCTGACCTGGCCGAGGATGAACTTCGCGAGTTCACCTCGGATTATTATATTCATGGCGCCGCATCCGGTGGTTCCGGCCGCAAGCGCCCATAGCGGATTTCCTGAAGGGAAGGTAGGGTATACACACGCTTTCTTCAATTTGCGAATCAGCGTGTGCCCCTATCCTTATTCCTGTGCGACGTATTAAACTGCTATCGTCTGCACATATCCCAGCTGCACTGCATAGGTGCGGCAAAGATAACAAACTTCGAGGTTAATCGCCGGTTATTGGCGATTAACCCCACCATCTACTTGTTCCACGCGTTTTATCACATAATGTGGTCAAACGGGTGAGTTTCGTTCGCTAAGCGCGCCGGTAGGCTGCAATGTTATACGGATAAACTGGACGCACTTAGGAACTGGAGGGAGAATTTTTTCTGGGTTGATAAGGCGCTATTCCCCTGGGACTTTGAGTTCTATACCCAGGGTTCGCTGCCAAAGGATGAGCGCCCCACCCCTGGAACATACAGCGCTGAGGATGCTGATACGATAAACACCAACCGTATTCCCATCAGTTCCTACCCCGAGGAATTTTTGGTGCATATGGGTATCAGTCGTAATTACTTTGGTAGACCTGATGAGGTGCCAATCTTCTTAGACGCGGATGGCCAGGGTGGGTGCTCGTCCTTTCGCATTCATTTGCTTATATTAATGTGAGCCTTTCTTTTAATCTTTTTACTTTTCGTAACCTATTTGTTTGTTTGTCTTCTGTTGCGCAGAGATGGATCTATTCGGAGTTGTACAGTTGGCGAAACCGCGCCAGGTTACTGTGGGGGTGCGCCCGTTGAAAGAGGGGGAAGAGCCCATTCTAGAAGCTACATCGGGGCGTACCCTAGAAATGGAGTTGGGAGAGACGGGAGGTAGTTCCTCCGTCGCGCTTGAGGCGACCCCTCTACAAAGCGTGCCTAGCCCCAGGTTACCTTCCCCGTTAGTGGAGCCATCGCACATAGATGTGGCGGAAAACATGGAAGAAGAGGAGGAGGAGGCCAACCACGGATTGAAGCGTAAGAGAGCACTGAGTGGCAATGGCGCGAGCTCATCCTGGAAGAAACGTCATGTCGTTCTGGACGTAGAGTCATCCTCAGATGATGCCTCACCCCCCTTCACCTGATACTGCTCCTCCCAGTAAGTTATATTTGCAAATCCCTTATCGCATTCCCTGTTTACGTAATGAAACAATTGCTAACCCCCTTTTTTTTCTTGCGTGCAGTATTGAACACTCTGGGGAGTCGCCCCCCAAGGCTAGTCCTGCGCGCTACCGAATCTTCAACCAAAGAGCCAAGGCGCCTGAGCCATTGGCATCCGGGACGCGCCAATGGATCAGCTTGTTGAAGATCCGGTGTTGGGCTGCCAAGCACTGCTACGCTTGGTTGCGAAGCTAAAGGCAAGGTATCCTGGAGAAAGTAGCCGGAGCGCACAGAAAGATGAAGAAATTGCGCAGCTGAAGGCGCTCTTAGCTAGTGCTCAGGCGGAGGTAGAGGCAGCGAGCTGTCATTCCCAAAAACTAGCTGAGGAGAAGATGTCGCTGATGATCCAAGTGGGCCAGGAGCGTGCCGCGTTATAGGTTTATAAGGCTAATTGCTCCTGGGCGCTTAAGTATTTGGACAATGGGAAAAACGAGTTGTTCTCTCGGTTGGGGGAGTTTGGTGCAACGGTGGGAAGCGCACTAGAGGAGCAGGAAATGAAGCTGCGTAAACTCAGTATTGAGTATGACGAGGAGTTGTATCCCCAGCTCATGTCTTCTATTGCCGAGCCGCCAGTGGCTCATCATCCATGGCTCTGCGCCTTTGCCGCCCTAAGTACCTTAGAGTCTCGAGAGGTGGTAGACAAGTTTGGGGCGGTGGTGCAGCAGCGCTTGCTCGTGGCAAGGCGTAAGCTATAGAGGAGCTCCATGAGGGCGGTCTATTGAAAGTTCCTGCCGATAAGGTGTCCGGGTTATAATGAGCACGCATATGATGACCTCGTCGCTGCAATGGGGAAGATGAAGTCTGCTGGAGCTTCCGCTGATTGCTGCAGCTTGGAGCGCGACCGTGATTATCCCATAGGGGTTATTATGGAGGGCTAACCTTGGCCCGCCATCGCGGCTGAAAATGCAGAGGCGCAACCTGATTATTATTTGAAGCCTGATGAGTCCCAGCTGCAGGTGCCTATTTTTCTCACCCCGCACATCTTGAACCTTTTCGCACTGGAGAAGGAAATCCCTTTAAAGGAATCCTTAGAAGCTCATGCTACGAGGCTTGCCAAGAAGAAAGGTGTTAAAGGAAAGGCTATTTTGTGTGGTATTGGCGCGGCGCATCTTCCTAGATTTGACGGGGTACCTGTTAGTGTTGCCGCAGTATCCCGCCAAGACTCTGATTTGTTGAAGAAGCTAGAGGAGGCTGGCGATGCTGCAAGCCGTGTGGAGGGCTCATCTCTTAGGCCGCAATAGTGTGTAATTTATATCTTCGTTGTAAATATCATTTTGTAAGAACTCATGGTCCTTAATGAAATATTCCTTTTGTTGAATGCGTGCTGATGTGGTTGCGACTTATAATGTTTGTACTTAGTTATCTGTCTTTGGCATTTATTGTTTAAGGAGCGAACTGTTACATAAGCGCAACTAATATGTGGAGTTCATAATCATGTATGAACTATCGTACTTATAATATCTAAGTATTGTTAACATAATCGTGTATGTGTGATATGCAGCGTACTGTAAATATCATAGTAAGGAGCCAAGGGTCTTGATTCCTGGTTTTGTTAAACGCGTACAGTATGCGTCGTAGCGCATTCGTCGTGGAATGCGCATTGAACTTATTCCAACGTCTTGAAAATAAGGTGTTTAACAAGGATGCATGATCCAATGTTGATGGGTTTGCAACCCTCTTACTCAACGAGTTGTTTAGTAAGTTTACTCATCCTTTACACCATCGTGGGTTGTAGTAAGTGAATGCAATACATAATACTAATTGAGATTCTAGGGTGAAATAGTAGCAACTCCGTACCGCCGTCTCACTACTACTTAATTAATTAATTATACTTAATTAATTAATTAACGGCTAAACTTTTTCATAACCTGAGCTTTCCTTAACCAGTTGACCTTCCGTCTTTCAAGAACAAACACTTTGCCTAATTCTTTTGAATCCCGGCCCGCTTAATTCTAGCGCAATTATTTTCTTTTTATATGTAGTAATGTAGTATAGATGTCGGTTTTGGTTCGCAACAAAAGCATATGAAGTTCTTATGGTTGTATCTTTTCATTATATCAACGATTGGCATATTATCACCTCACAGGAGTTTATTTAATTACATGAGATTAGGGGTGAGCGCGGTTCCGGAACCGCACGGAACCGACCCGGAACCGCAAGAACCGAGAACCGAAATTCTCATAATTTAAGAACCGAGAACCGGACCGCAAAACAGTTTCGGTTCCGGTTCGGTTCTCGGTTCCAGTTCGGGTATTTCGGTTCTACCCGATTGGAACCGCAAATTTTTAGAAACCGTGTTGTAAAGGACCCGTGTATCTATATATATATATATCTTGATCATGCATGCAAGATACTCGGATGTAACAAGCTTACCATGCAAAGCAAAAACCAACTATCCTAACATACCAACGTTTTATGTTTAGCTGTAATTTTTTAACTGGTTTTCCTTTTTTGGTTAAGTTATACTTTATTTTAGTTTACTAGCAATAAAGCTAGTTAACTGTATCCATCTTTCTAAGTATCGCTTGGAGCTCGCAACTGTCACAGTGTTACACCCAACCAATGTGGTTTTCCTCTTTTCATTTTTTGTCTGAGATTAATTTTCAAAAGAACATTGTAAATATTCGCATGCATTATATGGAGCATCAAATGTTCATATGAAAAGCATGTGATTATATGCTGGTGCCATTTTACATCAAACCTCATGTAAGTGGCACTAGAAAACATAGTTGCTGAGTGAAACTAAGAAACATTAAGTGTGATATATGTATGTTTTGAAATTGTGCGGTTCTTCGGTTCCGGAACCGATACCCGCGGTTCCGGACCGAACCGAACCGAGAACCGAAACTTGCAATATCTAAGAACCGAGAACCGGACCGCGGTTCTAAAATGCGTTTCGGGTTGGGTCGGTTCCGGTTCGGTTCTCGGTTCCGGTTCGGTTCTCGGTCCATTTGCTCACCCCTACATGAGATGATGAACACAATCTTTTCACTATATCAAAAGAAGTTGACTTACTTATTAAATATATACAATTTTCAGGAATTGTACTGTAAACTGTTCATCAAACAGTATCTTTTTGTCTTTTCTAAAAAATTAAACAAAACAGTCCTTGAGATTTAACGATCATTGCAAAAAAGGTCCCTAAGAACTAACGACGTGTTAGTAATCAGATTTGAGAGACCAAATGTGTAACAAGGTTCTTTTATTAAAAAAATACATAACTAGTCCTTAGGTATTAGTTATTGTTGCAAAATAGGTCCCTAATGACTAATAGTGTATTGAAAATCAGTTCTGAGAGACCAAAAATGTAACAAAAAATTCCATAAACCATCCCTTCGGTCTACCTTTCATGGAAAACAATATCCCTATTTGAGTTACATAAATAGTCCATGTCATTTAACAGCCGTTAATCCATCTCTAAAAACCAACCATGTAATGGAAATTTACATAATTGGTCTATGTAGTTTACCTGATCTTACAAAAATAATCTCTTTTTTTTTGTTTTTTTTGTGTGAAAATAAATATTTACCTAAACACTCCTTACGTTTTAGCATGAATTACGTATTGTGCCCCTAATGACTACATATGTAAAAGAAAATAACATAAATCGTCCCTGACATATTGAAAAAGATCTGTAAGTTTAAAATTTAGAAATTATTTGTCTTTAGTTAAAACATGTTATGAGTAAAAAATAAAACCGGTTTAAAGGAGATCTTATATTTTTCGGTGTAAAACCTCATGCCCCACAGCAGAGCGCGGGTAGAAAATCCTTGTTAAAATAAGTGTTAGTTAAATGTGAGTTTGTGGAGCATGTTACTACTAAAAAAAATCCAAGATAAATGTGATGTTTGTTTGTTAAGAGGCTCAGAATCTGAATATGAGGGTTTTATTTTTTTCAATTGGACGCGGTAAGAGGTCAATCATCTTACTCGGTAAGATGTGATGATAACATCTTATCGCCTTTTAACCCAATACACCAATCATCAATCTTTGATAAAAATATCACATTTACCTGGTTTGAAACCATAACAAATCGACAACAACATCTTTTGTCGAATATATCACCAAAGGTTTTGGTTCTGATTTTCATGTGGTTTAAGAAAAAATTTCAAAGACTTGTTTTCGTGAGTTATGTTCTTCACCAAAGGTCAAGGAAAAGAAAAGGGTGTTTTTGTGGTTTGTGATAGTTCTTATTTGGATTTGAAGAACAAGAATCTTATTCTTTGTTTGCAAAGAAAGAGAACAAGATAAACCGTTTTTTGGTTTATGTATGAGATGAATGGGTTGAGTTTACATTGGTTTGTACAAGCCGAATTTGGCCTAGATAGTTTTGTGTATCAAGTATATATTTTGGGCGGAGTGATGTTGTGGGCTGAGTTATAATCTTATTTTAACTGAAATTTCGAGATAGTTGAATATAGTTACCGAGCTATTTTCTTCACAAACAGAGAAAAATATTTTTAACCGTAACATGTTTGTTAAAGAAGTGTGAAGTGAAATCATAGTTGAATTTCAAGATTGATTTTTTTTAACAAATATTCATACATACAAATTACTTATTTATCATATTGTTATAATATATATACTTAAAAAACAGACAATTAAAATCATTCAGACAATTATAAAAAAAAACAAACAACAATATTTTATTCAGATTCAGACTTTATAACCACATTTTACTAATAAGATGCGGTAATTAGATTCATACTTAAACATCTTAATGAAACAAACACACCCTGAGTCTAAGGTGAAAATGTCTAAATCTTAATGAAATAATATTGTTTGTTATTCGGTAAAAAAAATGTCTGGACAATATAAATAATAGAAGAGTTTCATTCTTACAAAACATAAATGCTTATAAACATTAAATATAAATTTGAGTCATAAAAGTAACACATCCTAGTGATGCGGAAATACATTGTGTTAAAACAAAACATTTAAAGACATTGTGTCGCAATTTGATCCGGTAAAGTAGTCATATATTGTTGATATGTTATATTTTAATGTTGTTAAACATCTTCACTACTTTGTAAATGTTACTATCAATTAATTTATAATGATAAGATTGTGAAAAGAGTAAAACATTTTATAATAAACCTTGCCAATTAGCAATTAAAAATACTCTAAAAAAATTCAGGCTTATGCTGAAAAAGAAACACCGTAATTCTCTTTAAGTATACTATGAATGCTAAAGGAAAAGTCGAAAATATATAATATAAAATGGAAAAAATAAAGAAACAAATAAAAAACTAAAAAAAAAAAAAGGAAAAAAAAAAGGTTCAAAGACATTTAGAGGTAGTAAGACATACCCTCTATAATCTAGTTGGGTAAGTAATTTGAACCTATGACGGCTTCTGAACCAGAAAAAAAACTTTTTTTCTGCACAAGTGTTTGAACGCGTTTGAATTAGTCAGATTAAGATAGTTTTACTAGTTGTGTTTGTAAATAAACAAACACTACCTGGCTATAGGACATGGCCATCCTTTTTAGTTTTTATAAAAAAAAGACTAACGATCAACACCGTTCTCATGGGCGTGTAAATGATTACATCTCAAATCGAATACCCGTCAACTTACAATATCACTTATGGTTGCCAAAATCCTTTACTAGTCGCAACGTGTGTGTCGTTGAATTCATATCAAGAACATGAACCATATGGTAATTACGAGAGGATGAACGCTTGCACCGACAAACACCGTCATCTGATATCTCTTTTTGGATGATGCTATGATCAAATTTTCTTTCTGTGCATTTTATGTTTTGGTTATACTACGACATTTGATGATGATTTATCCTAGTACTCAATTTCTACGATTCTCATGCTATATGAGACATTTGACAAGAAAAAATTTACATGTTTCGTCCTTGTGGGTTACCCCAATCACACCCACAGTTTTTATTTGATTCTAATTATACTATTGACATGGTTCTAAAAGGCTCGCAAAGGCGTGAGGCTTGGTAATGCCGCCACGCCGCCTTATGGCACATCTTTTTGTAAACTCGATATATATGAAATATGATATAAATATATAAATATTTTCATATTTTGTGACGCCTTATAAACGCAAAAGCTTTGTCTTAGCCGCAAAGACGTGAGGCTTGACTATTTATAACCTTATTGATACCTAAATTTCAAACCAATTGCATCGATAGTCTCTATTTTAAAAAATATGAATCAATTATGTAATAATCTACAGTTTTTTATTACACGAATAATCCTTATCTTTTTTATACGGATAGTCTCTATTTTGCAAACTATGGACTATTAATGAAAATAGTTTGAAAAACATGGATTATCTATGTAACTAAAATCAAATAGGAACGACGAGTGTGATTTTGAGTAAACCACAAGGACTAAACATGTACTTTTTTTATTTTGACACTACATGCATATTCATGGTTATATCCATGGCTTGACTTTACTATCTACTAGCAGGAAATCGTATGGATGATTTTGCCTTTACCATGATGGTGTTGTGGCCCTGGCCCGGATGTGGGCAGGGGCAACATGGGCCATGGCATAGGGCCTTATTATTTGAGGGGGCACAAATTTTTTCAAAAGCGCAGTTCATATACACATTTGACAGGCCTTATTTAGAGCCAAATGAGAAAAATGCTATGATCAGTTACATATATATCGAGTAATGTGAGTATGTGACGTTCCAGTGTCCCACACACAATAAAAAAGGAACTATTAGTTTTGACTTTTAAGTTTTGATATCGATCAGAAAAGACGAACAGTGATACCATTAGTCCATGCGTCAATTGTTTTGGCTATTCTGCTTGTTTATTTTAAATTTTAAATTGAGTTTTTTAATTTATTAGGGATTATTTTTCTTCTTTAATGAATTATTGATTTACTAATTTAGTTATCATATAGTATAAATGCTTAGTAATCATATAGATTTATTATATAGTTGAGTACTGTAGTTGACTAGTTTTTAGTTTAAAATAAAATGGTCTTTGAAATAGTATTTTTGGATACTTATAACTTTTTTTAGCATCGATTCGTATATTTGGATATTTTTAACTTTATTTTTAGCATCAATAACGGTTGTTTTACTCGCATATTTTTTTTAAGGAGGCCTTTTTTTATTTATTACGGCACAGGGCACCCAAAATTCCCGAGACGGCCCTGTTGTGGCCTGTGGGATTGTAGTTGTGGATGGAATATCTAAAGTTGCAAGATGGGCATGTTCAGAAATGGTTCAAAAGAGCGGGTTTGGGTTAAAATGGGTGGTTTTTTGTGCATGTTAAAACAGGATATGGTAGGTTGATCTGCAAAAATTCTTTTGTCTTTATAACAACTTTTTTAATAGAAGTTAACTTAACAATTGTGATTACAAGTAAAATATTACTACAACCGTAATAGAATCATATTATATACAAACGATTTATAAGAATTTATATTAGTAGTAAGCTTTGGGCGGAATTACATTTTTTCTTAGTTTGCTCCATTCATTGCTCAAACTATCACGAATAATCTTGCTACATTTGATTTAGTGAAAAAGAATAGATGCCCCAACAATAATGGGTGAGAATAATCTTTTTTGGGGAACCAGAATGTGGATAGCTTTGAAATTTAGAGGCACAAATGCTAATCACATTTGAATTTTCAACCCAACTTTTTGTTGCCGGATATACATACAATTCGATTAAGGTGGTAATTAATTTAGCATATGTTTGTGCTTGTTTTAGTAAGTAAAATGATTTGCACACTCAACTGATTGATTAAGACATTATAACATATGCATTAAACAATTGTATATACGTTATGCTTTAACGAATTGTATATTAGAGTGTGTAAATTAAAAGCTCATGTGTGCAAATCATCTCACGGGAAATGCTAGGAATTATGCAATATTAAAACATAGATATTACGAATGGTGCTCTTTTAATTCTCCCACTTCTATATGAACATGAGGACTGAGTTGGTAATAGGACTTGTGAAGGGCAAGTGTCGAGATTCCTAATCTTTATTTATTCTTCTTTGTGGGTAGTATCGGATACCTTCTTAGATTCTAAAAGCATTGTTTGGTACTTGTACCAGGGCGATAATGTGTAAGTTAGTACATGACAAAAACAAATAAGAGATAATGTGTAAGTGAACTGGACTATTCAAACGGGGCATGAACCACCAAAGTGCCTCTGGTCTAGCAGTATGGAGGTTTTACCCTTTTAGGCAAGGTCTCAAGTTTGAGTCTGTTGGTGTGTATCTCCCAGAACAGGGTTAAGACAATCAATGTCAGCAGCAATACCACTATGTGGTTACCGGATATCACTTGAAATCGTGTGATCACTTTCCAAAGTAAACTATTCGACCCTAATGCCTGGGTTACACGAATATCTACTTGGGATAAGACCAAATGTAGTTATAGAATTAGGCACAATTCAATAACCCTTTTGCTTAGAAGTGTTAATCGTTTTATATGTATCCTTCATGCATAATCAGATATCCTATTTATAGGAAATTACTCTGAGCTAGTCAAATGGAATTATGAGAATTAATCGGCCCATTAATCGCCTCATAATTATCCCCATTATAGCTGTTAGTGGTTACATGACCAATTAAACGTGGTCATTAAGCAGTTGAAACTGTCACTTAGCAGTACTTTCATAATACTAGCAGTACTTTCCACTAGCAGTACTTTCATACTAGCAGTACTTTCCACTAGCAATACTTTATAATACTAGCAGTACTTACTACTAGCAGTACTTACTACTAGCAGTACTTTCCACTAAAAGAGTCAGGGTGTTTAGGGACCTTAAGGGTGTACACTCCGTACCTCCTGACCCATTACCAGGTGTGAACAAATCCCACAAGTGCACTAAATTTTTCAACAATCCTCCCCAAATTTAGTTCACTTCCTTTGCATGAAAACAAACATTAAACAAAACATGTGCATAAACGAAAATATCCTGAGGATTAAATTTCCATCTTAGTACATTACACGTTCAAATATTCGAGAATCAAGGTGTTCTAAGAATTGAACCCTTCAACCCATTTGAATACCTGAAGATAAAATACACACAAGTTTTCAAACACTTAAAAACTCCTAACACTATACAAGCCATGTGTCCATATCCAAATTCATAAATGTTCTAAAAGCTAAAGTCCAAAAGCTTCCTGAAGCGGCAAAACTTCAACATTCACATAGGTGGTACCTCTTTATTCATGCTCCAGCCAAGTACTTTTTCAAAGAAAATTAACCATTAAGAAGTAAAGACTTCATCCTCCTTTTAGCAGGTTCTGAGCACAACCTTGGGATGTAAATAAAACATGTGCTCCAATTCCATCAATGTTCAAATTTCCACATTGAACTCAGCTCCTAAGTTTCCTCAGGAGGGAGTTGGGTGTCCTAGCATTCAGTGACTAAGTTGGACTTAAACCCATCCCTTTAGCAGACTTTACAACCAAGTCTCTAGCCAAACCCTTCGTCAAGTGATCAGCTAAATTCTGTTGAGATCTAACAAACTCTATAGATACCACCCCATTCATGATAAGCTCACGAATCATGCTATGTCTGACACCTAAGTGTCTAGACTTACCATTGTACATCTGGCTATAAGCATTAGCCAATGTAGCTGCACTATCACATCGGATAGAAATAGGTGCTATAGGTTTAGGCCACAATGGAATCTCAAGAAGCAAGTTTTTCAACCATTCAGCTTCTTTACCAGCAATGCTAAAGCCACAAATACATATTCCATTGTTGAACTGGTGATGCAAGTTTGCTTCTTGGATGCCCAAGAAATTGCACCTCCACCAAGTAGGAATACCCAGCCATCTGGTAGACTAATTGTCTTTAGTGTTACTGATCCAACTTGCATCGTGTATCCTTCCAACATCGATGGATAACCAGATATGAGAGACTATAAACCATAGTTCTCTTCAAATACTTCAGTACCCTCTGAACTGCTTGCCAGTGATGAGCACTTGGATTACTAGTATACCGCCAATTTTCCCATCAAAAACCAATATCATGTGCAAGTCATGGCATACATCAGGCAACCTATTAACCTAGAATACTCAAGTTGAGATACAGTTTTGCCATTATTAGGCATCAGCTTCTCACAAGTATCCATAGGTGTACTCACTGGAGTACAATCAAAGTAATTGAATTTCCTCAACACCTTCTCAATATAATGAGACCGAGAGATAGAAATTCTTTTACTTTCATGTTTAATCCTTATACCAAGAATAACATCAGCCTCCCCCATGTCCTTCATGGAGAACCTTGATGACAAAAATTCCTTTGTCGGGTCAACCTGATTTTGGTCAGTGCCAAAGATTAACATGTCATCAACATATAGACAAATGATGACTCCTTTACCGGATTCATCAAATTTGCTATATACACATTTTTCAGACTGGTTAAGAAAATAACCACTAGACAAAACCACTTCATCAAATTTTTGATGCCATTGCTTAGGTGCCCGCTTAAGTCCATAAAGAGACTTAATCAGTTTACACACCTTGTTTTCATTGCCGGAAAGATGAAGCCCTTAGGTTGGTTCATATAAACCTCCTCATCCAATTCACCATTCAAGAAAGCTGTTTTCACATCCATCTGATGAATAACCAGATTGTGAATCGATGCCAGAGCAATCAACAGTCTTATGGTACTGATACGAGCCACAGAAGCATAAGTATCAAAATAGTCTATTCCTGACTTTTGTTTAAAGCCCTCAATGACTAGTCTAGCCTTGAACTTTTCAATAGTTTCATCTACCTTCATTTTCCTTTTGAAAATCCATTTGCAACCCAGAGGTTTGCAACTTGGTGGTAGATTAACCAACACCCAAGTGTTGTTGCCCATGATGGAATCCATCTCATCATTGATTGCTTCTTTCTAGAAAGCAATATCCTGGGACTTCATTGCTTCTTCAAATGTCTTGGGATCATTCTCAACAATGAAACAATAGGAGTATTGGTCTGAGACCTCATCCCTGGTTCCTTCAACTAAGTATAGTTGAAACTCAGGTCCAAATGACTTTGGAGTCCTGACCCTTTTGCTCTTCCTGAGCACAGGTTCAGGTTGTTGAACCACAACCTCATCAGGGACCACCGATGGTTCATCATCAGGGACCTCTGATACACCAGTGTCATGAGTTCCATTAGGAATCCTCCGACTTGGTCTAGGGACTGATGAGAATCTATTCTCATCAAAGTTTGCATCCCTTGATTCAATTATTGAGTTAACTGAAACATATTCATTAGGTTCAATAACATAGAACCTAAAAGCCTTGGAATGCTCAACATATCAAACAAAGATGCAATCAATGCCTCTTTCACCCAAAGTTTTTAGCTTTGGATCAGGGAGTCTTACAACAGCCCTACAACCCCAGACCCTAAGATAGTTCAGGTTGGGTTTCCTTTTAGTCCAGAGTTCATAAGGGGTAACCTTGTTCCTTTTTTTGGGAACCCTATTTAATAAATAGCAAGCTGTTAACATAGCTTCACCCCAAAACCCTTGACTCAGTCCTGAATAGGACAACATGGAATTAACCATATCCTTTAGCACCCTGTTTTTCCTTTCAGAAATGCCATTTTGCTGAGGAGTATAAGGGGCAGTTGTTTCATGGATAATTCCAACAGACTGAAAATACAGAGTATCCATGTACTCACCTCCCCTATCAGTCCTTAATCTTTTGATCAAAGACCCACGTTGTAATTCAACTTCAGTTTTAAACACTTTGAATTTATCTAATGCTTCATCCTTGGTATGTAATAGATAGACATAACAAAACCTAGAAGCATCATCAATAAATGTCACAAAGTATTTCTTATTTCCCAAAGAGGGAGTGGCATGCAAATCACACAGGTCACTGTGTATAAACTCCAAGAGCTTAGTCTCACGACTAACACCCTGAAAAGGTTTCTTGGTTATCTTGGTCAACATACAAGTTTTACACTTTTCAGTGTCCATGTCAAAGGCTGGGATTAACCCATCCTTAGACATATCTTGCATCCTTTTATAGTGGACATGGCCAAGTCTAGCATGCCAAAGGGTAGAGTCACCTGGTCAGTAGGTCACAAAGGCTGAATTTATACTATCAGTGGCAATATTAAGCCTGAACATTTGATTACATAAATAACCAAAACCAATAAAAACACCATGCTTAGAAAGCACAAATTTATCAGACTCAATAACTTGTTTATAACCATGATTATTCAAAGTACTGCTTGAAACCAAGTTCTACCTGATATCAGGAACATGAATAACATCAAACAAAGTTACGGTCTTTCCAGAACTAAATCTAAGATCTACACAACCACGACCATGCACCAAGGCTGTTGACTCATTTCCCATGTGAAGAATAGAACCACCATTCAGTGACTCATAAGTCTTGAACCAGCTTCTATCTTTACACACATGAACTGTTGCACCAGAGTCAACCCACCACGTAACATCATCATCCTGCACATAATGAGATTCAGATACATATGTAACATAATAAATCAGAAAAGACTTATTAACCATATTATGACCTTTCAGTGAGTTGGAAGAACCACCACTCCCTGAACCATTATTGCCTGATCCATTGGCTTTACCACCAACCTTAACACCCTTGCAATCCCTTTAATGTGACCGCTTTTGCCACATTTCCAGCAAGTAGGTGTTGCCTTCTTGTTAGGATATGCCCTTGTGTTGTCATGATATTTGCGTTTGCCTTTGTTGTCATTGTACCTGGTGGAGTTGTTATGCTCCACCATATTGACAACAGATGCACCAGCAGCATTGCTACTCTTTGGCTTGTCATTATCCTGCACCTTGAGAGATTCCTCAATGCGCAGATGACTGTCCAACTCAACCAGAGTTAATTCCTCCTTCTTATGTTTCAAGGTATGCTTGAAATCTTTCCAAGAAAGAGGTAGTTTGTCAATGACACAAGAGACTGAAATAGCCTCATCCATGTGCATTTTGTGTTGTGTAAACCATCCAAGTATTCTAAGAAGTTCATTGTATTGTTCCATAACTGGTCTTGAATCAGTCATTTTGTAATTTGTGAAATTACTAACAAGGAACTTCTTACTTGATGCATCCTCAGCCATATATTTGGCATCCAAGGAATCCCACAGTTCTTTGGAAGATTGAAAGTTGTAATAAATATCAAACAGAGAATCAGACATACCATTCAGAATAAGACCTCTGCATATGTAGTCATAATTCTCCCATTTGCTCCCCCTCCTGATCTGCTCAACCGTAGCATCATCCCCATCATCAAGAATAGGAGTGGTTAGCACATACACCACACTCATGCTTGACAGCAAGAAGTGCATCTTCTTCTGCCACCTCCTAAAGTCCACCCTTTCAAACTTATCAAGCTTGGCAAAGTTTGAAGCCATGTGTTTCATTGCAGCAGTAGCTATTGATTATCACAAAAATAGTTTACTTTGATTGTTGGTGTGTATCTCCCAGAACAGGGTTAAGACAATCAATGTCAGCAGCAACACCACTATGTGGTTACCGGATACAACTTGGAATCATGTGATCACTTTCCAAAGTAAACTATTCGACCCTAATGCCTGGGTTACACGAATATCTACTTGGGATAAGACCAAATGTAGTTATAGAATTAGGCACAATTCAATAACCCTTTTGCTTAGAAGTGTTAATCGTTTTATGTGTATCCTTCATGCATAATCAGATATCCTATTTATAGGAAATTACTCTGAGCTAGTCAAATGGAATTATGAGAATTAATCGGCGCATTAATCGCCTCATAATTATCCCCATTATTGCTGTTAATGGTTACATGACCAATTAAACGTGGTCATTAAGCAGCTTGAAACGCCACTTAGCAAGATTTCATAATACTAGCAAGTACTTTCCACTAGCAAGTCTTTCATACTAGCAAGACTTTCCACTAGCAAGACCTTTATAATACTAGCAGTACTTTCCACTAAAAGAGTCAGGGTGTTTAGGGACCTTAAGGGTGTACACTCCGTACCTCCTAACCCATTACCAGGTGTGAACTAATCCTACAAGTGCACTAAATTATCCAACAGAGTCTTGTCTAGGGCGATAGGGGTTTCCTCCCGCGTGCGTAAAAGGAAGGGTGTCATTGTCTTCTGAGCTGGACCCAACCTGGTTGTGTGGGCTCGCTACGCTTTCTGGGCTAGGAGTCAAGTAGCCACAATTGCCGTAAAAAAAAAAAAAAGAAAAAAAAAACTAGGCATGAAGCTAATCAAAATATAGAAAGAAATACAAAAACCCATGAAAAGCACAAAAGCAAAATTACAAATAATTATTTATCTTGATATATCAATACTAACGATATTTGATAGAGACAAATGATGATATAAATATATAAATTTCGTTACATGTTTATTAAAACTTTAAATATCATGAACTAAAAGATGAAAGGCAAGCTTTTTATGAGGTAAATAATATGCATATTTCAAGCAGACATGAAAAGCAAGTTTTTTATGAGCTAAATAATAGGGCATATTTGGATAAAGTTATATGTATTTATTAACAATTTATTTGGGTCAATCCAGTTATTCATGTATATTAAACATCATCATGCCAACTTTAAATATGCACCTCTAGAATCAGCAAACTGATTTTTAGTAATTAACAATTCAAGCTTTTGAGACCCCTATATAATGAACACATCTATATCCCTTCTAACTTCACATATTGTCTCTATTCTTTGAAAGTTTCATACGGCTATTTCATCACAAAAGAATGGAACAAGTTCAAGAGAAAATAAGCATAACAAAACTTTTAACAAGAAAAGGTGTAGTACAGTTGCATTTGTTGCTATCAATTTCTGTGTTTACTTTCTTCTTTACCTATTACTACGACTACTATTATTACTACTACTCGTTGCTGTCGAATTCTGTAAATGATCACGCATTCCATATTCAGTTATTACTTACACATGGCATCGACAAGACATACGTGTTTCTCATCTGCAATGGGATATTAGTGGTATTGGTGAAAACATCAAGTTCCTTAGTTTCTCAATCAACCTTTGACCTCAAGGAACATGTGTACATCAAGACCATCCATGAGGCCTTGCATACCCAATATGAGGATGGTTTAGTGGAAGATGCGGAATTAGAAATAAAGGTGGTTCATGGAGATGAGGATGATTTGAAAGTTGTTATGGAGAATTTTGGAGAGACTGCCGAAGAATCAAACAAGAGATTTGATGAGTTTATAAGGAAGAGGAAGGAAGAACTTAAGAGTGATTCGCAACTTCTAATGCTTCCTTGTGACTAACATACATGTATGAAATATGTGTCTTCAATTCATTTCATCTGCATAGTCTCTACATCTTTATTTTACTGGCATATTAATAACTAAACTAAAGGAGGCAATATTATCGTGTTTACCTTAATGGGTAACTCTACTTCCAACAGGTAGCCGTACGCACAAAAAACTTAATTGAAATTGAATAAAGATCAAACTGGGAGAAATTGTCAAACAATGTTTTAGCTTCACATCATCATGAATATCTAAGTTCGTCATTATGATGATCTCGTTTTTTTCTACAGCTTGTAATGTTACTATATACAATCATCATGGGCATAGTATCTCGTTATTATGGTTGATAACCTGCGTGTCAAGTTATATCATCAGAGACTATATACACTAGCGTCATAAGGAAGAACTCAAGAGCTTTGTTCAACATGCGATGCTTCCTTATAAGTTATAATTAACATACATTCATACAGATGTATATATGTATTTTGTATCATCTTCTTGGCCTCTAAATCTTGCACTAGCCTATATTAAACGCAATACAATATTTTGTTGTGTAGATGTAAGATACCAATTTCACAACAACAACAACAACAAACCCAATCCCGCCGGGGCAGGGTATGGGGGAGGTGAAATGTAGACAGATCCTACCCTTACCCCAAGATAAACCCGAGAGTAGAGAGACTGCTTCCAACGAGACATCCGGCAAGTGCAGGTGTGCGGGTGAGTGAGCAAAGAAAAGAAAGCAAAAGGACAATAAGCAACATGAACAGCAGGCAAATGAAAGCAAGCAAAACAAGCTAACACGTAAACAGAGCAGAAACAAAACAAGAGACCCGAAGAGGGACGAGGGGGCACGGGCAACCGCACAAGCCAAGAAACACACAAGCAAAACGCAAGCAAAAACAAAGAACCAAAGCACAAAGAAACGCAGGCAAACCAAAGGGAGCAACACAGAGCAAAGCAAAGCAACGATGGGGGCCTAAACTAAGGCAAAGCAACAATGGGGCGAAAAAAAAAAAACAAAAAAAGGCTAACACGGAGAAAGAAACGCCTAAAAAGCCTAACACCCATAAACTACCTAAACCCCCAAAACACCTAGCCTCGGCTACCCGCAGATCCTAATTCTATCTCTCAACGCCTTTCTATATGAGGTCAAGTGTTTGATAGAAACCAGTATCGTGGTAATGGACTATGGTTTGGTTATGTAAATCAATTCATTTTATTTATATTTTAATTTTTAATATTTGAACATCAATTCATTTTTTATTTTTTATTTATTTATTTTTCAAACATATAATGAAAATCAATTACATAAAAATTGTCATTCTGAGGCATACTTATAAAACTGTATATGCTCGTTCATATTTACAGAAAATTTTCAACATCAACCTGTAATCTTATACATCGAACACAGAGTTTGAGGCCCGAAGAATTGGAGATCCTGAATAGTCGCCACTTCACACACTCTCAAAGCCACATCATGAAGGCTAAAACAAAGAAGTTACAATACAAAATGTATCCCACATCATGAGGTATTCGGCTGTTGTGTATATTGGGCTCTTCTTTTGATGGGCCTACTGGACTTCTTAACCTTCCTTCATATTTTCTTATTAAATTACAGAATGAGGTCTACTCAAGTTGTGATTAACATGACTCATCATGTAGAGTTTTTTACGAGAGGGAAAAATATATGTGGGCCTATATTTTATTTATTGAAAGAAAAAGGTCATGTTAAAACCAATTTGCAAGGATCTCAATCCTTAAATTACTAGTAAAACATAGGGATAAGTGTTTCTAAATGTATCCAAGTTACCACGTTTTACTAAGTTGTGTATCCACCTATTAATCCTCCTAAACAATGCAAACAATTTACTAATCATACTATTATATGCATAATTTAACTTTTGTTTAGAGTTACTTACAGAAGTCGTCCTTGTGGTTAGGACCAAATTGCAACGAAGGTCCTTAGTTTCAGTTAAAATTATTTGCATAAATCGTCCTCGTCGTTAGGTTGGTCAACGGGTCAAGTCAACGGTCGGGTCGGGTCGTGAATGGTCAAGTCGGGTCAAGCGGGTGGGTTGCCACGTGGACCAATGAAGTGGTGCCACGTGGCACTGAGTATTTATACTCATACTTGGCTCGCCTGGGATTCGAACCCGGGATGTTTGAGTCACAAGCAAAGGATGCACCATCTGCGCTGGTGCATACTTTCAATAGTATTACTCAAAATCTAATACATAACCCTTACTAGTTATTTAGCCCAATTCAATAATAAGAAAAGGTTCAATTTAGTTTTTGGCCTATCAATTTAAGGGATTATATGGACTTTCAAAAAATAAATAAATATACATTCGACTCGTTTTTCGTGCTCTTTCCAATGGTATGCTCGGTAATTTTTTCACTTCCTTTGGACCTCGGAAAAGGACGTTTTCGCATTTTTCGACGACGTTTTCGCATTTTTTGAGGTTCTAACGAAGTCGAAAAAATTCCCCGAGCATACCATTGGAAAGATCACGAAAAAACGAGTCCGACGGTATATTTATTTATTTTTTTACAGTCCATATAACCCTTTAAATTGATAGGCCAAAAACTAAATAGAACATTTTTTTATTATTGAATTGGGCTAAATAACTAGTAAGGGTTATGTATTAGATTTTGAGTAATGTTATTGAAGCTATGCTTAGCCCAGTTGGGTAAAGCTTTGCTTCCTTCCCAAACCTCCCCGGTTCGAATCCCACTCGAGCCAAAAGATGGTATATTTTACCAATGCCACGTGGCACCACCTCATTAGTCCACGTGGCAACCCGACCCGACCCGAACCTTTGACCGATCCGACCCGATGCCGCGTGGCACCACTCATTCGGTGACACGTGGCGTTGACCACCGTTGACCGGCCTAACCACAAGGACGAATTCTGTAAATAAATTTAAGGACCGTCATTGCAATTTGTTCCTAGCCACAAGGATGATTTATGTAAATATCTCTTAACAAATGTTAAATTATGTATATAATAGTAGGATTAGTAAGTTGTTTGCATTGTTTAGGAAGATTAATAGGTGGATACACAACTTAGTAAAACGTGGTAACTTGGATATATTTAGAAACACATATCCCTAAAACATATTAATCGAGTATCTGAGCATTACGACGGCGGGTACCCGTGTAATTGAATATTCCGGTAAACAAATGCATTTTTGTTATATGTTTTTGTGAGAATAAATTTATTGATGGCATTGCTAAAATTATTCATGATGATGAATAGATGAAAGAGACTTTGAATTTGTGATTAATGATTGTATCATTTTTATTACGACTTTGTAACATTGGTTTTAAATAAATTCTATATAGTATAAACTTTGTTTTGGGATGAAATTGAGAAATTACAGATGTATGACAGGTTACTTGAAAAATATTAATGAAAATCTTGTAGTTTAGCAGGAAATACTTATTGATAATCAAGGTAGTATATTCATTTTGCTACGCGGAATTTTCAGCTTTCAACAATGTGGTTCGCACTTTATATGTGCTATAAATGCAGACATAATTTTCATAATCCAATATCTAGTTGCATTGATTAACTACACAAATAGCGGATGAAAAAAATAAAGTCTTAACCCATGAAGTGGGTTAAACACTCCCCAATAGTTCATACTGTTAGCATTACAAAAAAATAATTAAAGTGATGCCAATTCTTTATGATTCGAAACCTTGTACTTTGTTTTAGACGTTGTAATAGTTAGTTAGTTTAGTAACGCGCTTTGTGGTACGGGCTAAACTAGTAATGTCTAA